>JARQOD010000001.1:830567237-830612234 GCA_033576555.1 Oophaga sylvatica | reverse complement strand
CAGGACAAATTGTACAAAAACTTAGGGCCCCCAATTTTTTCCCCTTTTCCCCCCTTGAGAAAAAAAAAAATTGTGCTAAAAAAATTTTTTTGGGGGGAAAAAAAAGGGGATTTTTTATTTTTTTTGCCCGGGCTTTAAAAAAACTTGTAAAAAATTTGGGGGTTCAAATGCTCCCCAAAATTAGATAAGTTCTTTGGGGGGGTTTTAAATTTTCCCAAAAAATGGGGTCCCCTTGGGGGGGGTTTCCATTTTTTGGGCCCTTTTGGGGCAGCAAAGGGAAAATTGCCCCCCAAAAAAACTTTTCGCTTCCAAAACTTTACTACCCCTTTTTCCCAACCCCCCCCCTGCCCCCAAAAACATTTCCCCCCCCCCCAATAGGGGGTATCAGGGTATCAGGCAAATTGGACAACAACTTTTGGGGTCTTTTTCCCCGGGGGAAAATTCAAAAATTTGGGCCCTTAAAAAATCTTTTTGGGGGAAAATTTTTTTTTTTTTTTTTTAACCCCGGCTTTATAAGTTTTTGTGAAACCTTGGGGGAAAAAGTGCTCACAACAGATTAGATAACCCCCTTTTTGGGGGTTTTTTTTTCCCAAAAAATGGTTTTCCTTTTGGGGGTTTTCCCCATTTTTGGGGGGCCCCAGGGGGGGCCCTTTTAAACCCCGCTGGCTCCAAATCTTTTTCCACCCAATTTTAGTTTAAAAAATCAAACGGCCCCCCTTCCCCCTTTAGAGCTCTCCGTGTGCCCAAACCAGTGGTTTTCCCTTTTTTGGGGTTTTGGGCCCGAAATCAGGAAAAATTTTGTTTAACCCCTTTTATTTGCCTTTTTCCCCTTTTCCCCTTGTGAAAATAAAAAAAAAGTTTGTAAAAGATTTTTTTTGGGCTAAAAATTAAAATTTTATTCTTTTTTTTTCCTTCCACTTCTTAGTTCCTTGAAGAAACTGGGGGGTTTTAATAATTTTTCTTGAAGTGGTTTTGACCCCCTTTGGGGGGGGTGTTTTTTTTAAAAAGGGGTCATTTTTGGGTTTTTCTCCCTTTATAGCCCCCTCAAAGTGATTTAAAAAAGGAGAGGGGGTCCTAAAAAAAATGGTTTTTTTTAAATTTTGTTGAAAAAAGAAAATCCCCGGGGAAAATTTTAAAACCTTTTTAAAAATTCCTAAAAAAAAAAAATTTTTTGGGTTTCCAAATTGTGCTGAGAAAAAATAACTGTGGAATTTTATTTCTTAAATTTTATGTGAAATTTTTCCCTTTTTTTTAAAGGGGGAAAAAAAATTAAAAATTTGAAATTGAAAAAATTTAAAAAATTTTTTGGGCCCTATTTGCATTTTTTTCAAAAAAAAAAGAAGTTATATGAAAAAAATTTTACTTCTAACGGGGAAGTACTTTATGTCACAAAAAAAAATTTCTCAAATCGCGAAGATCCGTTGAAGCGTTCCAAGTTAAACCTAAAAAGAGAAGTGGCAAAATTTAAAAAAAATTTTGGGCCCCGGTTTTTTTAAGGGGAAAAAACCCCCCTTTGGGGGGGTAAGGGGTTTTAATTTTTCCCAAAATTGGTGCTTCTCCATTTTTTTAAAAAAAAAAAAATTCTATTAGTGTGACCGTTTCCCCCCCCTTTAAAACAATATTTTGGTTGCAAACCTATAAAGAGAAAAGGGGGGTTGCCTTTCCCGATTGGGAAAAGTTGTTTTTTCAGTGTTCATTTCGTTGTTTTTTTTTTTTTTGGGAGTGCATATCCCTCCAGTTCTTTGTTCAACCCTGTGCTTTACTTGCTGGGGTTCAGTGCCAAATTTTTTTTTTTCTCCAATTGGTGCTTCTCCATTTTATTTAAAAAAAATTTAATCTTTAGTGTGACCGCTTCCATCCGTATACAAAAAAATTTTGGTTGCAAACATTTTTAAAAAAAAAAAGGAGTCCCTTTCCCAATTGTGGACATTTGGGGTTTTGGGGGTTTTTCCCTTCAGTCTTTTGTTTTTTATTTTTGAGTGCATATCACGCTCAGTTATTTTTTCAACCCCTGTGTTGTACCTGCTGGCGTTTCTCAGTGCCTTTTCCTTTTTTCTTTTTTCTCCAATTGGTTTTTCCCAAAATATTTGAAAAAAAAAAAAATCTATTATGTAAAGCGTTCCATCCGTATAAAAACCCATTGGTTGAAAAAACATATAGAAGTGGGGAAAGGGGAGTACCCTTTTCCCAGATTGGGGGACATTTTTTTTTCATGTTCACTTCAGTCTGTTTTTTTTTTTTTTTGGTGCATATCACGCTCCGTTCTTTTTCAAGCCTGTGTTTTTGTACTTGCTGACGGGGGTCTCAGTGCCCCCCCCCCTTTTCTTTTTTCCCCAAATTTTGGGCTTTCCCCATTAATTTGAAAAAAATCTAATCTTTTTGGTGGCGCTTCCATCCGTATACAAACATTTTTTGCAAAAAAAATTTAGAAGTAGACAAAGGGTAGCCTTTCCCGATTGGGGAAAGTTGTGTTCAGTGTTCACTTCGTCGTGTTTTTTTTTTTTTGAGTGCATATCCCCCCCCATTTTACTTGTTCAACCACTGCTGCTTGTACTTGCTAGCGTGTCTCAGTGCCTCACCCTTTTTTTTTTTTCCCAATTGGTGCTTCTCCAAAATTTTGGGAAAAAAACAAAATCTTTTAGTGTGAGGGCGCTTCACCCGGGTTATACAAACATTGGTTGCAAACCTATAAAGTAAGAAAGGAGTAGCCTTTCCCAGATTGTGAACAGTTTTTGTTTCGTGTATTTGCGTCTCTGAGGAATAACCAAAATTTGGCCTTTTTCTTTTCCCTGACTTTTTTTAAAAAAAATTTTCCAAAAGATGAAAAGGCAGGGGAAAGGGCCCGGGTGGTCGGGGGCCCGTGGGTTTCGGGGGGGGAGAGGAGTGGGGTTTCTGTGGCGGCTCCCAAAAACCCCAGGACACGCCCCCCGTTTTCCCCTTTGGCGTTCCTTTTGCGCATTTTGTAGGGACTCAGCTCCCCCCCCTGCGCGGGAAAAACAAAAAAAACCCCCTTTTTTGGGGTTGGGGTTGGCAGCCAATGCTTCGATTTAAAATTCCTTCCCCCCTCTCGGGGCCCCAAAAGCATTTTTAAAAAACCACTGTTTTTTCACCCCCTGCCAAACCCCCGGCAGCAGAGAGTTTTGAACTGGACCAGCTGAGTCTCTGTTCTGTTCTCAGAATCTTTTGGGGGGCCCCCCCAAACAATTCTGGATTGAAGAAAAGGCCGTAGCATGATGAAACAAAGTGTGTCTTTGGAATGTGAAGAGGGGGGGGGAAAGCCAGTGCCGAAGGTCAGACCCACGAACGCTCGTGATGATGAGACTCAGGTCCCAATTTTCTTTTTTGGCATGGTCTGGCCAGCCCCCCCCCAAAAAGCAGAGGTGTTGAAGAGGGTTGTGGAGATGATGGGGCCCCCAAAAACCCCAAAACATGGGTGGGGAAAAGGGGGTTGGGGGTGGGCGTCTGAGGGAGAGATTGCCCCAACGGCCCAAAACAGTAGGGGGTTTTGGGGTGCGGACTGGGTTTTTCCTGTACCCCGTTTGGCACCCGTTCGTAGCATTTTTCCAACAGCCAAAAGGGCGTCCCCCCTTGCACTGCGGGGGCCTTTTTTTGACACCTTGGGAGATGATATTTGCTATTTTAAATGCAAGTGTGTAATCAAAAAAATAAAAAAGGGGGAAAAAAAGTCAGTCCCTTTAAAACCAAAAAAATGTGGAAAAAATGTGCGGTCAAAGCCGGGGTTTTATTCCAAAAGGGGCACACTGGAGAGTAGGTAAAACCCCCCCGCCCCCTACACTTCAGCCTTTTTTGGGGCCCCTTCCCCCCCGCCACCAAGTGGTTCTGTTTTTCCCCCAAAAGGGTCCCCATGGAAGAACCTTGTCAGTTTCCAAAACCCCCGTGTTATTCCCCCACAGCTTTAAATTTCCCCCGTCTCTCACACTCCCAGGCCCAAAACACCCCTCGAGCACGGGGGAGGGAAAAAAGACGGCCCCTACTCGGCAAACCCCCACGGCAAGGCTCTGAATGCTGGGCCCTTGCAAAATCCTGCCCCCTTTAAAAACTGTCTTTTTTTTTTGGGGGATACTTTTTCCTAAATTTTGCTTTGGGGAAAATACAAAGGGCCAGGTTTTTTAAAAAGGGGAAAGGGTTTTGCTTCAAAAATTTGGGGGAAAAATTTAAAATCGGGGGCAAACCCGAAGCAAAGGAAAACCGACCACCCATGCGTGGCCAGTACCCCCCGGGCCGGGCGATACCTTTCCCCCAAAGCCCCCCGGGCTTTTTTGGGGCCGGGACAGATCTTGCCAGTCGCTGTACTTTTTTGCCAACTCCAAATTTAGGGCTTCCCATTGAACCCCCCTACTTTCCTTTTTTCCCCCGAATCACGCTGCAGGGGGCCGTCACGGTTACCCCCAATGGGGGCCTGAAGTTACCCGATGCGACCCCCATGAAACACAGCCGTGGCCAAAAATCAACAGGCGCCCGAAAATTTAAATTTTTCCCCCGGGGGAAAAAGCCACCAGCGCAGGAGCTCTGGAATGCCCCCCCAAACAGGGGAGCGGTGTGGTTTTTTTCGAAACGAATCTCCACCGGCTTGGTAGTGTGTGACAATGGCCGAAATTTGGGGGGGAAACTTGGGTTTTGGGGGAAAATCACTAAACCAGTCTGGCAATGGCTAAAAATTGGTCGTGCAAGTTTTTTGGGGGGGTTACCGGATTTTTAGCACTGCTCCCAAAGGCCCCCCAAAGAGTGCGCTACTTGCGACGTTCCAGAGGCCCCAAACGGCTTTTCGCCTAAAAAGCAGTTTCCTTCCTAACACGAAAAAAGTGACGTACCCACCGGGGGAAAAAAATTTCCACGTTACTATTTTGGGGGGCGGTTGTTAGCGGGCAGCGCGTAATGGGTATCACTGCACAGGCGAAAATCAACTCCCCAATTTGCCCCGTTCACACTTCCCCCCTATGGTGGGCCTCTATGAAGGACATCTGCCACTTTTTTCGTCCTTTTGGTAAAGTCAACGGGGAAATGGCGATGCAGTTGGGGAATGCACAGAAACCCCCGATGTCCCCTTATCTGCCGGGCTTAAAAAAAAAATTTAAACCAAAGGGGGTGGGGGTTTTGGGGAAGAGGGGGAGGATGAGGATAAAAAAATTTCCATCCCTTTCTGGACAGTCAGCGAAAAGTGGCCCAAAAAAGGGCGGGAGGGTCACTTTGTGAGGAGGATGGGAGGGGGTCAATGGAGGAGGAAGAATCGCTCCAGAGGGGGGAAAAACAGCTCTAGTCAGTGGGTAGAGGGGGGGGGGGGTGATGCGGGCAGGCAGAGAGAGCCTTTGCGGGGACACCCTTTTTTGGGCCCTTTTTTGGGATCGCGCACTGGTTGTTTTTCATGCGAAATTTGCCTGGAAACCCGCCGCATCCCCCCCACATTCTCACCACCTGTTTTTTGGGGTGAAACACCCTCCTGCCCTCGCTAGGGAAAACTTAAAAAGCCTCATCACCCGAAAAAACCCCGGGGGGAAAAAATTCGGGGTCCCAAAAGACACATGGTGCAATCCAAAATGTTCTCCATTCCGCCGGAGCACTGTGTGCTACTCCCTTTACAAAGCAGCCGTGCGTCGGGGGAGTGGAGACAGCTCTGCAAAAAAAGGGAGCACAAAGCACGCCTCTGCACGGGGGAAAAACCCCGTATTTTCCCAAAAAATTTTCAAATTTTTTGGCAGCCCCCCAAATGTTCACCATCCAGCGGCTCCAGCAGCAGGAGGCAACGTTTCCGAAAATTTGGGGCAGCTACAGTCTTTCCCTCTAAAGTGTACCCCCCGATGGCTTTCCCCCCCTTAAAGTTTTGGGTCCTAAGCGGGGGCAGGGCCCCGAGCTTAGCCAGTGGGCTTTGGGAAAGGTGCTGGTTTCCCCCCTTTGCGTGTATTTTCGGAGCGGCTTTATGCTCCCGGGGGGTTTGACTACGCCCCTGCATGCGCTTTTTCCCCCCAAAAAGTAGATCGGCTTTTTTTCTGAAAAAAAAAAGGGGATGGATTCCCCCAAAAATTTTTTTTTCCCCTTTTTGGGATTAAATAAGGGGTTTGCAATTTTTCCCCTGTCTCCTGTTTTTTTATTTTTTAAAACCTGAACTTACTCCCGGGGGTACAAAAAATGGGGAGGGTGTCAGAGTGTCGTTTTCCAAGACCAATACACAAGTTTATTTGTTCTGGCTTTTCAAAATGTCAGTGTTCCCCTGTTTGTGGGGAATGGCAAAAGTCATGCTCCTCCACCTGTTGCTTCTACCCCGGGGCTTCAACACCGCCAGTTGTTGCTCGGAAGTGTCTTTTGGGAGGGAAATCCCCTGCCCAGACTGGTTTACAGCACCCCATTTTTTCCCCGCATGAAAAAGTCACTTAGCCCCCCAAAAAGTTTTTTTGTTGCGGTTGGGGGTTTGCGACTTAGGGGGGCTTGGATTTTTGGTGCTTCCTTTTTGGGGGTGGGGGTTTTGCAAATAAAGGTTTTTCCCCTTGTGCAATAGGAAATCACCCAGGGGGGGGACTTTTGGGGTTTGGTAACTGCGGCCGGCTGCGGCCCCCCAACTTAAATTTCCATGGGGGGGCCCTTTTTTACCCGTCCGGGTTCCGTACCGTCAAAATGGGGTTTTTCCCCAGTGCCTTTGCCCTAGGTGCCCCCATCTCGGTACCGAGTTTCCCCCAACTTGTGGGCCTTGGGGGGTTTCTTTTTGGGGGACAGGTACCTCCTGCCCTTTGTAAGTGTCCCAGAAGTCAGCTGGTCCCCGGGGGTTTGCCCTTGGGTCTTTTCCTTCTGCTGCCCCCCGGGGTTTCCCGCCAGTCACTGGTCCTCGTTACTTTTCATTTTGGGTTTGTACCTTCTGCTACCCGTCCCGGGGGTTTCCCTTTCCGTTTAACTGGTTTTCCCGTGCCCCTTTTTGGGCCCCCGGGGCCTCCATCTCGGTTTTCCGAGTTCCTGCAACGTTTTGCTGGTCCCCTTTGGGAGTGCTTTGGACAAAAGGGACCCCTGTTAGAAAACCCTTTTTCCCGTAAAAATCAGCTGGTACAAGGTTGTGAACAAAAAAAAATCAGAACAAAAGACCCCAAAACAATAAGCAGAAGATCAAAAATATATGCTCTAAATTATAAGCAGAAGGGAAAACTAAGGGAGTGTATGGGGGGGGGTCCCTTCCTCCTCGTGGTGCCCCCGGAAAAAAACCCACTGCTGCGGGTAAAAAAAAAACCGGACAAAACTGTTTTAATTTAAATGTTTTGTGACAGCAAGAACGGGGGAAAAAAGAAAAATTCTACTTGAAGATACAAGTAAGGTTCTCTTTTCACAAATAAGAATAGATGAAGGAAAATGAAGTAAAAATTTGAATAAGAATAATTTTTAAAAAAGAAAATATGGTAATTAACAAAAAAAGAATTTGCAAGAAGTTTAAAAGAAAAAAAAAGGTGAAATGAAAAAAAATTGATGAAAAAGTGATGCTGTGAAGATTATGAAGGAGAAAATGTGTCAAAATTTTAAAAAAGGGGAAGACCCCCGGGAAATTGTAAATTTTAAAAAAATTTCCAAAAAAGAAAAAACGTGAAAAAACATTGTCCCAATTTTTTTCGTAAATCCCAACATCTTTTTTAAAAAAAAAAAATTTATGCTATTCCTTTAGGGTTAAAATCTTGCCTTTAAGTCCCTAAACCCCCCCCCAAAACATTCTACATTAAACTTTTTTTTTTTCCCCTTCATTTTTACAAAAACCAACAAGGCAAGGGGGGTTTTTTTTTTTTAATTTCCCCGATTTTTGTTCCCATGATTTTTTTGGGGATTTCCGGATCGGTATGGGTATCGCCGATTTTTTTTGGGATGGGCGATCCCTTTTCCGATTCCGTTTCCCTTTTGGAAATGGGGGAAAAAGTACGCTAAACTCTTAGGACTTTATTTATTTCATGTTTTTTTAAAAAAATTTTTTGATAAAACTTACATTTATTTATAAAGAAAGCAAAAATTTGGCGAAAATTTTTTAAAAAATTTTGCAATTTTCAAAATTAATTATTATCCCTTAAACAGAGATTTATGTAAAAAAAAATATTTTAAAAAAAATTTCCCACTTTTTACTTTACATCAGCACAAATTTTGGGGTTCCAAATTTTTTTTTTTTTAGGAAGTTATGTTTAAAATTTGAACAGCGATTTCTAAATTTCCAAAAAAATTTAAAAACCCCCATTTTTTTAGGGCCCAAACCTTTATTTAAAGTCACTTTGGGGGAATATGACAAAATACCCAAAGGACCCCATTCTAAAAACTACACCCTAAAAAAAACCCCTTTTAGGTTTTTCCCAAAAGAATTGAAGAAAACGGGGAAAGGGAAAAAAAAAATTAACATTTTTTTTTTTTCCCCCCAAAATTTTTTTGACATTTTTTTTTTTTAAAAAGGGGGTTTGGGAAAAAATGAACCATATTTGTTGGAATTTCTCCTGAGTCCCCGAAAACCCCAAGTGGGGAAGACTAATTTTAGGCGAAAGCAGTGCTCAGAAGTGAAGGAGCACTTTTTGAGATTTTAAATGCCCAAAATTGGCGGGGAATCGGGGGGCGGCCCCCATGTGCTTTTGGGGGAGAGCCCTGATGTAAAAAAAACAGTGGAAATCCCCAAAAATTCCCCCTTTTGGGAAAATTACCCCCCCAAGGAACTTATCAAAAAGGTGGTGAGCACTTTAAAACCCCAAGGGCTTCAGAAGGTTAAAAAGTAAAAGCTGAAAAAAAAAATTTAAAAAAAATTTTATTTTTTCCCCCAAAATAAAATTTTCACCCCCAAATTTTTTATTTTCCCAAACGAAACCCCCCCCACAAAAGTTATTTTTGGAAATTTTTCCCCGTGCACGTTTTCCCCCCTATGTGGGGGAAAAACCCCAAAAATTTGGGGCGCATGCAGAGTGGGAAAGGGGAAAACGCGCCATTTGACTTTTTTGGCTATTATTAATTTTAAACCCCAAAAAGCGCATTGGAGACCCCTTTGGGGTACTAAAAAAGGGGGAAAACCCCCACAATTCCCCCTTTTGGGAAAACCCCAGACCCCCCCAAGGAAAATTTCTATCCTGATTTCGCCGATCCCCCAAAGGGGGGGGGGGGAAAAAACTTTTGGGGACTTTTGGCAGAGCTGGGAAGGGAAGGAGCCCCCCTTTTGGAAAGCAGACTTTGATGGAATTGTCTGCGGGCATATGTTGCATTTGCGACCATTGATTGCCTAAAACAGTAGAAACCCCCCACAAGTGAACCCCCCCTTTTAAACTAACCCCCCCCCAAGGGGAAAAAAATTAGATGTGTGGGGGCACTTTTTAAACCCCCCAAAAGGGGGCACACAAGTTTATAACGTAGAGCCTGAAAAAAAAAAAAAAATTTTTTTTTTTACCCAAAAAAAATTTTTTCCATCCCCAATTTTTTTTTTTCCCCCCGGGAACAGGCCCCCAAAAGTTTTGTCAATTTTTTACTTAGTTTCGCTGTAAATCGATAGTTTGGGGGGGGGAAACCCCTGTGTGGGTGCATGGCGAGTCAAAAAGGGGGAAAAGTGCCGTTTACTTTTTCAACCCCCAAAAATTTTCTGGAATTGAGATCGGGTGCCATATTTGGGTTTGGGGCCCCCGATGTGCCTAAACGTGGAAACCCCCCCCAAATGACCCATTTTGAAACTAACCCCCCAAAGGGAAAAAAATTTTATGGGGGGTGACACTTTTAACCCCAAATGCTTACCCCCCGTGCTTCACAGAAGTTTTTTAAAAAAAGAGGGGTTGAAAATAAAAAAAAAAACTTAAATTTTTTTTTTTTAAAAAAAGAGCTTTTTTGCCACCCAAATTTTTTATTTTCATAAGGGGGGAAAGAAAAAATAGGGCCCCAAAAGTTGTTGTGAATTTGTCCCCCGTTTGCTGTTTTTCCCCCCCCCATGTGGGGTGGAACCACTTTTTTTGGGGGCGGGAGGGGTCAGAAGGGAAGGAGTTTCCATTTTGGAAGCAGACTATGATGGGGAAAAATCTGCGGGGTCAGTTCGTTTTCAGGCCCTGATGTGCCTAAACAGAGAACCCCCCCAAGTTACCCAATTTTTAAAAAAGACCCCCGGGGAATTTTAGAGTGTGGTGAGCACTTGGGAACCCCCAAATTTCTTCACACAAATTTTTTTAAAAAAAGCCCCCAAAAAAAAAATCATTTTTTTCCCCCCAAAATGATTTTTTTTTTTCCCCCAATTTTTATTTTTTTTAAAAGGGTTTAAAAAAAAGAAGTAGGACCCCCCAAAAATGTTGTTTCAAATTTTTTCCGGTACCTGTTTCCCCAAAATTTGGGGGGGTTTTTAAACCCGTGATCCCCTAAGCAATCTTTGGGGGGCGAATGAACAAAAACCACAAAAGGTTTTTGGAATTGTTTTTTTTTTTAGCTGTTTTCCCCCTGTGTTATTAGTGATTTTTACTTTATTTCGGGTTGTAGTTATAGCGTTTTCGGTTTTTTAAAAATTTTTATGTTTTGCTTTGTCATAAAAAAAAGACGCTTTTTTTTTTTAAAAATTTTTTTTCAAAAAAAGTTTTTTCATTTGCCGATTTTTAGAGCTATAATTTTTTCCATATTTTTGCCAACGGTCATGTGTGGGGGGGTTTTTTTTTCGGGACGAGTGGTTTTTTTTTATACCCCCTTTTAGGACAAGTTGTTTTTCGTTACTATTCTGATTTTTGTGGAAGCAGAGTGAAACAAAAACCACAATTCAGGAAATTTTTTTTTTTTCCGTTCCGCTTGTGGTTTAAAAATTGGGGGGCAGCTTTATTTTTGGGTCATACGATTAATGATACCTATTTTTTATTTTTTTTTATGTTTTTTGGGTTTTTACCTTTTAAAAAATTTTTTTAGAAAAAAATAATTTTTTTTTGGCATCATTTTTTTCTGACAGCTTAACTTTTTTTTTTTTTCGCTGATGATGCTTATGGAGGTTTTTTTTTTGCGGGAAAAAAGGATAAAGTTTTCGTGGTACCTGTTTATTTTTATCCTTTTTTTTTATCGGTGTTATTGCACTTTTTCCAAGGGGAAAATTTTGATACCTTTGGGGAAAAAATAAAATTTTTCTATTTTTTTTGGCGTTCACTAAAGGGGGGTTTAATAGGGTGATGATTTTTTAGATGGGATTTTTACGGACCCCGGCGAAACGAATGTGTATTTTTTTGTTTTTTTTTTATTACTAAAAATGTTATTTGTTGGGGGGAATTTTTTATTTTTTTTAAATTTTTTTTTTTTTAAAATTTTTTTTAAAAAAATTTCTTTTTACTCCCCCTTTTTTAGGGGCTTTACTTTCTCACTTTTGATTGATGGAAAAATACATTGCATTTGCTCCAAATTGCAATGCTTTAAAAAAAATTGGAGAATGGTCTCAGCGGCTTTCCGTAGTTGGAGGGGACAGGGGAGGTTTCATGAAACCCGGTCATCTTGGCTGAATTGGGCCCCCTGGTTTTTTGGGGGGAAAACGAAATTGAGGCAGAGGGCCCCGACCCTCTGCCCCCCCCCTGAATGTGCGATCGTCTTTTCGCCGCCAAATCGGGGGTTTTTGGCCCCGGGGCGGCGGGGAAACCGTCCTGACTGTCATGCGGGAAAACTCGCCACTGGCAGCGCTGAGCTCCTAAATTTTGGGGGAGAGATGCGGAAATTTTTGATCTCCTCCCCAATCCTGCTGTGTTTGGGGGGGGCAGATTGACTGCCCAAAACAAAGGCTCGGGGCAGAGCCCAAAAGGGGAGGGTTTCCCAGCCCCCTTCCCCTCCCCGAAAGGTTTTTATAGACAGTGTTGGCACTGAATTTTTCGGTGTTTTCCGGGTGGGGGAAACTTACACCCCTGCCATGAGGACTGTTGCAGTAAAAGGAAATTTTAAAGGGGTTTTAAAATTTTTTATTTTTTTTTTTTTTTTTAAACACTTTTTCTTTATTTTTTTCCCCTCTTCAATGTCTTATAGGAGACTAGAATCTGGCAAAACGTATTTCCCCCCTTACAAAAAGGGGGATGAGAAATTTTCCCTTATGTAGCAAATTACTTCCTTCGTGACCCTGCCACTGGGTGGTGTTTCACGAAAGCGGCACTAAAAACCCCAAAAGGGTCCCAGGAGCCCTTTTGGGGTTTTGTCATGCGGATCATCAGTGATCACAGGGGGCGGGTCGCGGTTGCTTTTTTGGGCCCATGGCGGAACGCTATTTAAATGCCCTGCAGGGGCTTACAGAAATTTTAAAGGGGGTTTTAAACCCCCAAGGGGGTGGATGGGGATTTCACCTGCGGCTTGGGGGCCCCCATGTCATTTTTCCCCCAAAAACCCGCTGACTGTGTCTTTTTTAATTTTTGGGTCACCCCCCGGGCCCCCAAAAAAAGGCAGGGATATTGACATGGGTACTAAGGGGTTTTAAAAAAAGGGATTTTTTTTTTGGGGGTTTTATTCAGTAAAAAAAAAAAAAAAAAATTTTCCTTATCATTTTCCCCAAAGGGTCCCCCACCCCCGGTAGCGAGACCCCCGAGTTTTTCCCCCTGCTGAGGGTGCAACCCCCCTTTTTCTCAGGCCGTTTTAAAAAGGGGGCGTGAGGAATAAAAACCCATAATTTTCCCCTTTGGCTATCGGCGGGGGTTGGGGGGGTTTTAAAGCGGGTTTTGGTTTCGCTTAAAAAAGTATGAATGAAAAATGTGGTGACCTCTGCATTTGGCATGAAAAGTTTAGGTGTTTTATCAGCAAAAGGGAAATTTTCATTTTTAAAAAAATAGAAAAACACTGTTTCTGTGCAAGATCGAACAATGCTATCAAAGAGAGCCTGTAAGTAATAGAATTTTTTTTTTGGGGAAAAACTTTTACAAGATTTTTTTTCCCCAAATTTTTTTGCCTTTTTTAGTTTTTTTTTGTTTTCCAGTACATCCTGATGAAATGGATGATGCCATTTTTTAAAAATATGCAAAGGGGGGGAAAAAGAAAAATTAACAAATATTGAAGTCAATTTATTATAAAAATGAAAAAAAGTTACTTTTGAACTGTTAAATACTTTTTTTGTTAGGTTAAAAAAATTTAATTTTTTACGATTTTTGGGGTCGCAAGACTCGAAAGCGTCAGTTTTTTTCCCCAAAAAAATTTTTTTTTTTTAAAAAATTTTTTGGGATTGGATTGAAAAACCTTTTTTATCACTTTTAATAAATTTTTCTTTTCTATATCAGTTTAAAACTTTTTTCAAGTGTTCTACTCCCTTTCACCCCACTACTTGTGTGTAATTTTTGGGTATACAATAAAAGCAATGGGAGTTTTTAAAAAAAAGGTAATTAGGCAGAAGAGTTTAGTTTTTTTAAAAGGGTTTTCAAGGAAAAAATGAGTTTATTGCTGTAGGGAAAGGGGGCTTAAGTTTTTCCCGCAAGCAGAAGGGAAAACCCCCTTCAAGTGGGGGGATGGAAGAGGGGGAAAAAAAACCACGACCCTTTTATTCATTAGTGAAGTTTGGGAAACATTTTTGGGGTTGAGCGTTTTGCAGGCTGTGCCCCTTTCCCCTTTTTTTTTTTGAGTTATATTTTGAACTATTTTTTTGCCTGGTTTTTCCTTTGTTTTTTTGGGGGGAAAGGGTTTTCTGTTTCTGAAAAGGGATCCAATCTGCAAAAAAATATAAAAAGGTATTTTTTTCACCGGGGGATTTTAATGCATAATTCCCATTATCTTTTTGTTTTACCCTTTTAAATTTTTTTGCTTACATTTCATACTTTATTTTCTTTGCAGCACCTGTGCACTTTTGGGGGAAAAGATAGCGAAAAAATACTAAAAAAATGGGGAAAATTTTGCATGAGGGGTTTAGGAAAGTTTTGCTTTGGGGTTTTTTCCAAGGACAAACTTTCAAAAAAAAAGATTTGGTCGCATTTTTTAAACTGACAATTTTTGGCAAAAAAAACAACCTTTAAAAAATTTAGAAAATACCCGTGTTTTTTTAAAAAAAAAAATTCAATGATTTTTAGTTATTGAAAAAACCCTACCCCCCCCTCCTCATTTTACTGTTTTATGAAAAGGGGAAATGTGGGGTGAAAAAAAAAAAGCCCCCTTTTCTAGCTGGTGAAATTAAAAATTTAAAAAACCAAAAAAGCCAAACCTTGTTAGAATGAGGGGAAAATTTTAAACCCCAAGAATACCCCAAAATGTAAAATATTAAAGTGGGTTTTGTCGAATATAAAATCATTCCAAAAATAAGCGCAGATCCCCCACAGTGGTTTGCTATGCCCATTATTATAAAAGGGATAAGGGGGATCAGTGTAAGAACAGGATGATAAAAAAATTTTAACGGGTCTGAAGAAAGAGTAAGTTTTTTAGAAGGTTTTCAAGATTCCATCTGTGGCGCCCCTGAGGGTTCAGTCACCACAGGGGTATTGCACCCATCAAGGGTTGTGATCCCCCCTTTTCAGGTTAGGGGAAGCACCACCCAGGACTCTAAAAACCTGCACAAAAACGACTATCACCGGGCCCCCCTGGCTACCCCAAGGGGGAGGGGGGCCATCCTAGGCTAGTGCAGGGGGGTGGGGGGAAAAATAAAAAGGGGGGGAAAATTTAAAATTTTTGGGAGGGGGAAAAGGGTGATCAGATGTGGGGTTTTTGTAAAAAGGGAAACAGGCCCCGTGACAGGCACCCCCCCTGGGGGGGAGCTGCGGGGACAGTCTTGGGGGGACAGGGGCTGAGAGCAGCTCATCCCCAGACAGAGGAAGAAAGATAGGGAAAGGGAAAACAAAAAGGGGAAGGGGTTCGGGAAAGGGGAAAAAAGGGGCCCTTTGGGGGCCCAAAGTGAGTGATCCATCCGGGGGGCCCCCGCCCCAAAGTGGGGGGACCGGGGCAAAAAGGGGGGCATCCCCCCCCTTTAAACCCCAGTGGAGAATTTTAAACTCAGTTTAAAGGCAGGAGGCAGTGGACTCTAGGCCAGCTACTGAACCGCAATTTCATTGCCAAAAAGGGGCCATATGGGGAAAAGGGAAAAACGCGGGAGAAGACTTTTATCTGACAGGGTCCGCTGTACTGGTTGGGACATGATTCGAGGGGTTGGCGGGAAGGATGGCGAGTAAGACAAAAAAGTTAGACGACAGAAAAAAGGGAAATATTGAAAGGAGTCCTGGAAAGGTGCATCCCAATCGGCCTGGGAGTTTGTGAGCCCCTCATCTAGGACACGTTTTCCCAAAAAGGGGGGTTTTTGGCACCAGAACTGTGAGTAAAGCTTTTTGGGAAAAGCACCCCCTGTGTGTCTCATGTTTTTTCCTGCAAAAACTCAAATGCACTGTACTCCCCCAGCACCCCCCCTTTCATCCCCTCTCTGCCCTGGGCAAAAAAAGTTCACCTGTGGGGGAAAAATTTTCCCCAAAAATTTCTGCACTCACCCTGCGAAAGGATCTGCACTGCAGGCTGGGCACCTTTGCCAGAAAAACAGGTGGCGTCCAAAAACTTTACCAAACCCTTTTATCCCCCGTAAAAAATTCCCCCCTTTTTTGGATGCCCAGGGCCCGGGGGCCCCGGGGGGAAAGCTGCCCGGGGGCATCCTTTTTAAAACAACCCCGGGCCCCCTACCGGGGGGTTTCCCCCCGCCCGGGGGCGATTCACTCCCCCGCATACCATTTAATTTTTCCTTTTGGCAATGAGAAAAGGAGAAAGTGTTTAAAGACACTTGAGGATTTTAAAGGACACAAAAGCCCCCCAGATTTTCCCCTGGGAAAAAAACCCTTAAAAAGATATTGACTAGGTGGGTAATGATCTTCCCCGTTCATTTTAACACTGGGGGTGTGCCACCCTTGGGTCCCCTAAGGGGTTTTACTATTTTTTTTAAAACTAAAAAAAAAGAAAATTTCCCCCCCCGATGTTTAAAAAATACACTATTGATGCAAATACCTTGCACCCCTTATTATTCAAAATGTGGTCTTTTTGAAACCAAAGTCATCCATCCAACTTGAAAGCCATCTAAAAAAAAAATACCTCCATAAAAAATTTATAAAACTTATTTTTCTAAAAGTTTCATATGTCAGCTAAAAATTCTTACTGGATCCAAGCAAAAGGGCCCTTTGGGGACACATGGTCACATGAAAAAGGTTTCACCCTGGGCATGTGGAGAAAAAGAAGTAAAAAAAATGACTAATTAGTCTTATTTTGCCCCCGAATTTTTTTATAGCTTTTTTAAGCGTTTATTTTTTTTACCATTTGATTGTAGCTAAATTAAAATTGTGTGTTTTCGCACCAAACTGTCTTTGAAAAACCCAAAGGCTGAGCCAAATGGTTTTTTTATTGTTTGGGGTTTTTTGCCACATAAAAATCATTTTTTTTGGGCCCTCACCTGTGAAATTTGTTTTGCTGCCAAAAAAATTTATTTTTTAGGGAGAAAAATGATGTATTTAAATCCTTCTGTCCAATCATTATTCATTGTCGTGAACCAAACAGTTTAGGGGGGTTACTTGTATATTGTCTTTTAAAAAAAGAAAAATCCTAAATTTTTCTATGTGCAAGCTCTTAGCACTGTCTGGGGCAATACCTTTTTAAGCCCCAAATTTTTAAATTTTGCTCAGGGTACACTTTGTTAAAAAAAAAATCCGCTTTTTTACCCCTTTTGGGGCTTCCTCCATTGGAAGGGGGGGCCCCTTTTTGCCTTAACAAATCCTTTTGAAGAGAATCTTTTCAGACTGAGAACAAACTCATTTTTTTCACTGCTACAAAAAATCAATTTCTGAACCCTGAAAAAAACAACTCAGCACACACCCCAAAAAAACACAAGAAAAAACACTCCAAATAAAAAACTAAAGCGGCACAGTCACATGGGGTTTAAACCTATGGAATGCCCTTCGATTTTTAAAACCCCCAAAAAAACCCATGGGGTAGAGCAAAAAATTTTTGGGGTTTCCCCCCATCACTCCGGAAATAACCCCTTTTTGGATTTTGGAGAAGGGTTGAAATAAAACCCCCACTTGAAAAATAAGGGTTTTAGTTACAGTCTGGACTGTAGGGTTTGGGGGGTTTGGGGAAACGGGGGCTTTCCCCCCAACCCCCCCCTTTCTTTTCGGCCCCGCTTTCTTTTTGAGGCTAAAACTGCCTTTTGGGAGTATTAATCATTATTTTTTATTTATAATCATTTTTATAGGCCATTTATTCATGGCATGTAAACAAAATATCACCAGAAGCCCTTTTAAACTGCAGAAGTCTTAGGAACAAAAGATGAGAAGGCTGGTTTGCAGGGTGGTGTTAGCGATAAAGGGGGTGGGGCGGGGAAAATTTCCAATCCCCACTATGTTAGGAGCCCCAGCATTATTTCTGAGGGTAAGATGCTTAAAGACCTTTGGTGACAAAATTTCATGTGACCTGATGCCCACCAAGTAATTGTCAGAATACCATGAACCTGAAAGTGCACTAGACGCTTATGGGGATCCAAAATTTGATTAGCTTGAATATATTAATAAAAGTACTAAAGCAAAAAAAATGCAGAAGTGCCAAGAGGGTGACACATAGTCTGACACACAAAATAATTTGCAAAACGGATCATTAAGTGACTGTAAGTATAGGAGTGTTATTACTGCAATAGGATGCTTTCCTTTATAGATGAAGATAAGATTGTTTCCTAAAAGATCAGAAAATGGTTACTGGGAAATAAGACAGTTGTGGTAAAGGGATTCAATTTAAGAAACAGTGGAAGTAAAATGTATTTGGCATAAAAAAATTTGTGAATACAAACAGTTTGTTGATTTCTGGCATTACAGGTTTTCAAAATTCTCATTCATTGACTTTTTACTTTTTTTGCAGCCTAAAAAGGGGAGTGTGCTAAATATCTAAACTTATTGAGATGAATGATTGTATTCAAAATATTCCCCTTTTGTCCCGTTTGTGTAGGTGCCCATATTAAAGGGTTAAAATAAATCCCAAATTTACTTTTTTATCATAAATTTGGGAATCTGTATCATTTTTATCAAAGCTATGCGGTCATTTTTGTTGAACTAAAGTTATGTACAGTGGGGAAAATAAGTACCGTATTTTGATACAACTGCCGATTTTGCAGTTTTCCCACCTATAAAGAATGGGTTGGTCTGTAATTTTATCGTAAGTACACTTGACTGTGAGATACAAAATCTTTAAAAAAAAACCAGAAAATCACATTGTATGATTTTACAAAACTAATTTGATTTTATTGATTAAATAGGAAAACAGAAATTAACATTGGTACGAAACCTTTTTTTTTGCTTTACAGAGGCAGATGTTTCCTGTAGCTTTTGAAAAAGTTTGCACCCACTGCAGCAGGAATTTATGCCCCCTTTTCCATAAGATCTCCAGATCTTTCGGTTTCTGGGCTGTCGCTGTGCAACATTGATTTCGCTCCCTCCAAATATTTTCTATTGGGTTTAGGTCTGGAGACTGGCTAGGCCACTACAGGACCTTGAAATGCTTCTTACAAAGCCCCTCCTTAGGTTGCCTGGCTGTGTGTTTCGGGTCATTGTATGCTGGAAGACTCAGCCCCGACCCATCTTCAATCTCTTATGAGAGAAGGAGCTTGTTTACAAAATCTTGCAATACATGATGCCATCCCTCCTCCCTTCAATCGGTGCAGTCATCCTGTCCCCTTTCCAGAAAAGCACCCCCAAAATAGAGCTTTCCAAACCATGCTTCACGGTTGGGACGTGTTCTTAGGGTTTTATCATCCTTCTTCTTCCTCCAAACAAGATAGTGGAGTTGATACCAAAAAAATTTTATTTTGGTCTCATCGACCACATGACCTTCTCCCTGCCTCTTCTGGATCTTTCCCGATGGTCATTGGTGAACTTTATACGGTCTGGAATGTGCTGGTTTAGAGCAGGGGGACCTTTTCATGCTTGATTCTGACTATTCTCAAAATCATCTTGAGCCCCCACCCGGGCTTGGGGTACTCGTAAAATGCCGGGGCAGTTCTTAAGGGGAAGTCACGGAGCAGTGCCCGTCGTGGCCTTGGGGTGCCCCTAAATTTTTCAAAGATGATGGTGGGGGGGAGGTTGTAGGGAAATTAGTTTGTGTGCACCCTGGTGTTCGCCTATTGGCCAACGCTGCAGTTCAGGTCCCTGGGGGGGGATGGTGATGCAGCAGAGATGTTACTGCTCCCTTTCGGGGGGGCTGGGCCCCAGTCCGATAGGGCAGTCTGTTAGGTGATGGTGAACGTTTAGGTGCAGGAATAAACAAGGGACACAGAAAAGTGCGTTTTTTTTGGAAACAAAAAAGTTCAGTTTTCTTTTTCCTTTCACTTTTGGTAAATGAAGATGCAATCCGGGTACTTGTTACAGATGGTAGCAGGAGTCTGGCTTCCCTGGAAGCATTAAAGGATCCATTGCCAGGTAGGGTTAGAGGCCTACCTGTGTGCTCTCTTTTCTGGTCCCTGCTCCTGTAGCTAAGCTGCGACCCTTTCCTGCGTGTTTGCTTTAACCCTATGGCAAACAGCGTGGCCTATCAAAGGACTGTTGTTCATGGCACCCTGGCTCTTTATCTGCTGCGGTGCCTCCGTGTTCGGTGGGTCAGGGAGCTTGTAGTCCCTGCCCTCCAGATTGTGCGCACCCACACAGCCCAGCTCTGGCGCCTTTTATCAGTGCTCCACTCCGGGATCAGATCTGATGCAGCTACAATTCCCAGAGCTCTTGTCTCCGCTCCTCTTTCTTCCCTCACCTCAGACCAACTGACTCTTTCCAGAACAATCTACTTACCTCAGCACTAACTCCTCCCACCAACTGTCACTCCCCTTAATCTCCACCCTTTTGGTCGGGAGTTAGAACAAGTGTTGGATTCTGTGTATTAACTCGCATGGGGACCTCTTCCTGCTTCCAGGCATGACATCACCCCCTTGTTGTAGAAGGAGGCAATGTCACCACGGCAACTGGACTCTGGGGTGTCACACATCCTTACCCATGTGGCGAGATCTTTCAGCCCCATCCGGAGCTCCAGACTGACAGTCATCTTATATTTCTTCAGTTTTCTAATAATTGTGCCAACAGTTGTCTTCTCACTAAGCTGCTTGCCTATTGTCCTGTAGCCCATCCCAGCCTGTGCAGGTCTACAATTTTGACCCTGATGTCCTTAGACAGCATTTTGGTCTTGGCCATGGTGGAGAAGTTGTAATGTGATTGATTTGTGGACACGTGTCTTTTATAACAGGTAACGAGTTCAAACAGGTGCAATAATACAGGTAATGAGTGCAGAGAAAGGAGGGCTTGTTAAAGAAAAACTAACAGGTCCTGTGGGAGCCAGCATTCTTGCTGGTTGGTAGGTGATCAAATATTTATTTCATGCAATAAGTGCAATTTAATTATTTAAAAATCATATAATGTGATTTTCTGGTTTTATTTTCAGATTCTGTCTCTCACAGTTGAAGTGTGCCAACGATAAAAATTACAGATCTCTCCATTCTTTATAGGTGGGAAAACTTGCAAAATCATCAGTGTATCAAATACTTAATTTTCACACTTTATGCTGTTTAACTCGAGTGTCAAAGGGATGTGTCATGCAGCAAAAGGCATCTGCTTTACACAGAACTGCAGTGCACAAACTTTATAGACTTGGAAAATCTTGCAATATTCATTTACTCATTTACTCCACTGTTCACCTAACTACAGTTTTTGTTTATAATTCATCAAAGCACATGGAGCAAATATGACAAGCTTCATGTGCCATATTACATAACATCAGGCAGTAGAATTTTGCCAAGGAGAGCAGCTGGTGCCACCAGCCATGACATATGCCATCTCACTGTGCCAAGAAAACCCTGAAGTCCCTAACTTGTCAATGTTGATCACTTAAAAATACAGTGGGTGGACATGGGCACCACGACAGGAACCAACAAAGCTTTGCAAGCTCTGAACAGGCAATAATGTATAGTAGTCTATGTTTGTTATATATATCAGGGGTATATAATTTTAGACAACCAATGCTGAGGGCTCATTAAATATGTTTATGGCACAAATGTCTTGTGTACAATTGCTAATTACCATTAATATATTCTTACTGTGCAGTAAATAACATGGTACAACAGCAGATGTTTTGTTTGCATTAATACATTTTTCATATGAAAATTATTATCATTATTATTTATTTTTAGAGCACTATTGATTTTATGGTGCTGTACATGTGAAAAGGAGTTTATGTGCAAAATATATTACAATGTGCAAACAACAATGACTGACTGGTATAGAAAGGAGATGTCCCTGTCCTTGCATGCATGGGTAATGAGGAAAGAGACAGTAGGTTGGGGGGTGCAGCTGCTGCAGTAGTGGTAAGGGGCAGCGGGGTCATACGCAGACTGTAAGCTGTCTTGAATAGTGATGAGGGAGTAACTCGTTGCTCGGGTTTTCCGAGCATGCTCGGTGGTCTCCGAGTATTTGGAAGTGCTCAGATATTTAATTTATGCCGCCGCAGCTGCACGATTTGTGACTGCTAGACAGCCTGAATACATGTGTGGAATCCCTAACAAACAGACCATCCCCACATGTATTCAGGCTGTCTAGTAGCCCCAAATCATGTAGCTGCGGTGACAGAAACTAAATCTCAGAGCACTTCCAAATACTTGGAGACCAACCGAGCATGCTCGGAAAACCTGAGCAACAAGCATACTCGCTCATCACTAGTCTTGAAGAGTCTAAAAAGTTCTAAATGTGGTGGATAATCACATGTGTTGACACACAGAATTCTAGAGGAAGGGGGATACTCGGAGAAGTCTCAGACACAACTAGGCGAGGAACATACAAGTGTTGAGGAAAGAAGAAGGTCTTGGGAGGACCAGAGATTACGTGTAGGAAGATATCAGAAGTCCAGGATATTAGTTCGGATGTATATAGGAGGAGACAGATTATAGACAGCTTTTTAGGTATATGTCGTAGTTTGAAGTGGATATCTTGCAGAATTGGAAGCCAATGAAGGGATTTGCTGAAGGGAGAAGTGAGAAGTAGCGATGGAGAGAGGTTGATGGAAAACTCTGAGAAAATACCGGCATTTATTTTTCCTTACTCAACTAGATTATGGCTTCTGAGCCAAATTACACCACCAAGTAAGTGCATGTTCCCTCTAGTGTACCTCTGTATATATCTGAAGTCTGATGATTTTTTTAACCATTTAATACAATAGGATTAATAATTGAGAGTTGTCTAATTGACAACTCTCAATTATTAACCTGGCTTAAAGTCACCTTCTAATAGCAAGGTGGCTTTAACCCATTATTAACCCATTCGCCACCGCTACAGGGCAATGGGAATAGACGGGCAAAGTGCCAGAAAGGGCAAATCTAATTATAGATTTGCCTTTTCTGGGGTGGCAGGGGGCAGATGTTAGCAGCCAGGGGGGCACAAAATAAATGCACCCTCTCTAGGCTAATATTATCTGCCCCCACTCGCTGGCTTTGTCTGTCTGGTTCAGAAAATAGCGCGGGAGCCCACGCATTTTTTTCCAACAAATTTTACACCTCATATATAATATATATATATGTCATTGTGACACAAATATATATACAGTACAGACCAAAAGTTTGGACACACCTTCTCATTCAAAGATTCTCCATGCTTCACGGTGGGAACCAGGCATGTAGAGTCCATCCGTTCACCTTTTCCTGCGTGAAAAGCAGTAATCAAAGCAAAGGTGGCTACTTTGAAGAACCTAGAATATAAGACATATTTTCAGGTGTTTCACACTTTTTTGTAAAGTGTAATGTATAATTCCACATGTGTTAATTCATAGTTTTGATGCCTTCAGTGTGATTCTACAATTTTCATAGTCATGAAAATACAGAAATATCGTTGAATGAGAAGGTGTGTCCAAACTTTTTGGTCTGTACTCTATATATATATATATATATATATATGAACAAAAATATCCAGGATAGGGGGGAGGACACCTAGTGACAAGACAGTAACAGAAAATCAAAGGTGACACAATGTAATAGTAAAAATAATTTTATTGAATCAATGAATAAAAAGTGTATATAAACACTGACAAGTTGAATAAAATTACAATGAATATTAGTTAAATAAAAAGAGGCAAAACACATTCCTCCAACTATAGAACACGCTCATCTTCGCACAATTCACATCCCTCTGTCAGTGATGTTTCCGTTGCCTCGTCTTCCGTCTCTGTGTCTTCTGCAATTACCCCCAAAAGAAAGAGAAATCTGCGGTTTCTTCAAATAAGAGAGAATATTCCCCCGAGACTTCTAACCAACTGAAGGTAATCAATTTGAGCAAACATAAATTCTCTCAAGTCGAAATAGAGCTTTTGTTGAAGGGTTAATGTTTTGCCCTACTGCTCATTTTGACCATTTTTCTGTAATTAAAGATCTTAATCTTTTTGCTAGGAGGTTAATATTCAAACGCATGTTTCATAACGAGAATAACTTTCTATCTTTTCCCACAGAGACGGAACAAGAGGCGTTAAATAACTTGGAGCAGCTGGCTAGGGAGCATAATGGTTGCGAAGGTGAGGTTCCTGAAGCTATTAGAAAACCCTCCAACAAATTTCCCCCTTTATCTTCTTGTCCCACTATTGAGGTGTTTGTCCGCACAGTCAGTAACGAACTCAACAGCATTCCTTCCATCCGCATATGAGTAATTTTTAGTCATGAGGATCAAATGGGACTTACAAGATTGACTAACATCCAGGATGTGGTTTACAAACCAGCGGATAAGGGTGGGAACATTGTGGTCTGGCCGAAGGACATGTACGAAAAAGAGGCTTTTCGGCATTGGATAATAGAGAGTGTTACAAGAGGTTAACTTTTAACCCATCATCCAAATTCCAATTACTACTCCGTACTCTGTTGCAAGATGCAAGGGATGAGGGTATTATTACCAGTGAATTGTACATGGCCCTTCAGGTTCAAGAGCCCACTGTTCCCACCCTATATCTATTACCCAAGATACATAAAAACCCAGTGGTCCCCCTCGGGTAGACCCATTGTATCGGGTAGAGGCAACTATCTGGAGAATGTGAACAAATATATAGATTCCATCCTGCAACCCTTTGTCACTGCACTCCCTTCATATACAAAAGACACGAATGATTTCCTGAAGAAGATCGATGGATTGTACATTGATCCAAATTCTATTTTGGTAACTTGTGACGTTGAGTCATTATACACAAGTATACGCCATAATGATGGATTAGCAGCAGTTTCGTATTTTTTGCAGTATTCTTCTTTTTCTCGGGCTTTTATTGTTTTCTTCATCAATTTATTGGAATTTACTTTATCACATAATTTTTTTATATTTAAGGGGTCCTTCTTCCTTCAAGTCCAGGGAACAGCGATGGGAGCATCATTTGCTCCATCGTATGCCAACCTGTTCCTTGGATTTTGGGAGAGGGACCTCTTTATTTCTGACAATAATTGTTCTATGGAGCGTGTCTCATTTTGGACTCGCTACATAGACGATGTCTTTTTTATATGGCAAGATTCTGCTGAAGCTCTATCCGAATTTATTAGTACTCTTAATAACAACTCTATCAATATACGACTTACGTTTTGCCATCATGACAATTCTATCGACTCTTGGACGTTCGTGTCAATAGGGATCTAGATAGTTGTCTCCAGACTGACTTATTTAGAAAACAAACAGCAGTCAATGACCTGGTTCATGCTACATCTTCACACCCTAGGGCACTCATCAATTCCATTCCGTTTGGACAATTCCTACGTCTCCGACGGATTTGTTCTACTGAGAGCAATTTTGAGAGACAATCTGAATTGATGAGTGCCAGATTTTTGGAACGTGGATATAGTCGCAGGTCTATCAAGCGTGCTTACAATAGGGCTAGACATATTACTAGGCATGATGCTTTATATGGGAATAAAGATAAACCTCAAAAGATAATACTGCCATTCGGTTTATTACACAATTTAATGGCCAGAATGATGTGCTCAGGAACCTCCTCATAAAGCATTGGCCTATTTTGAGATCGGACCCCATTATTTCCAAGTATGTGGGTGACAGACCCTCTATCGCATTTAGCAGATCCAGGAATTTGGGTGACCATCTGGTTAAGAGTTTTTACACTGGTATACCCGTGTCGGATACCCCATACTAATTTCTTGCCTCCCGCTAAGCACACATATGGTTGTAGACCATGCGGGTCTTGTGTAGCTTGTCCTAATGTCATTAAGACACAGAGTTTTCTTAATTCTGACAAGTCTCGGTCTTTTGACATTAAACACAGCATCACTTGTACCACATCAGCTGTCATTTATTATGCCAGTTGTCCCTGTTCACTAATCTATGTAGGTTTAACCACCAGGCAACTCAAGATCAGGGTACGTGAACACGTCCTGGGTTATAAAAGCAGCTAAAGATGTGACAGATGTCACCTCGCTTAAAACTCTGCCCAGGCATTTTAAATTGCACCATAATTGCGACTCATCCTTATTAAAAATTTTTGGTATTGATGTGTTGGTCAGTGGGGTTCGTGGGGGTAGGATCAGCAAACGTCTTGCCCAAATGGAAACAAAGTGGATTTGGACGTTACAAACTGTTTCCCCCGCTTGGCTTGAATGAAATCTTTCTTTTGTCCCGTTTTTAAAATAATTTTAGTTCACATGTGTATATTCTCACTATTTTAATTTTTTGTATTTTTTTATTCCAGCAATCACAGAATCATTCATTTCGTTTGAGATATTCCATATATATTGAGATGATCTCTCTCATGTGGAGAACCAATACATGGATGTTTTTCTCCTATTCTCCACGTCTGGGCATTTGGACCATTGTTATGTAATTGCTTATATAAGTGTATTTTGATTATATATTATAATCTGGATAATTAACGTTCTTACATGCATATAGTGTACGTTATTGGCCATGACATGCTTTTTCTGTCTGTATGTATTTCTTATAGTCATACGTCCTCACATGTGGATTAAATATAACATTCGTGCAATCACTTTACTTTACATTCTTCCCCTTTTTTTTTTTTTTTTTTTTTTTTTACTTATCAGTAGCCGAGTATGGGGTGCGCATGTGCGGGGTTTCCACGCCGCCAGTGGCATGGCGACGGCGTCTCTATGTGTGCGTCACACTTCGGGTTTACCCGGAAGTGATGCATCACATGACGCGGGTCGCGATGTCTGCTTCCGGTCACGCTACTCGCGCATGCGCCGCTTTCCCATTTACTCGGCTTCATTATTCTATAAATAGCCACTGATTGCTGGCATTCTATTATATCCCCCTGACGAAGGAAAAGGATTTCCGAAACGCGCGTCGGGGCGCGTTATCCTAGAGGCTTGAACCCGTGATATTTAGCTCCCAGGTATTTCGCCTGTTTGGTGGTATTATTTCTTCTTATTTCCAGTTAGTGCACGTGTTATTTCTTTCACATGTGGAGACATTTATTCTTAGATGTTTGCCAACACTTTTTTTCTTTTTTTCACTCATTGTGATATCCTTTTTTGATGTGTAGGCATTTTTTGAATTTTCATTAATGCCTTTCATATTTTTGTGAAACCACATAATATTGTGTAGTGCAGCACCTTATGTATTTTTGTATATATTATTTTATGTATTCATTTATTCCTTTGCTGCAAGAACACTATTTTTGATTTTTTCACCCAATATTCTTTATATTTTTGTGCATTCACATACATATTGTTCATTATAGCACCTGTTTCTTTGTATATTTGTTTCCAGGTATTCATTTATTCTTTCACTGCACGTGCCTTAATTTTGTATCACTCTTTATAATATAGGGTTATTACCTGGTTCTGATTGAGCATATCATTATCTTCCATATATGTATACTGTCTTACATTTACGCTATTCTTTTTAGAAATTGTATATATACTTAAGGGTATACATTGCGGTGCTCACTGTCTATTTTGGAGCTTTATTATATTACACGGGTTTTTGCCTCTTTTTATTTAACTAATATTCATTGTAATTTTATTCAACTTGTCAGTGTTTTATATACACTTTTTATTCATTGATTCAATAAAATTATTTTTACTATTACATTGTGTCACCTTTGATTTTCTGTTACTGTCTTGTCACTAGGTGTCCTCCCCCCTATCCTGGATATTTTTGTTCACAATTCCGATGGTCTGCCATCCACACATTTGTGTGTATTGTCACAATTGTTAATTCTTGTCATTAATTTTATTTTTGTTTGGGATATTACATTAGTATTGTGACATTTATATCATCATATCTCTTTTATATATATATATATATATATATAGGTCATACACTTCTAGATAGTATAATAGCCGCTAATTCAATTGCCGGCTTTTGTGAAATTACAGACCCGAGATTAAATGACACATGATTTACATAATAGTTAACCAGGTCATTTCATGTAGTTTGATATATGTGTTTCACTAACAATTACATGAGTGTATGTGTGCACAATTTCAGACATGTAGGGGTTAATTAAAGTGTAAATTTGTTGAATTTTTTTCAACTAATTTACACCTTTAATTAACCCCTACATGTGTGAAATTTTGCACACATACACTCATGTAATTGTTAGTGAAAACCATATATCAAATTACATGAAATGACATGGTTAACTGTATGTAAACCATGAGTCATTTCATGTCGGGTGGTTCTGTAATTTCACAAAAGCCGGCAATTGAACTAGAAGATGGCGAACAGTTTTCCTGCTACAGTTTTTCGCTCTGTGCATTTTTCTTGTGATTTTTTTTGCTCCTCTGCCTCTGCAAACTCTTTCCCCATTATCATGAGGTTTTCCCCTCTCCATTTTATCCATTATACAGCACTGTAGTGGTCATTTTGTAATTACGATTTTTTTCTCTCATTGACTTGCATTGATATCGGAAATCGAAATTCCAATATCCGATATTTTTCCAATATCGGAAATCGGAATTCCGATACGATATTGGACAATATCGCTCATCCCTAGAGACAACCCCTTTAATAATGATGAATTTGTATAATACACCAGCTATTTGTCCATAGGGACATACAGTACAGACCAAAAATTTGGACACACCTTCTCATTTAAAGATTTTTCTGTATTTCATGACTATGAAAATTGTACATTCACAATGAAGGCATCAAAACTATGAATTAACACATGTGGAATAATATACTTAACAAAAAGTGTGAAACAACTGAAATTATGTCTTATATTGTAGGTTCTTCAAAGTAGCCACCTTTTGCTTTGATGACTGCTTTGCACACTCTTGGCATTCTCTTGATGAGCTTCAACAGGTAGGCACTGGAAATGGTCTTCCAACAGTCTTGAAGGAGTTCCAAGAGATGCTTAGCACTTGTTGGCACTTTTGCCTTCACTCTGCGGTCCAGCTCACCCCAAACCATCTCGATTGGGTTCAGGTCTGGTGACTGTGGAGGCCAGGTCATCTGGCATAGCACCCTATCACTCTCCTTCTTGGTCAAATAGCCTTTACACAGCCTGGAGGTGTGTTTGGGGTCATTGTACTGTTTAAAAATAAATGATGGTCCAACTAAACGTAAACCGGATGGAATAGCATGCAACTGCAAGATGCTGTGGTAGCCATGCTGGTTCAGTATGCCTTCAATTTTGAATAAATCCCAACAGTGTCACCAGCAAAGCACCCCCACACCATCACACCTCCTCCTCCATGCTTCACGGTGGGAACCAGGCATGTAGAGTCCATCCGTTCACCTTTTCTGCGTCGCACAAAGGCACAGTGGTTGGAACCAAAAAATCTCAAATTTGAACTCATCAGACCAAAGCACAGATTTCCACAGGTCTAATGTCCATTCCTTGTGTTCTTTAGCCCAAACAAGTCTCTTTTGCTTGTTGCCTGTCCTTAGTAGTGGTTTCCTAGCAGCTATTTTACCATGAAGGCCTGCTGCACAAAGTCTCCTCTTAACAGTTGTTGTAGAGATGTGTCTGCTGCTAGAACTCTGTGTGGCATTGATCTGGTCTCTAATCTGAGCTGCTGTTAACCTGCGATTTCTGAGGCTGGTGACTCGGATAAACTTATCCTCAGAAGCAGAGGTGACTCTTGGTATTCCTTTCCTGGGGTGGTCCTCATGTGAGCCAGTTTCTTTATAGCGCTTGATGGTTTTTGCAACTGCACTTGGGGACACTTTCAAAGTTTTCCCAATTTTTCGGACTGACTGACCTTCATTTCTTAAAGCAATGATGGCCACTCAATTTTCTTAACTTAGCTCCTTTTTTCTTGCCATAATACAAATTCTAACAGTCTATTCAGTAGGACTATCGGCTGTGTATCCACAATGTGGTAATTCATAGTTTTGATGCTTTCAGTGTGAATGTACAATTTTCATAGTCATAAAAATACAGAAAAATCTTTAAATGAGAAGATGTGTCCAAACTTTTGGTCTGTACTGTATAACCCAAATATATAGTGTCTCCTCCCATTTGGATATGCCATAGTTGTCTTTTGCCTGAATGCCTCTTTGAATATGCATTTGAGTTTGCAGTGGAAGTCAGCTGTTTTGAACATGTACCATTTTAAGAAGACCAGGCTATTATTTTAACCCCTCTCTGCCATGTGACCCTGGACCTAATTCCCTGGACGGAATAGTACGTCATGGGCGATCAGCTGCGCTCCTGGGGGAGCGTAGCTGATCGCGGCCGGTGTCAGCTGTATATCACAGCTGACACCCAGCACTATGTGTCAGGAGTGGTCACGGACCGCTCCCGGCACATTAACCCCTGGCACAACCGCGATCAAACATGATCGCGGTGTACCTGGGGCACAGGGGAGGATCACACAGGGTGGGGGCTCCTGCGTGTTCCCCTGTGACCCTCAGAGCAGCGCGATGTGTCGCGCTGTTCCGAGGGTCCGTCCTTCCTCCAGGTCCCTGGATCCAAGATGGCGCCGGGGTCCTGCAGGAGGCGGCTTCCTCAGCGCCTGCTGAGAGCAGGCGCTGAGGAAGCCTGCAGCGATGCCAGAGCGATCGCTGGTGTGACAGAGTGCTGTGCACACTGTCACACCAGCGATCTGCTAAAATACTGTGATGTCCCACCCTGGGACAAAGTAAAAAAAATAAAAAATAAAAAAGTGGTAAAAAAAAATCATAAAAAAAAAAGATATTCCCCAATAAATTCATTTCTTCCTGTAAATAAAAAAAACAAAACAATAAAAGTACACATATTTGGTATCGCCGCGTCCGTAACGACCCCCCTATAAAACTGTCCCATAGTTTAACCCCTTTAGTGAACCCCTTAAAAAAAAAAAAACTAAGCAAAAAATCAATGCTTATCATCATACCGCCGAACAAAAAGTGAATAACACGCGATCAAAAAGACCGATATAAATATGCATGGTACCGCTGAAAACGTCATCTTGTCCCGCAAAAAACGAGCCGTCATACAGCATCATCAGCGAAAAAATAAAAAGTTTAGCTCGCAGAATAAAGCAATGCAAAAATAATGATTTTTTATATAAAATTGTTTTTTTTCTGTACAAGCGCCAAAACATAAAAAAATGATATAAATGAGGTATCGCCGTAATCGTACTGACCCGAAGAATAAAACTGATTTATCAATTTTACCACACGCGGAACGGTATAAACGCCTCCCCAAAAGAAATTCATGAATTGCTGATTTTTGTCATTCTAACCTCCCAAAAATCGAAATAAAAGCGATCAAAAAATGTCACGTGCTCAAAAATGATACCAATAAAAACGTCACCTCGTCCCGCAAAAATAAGACCTCACATGACTCTGTGGGCCAAAATATGCAAAAATTATAGCTCTCAAAAATGTGGTGATGCAAAAAACTACTTTTTGAAATAAAAAGCGTCTTTTAGCGTGACAGCTGCCAATCACAAAAACCCGCTATAAATAGTAAATCAAACCCCCTTTATCACCCCCTTAGTTAGGGAAAAATAATAAAATTAAAAAGAATGTATTTATTTCCATTTTCCCTTTAAAAGGGTAGGGTTGCGGCTAAAGTTAGGGTTAGGGTTGGCGCTAAAGTTAGTATTAGGGTTATGTTGGGTTAGGGTTAGGGTGTTTAGGGTTAGGTTTGTGGTTAGGGTTGGGACAGGGTTAGGGTGTGTTGGGGTTAGGGTTGGAGTTGAATTGGGGGGTTTCTGCGTTTAGGCACATAGGGGCTCTCCAATGTGACAGGCGTCTGACTCAATTCCAGCCAATTCTGCGTTGAAATAGTCTAACGGTGCTCCTTCACTTCTAGCTCTGCCTCGCCCAAACAGTTGTTTACCCCCGCATTTGGGTATCAGCATACTTGGCCCACAAGAGTTATTGTGCAATTTGTCCTTTTTTCTTCTGTTACCCTTGAAAATAAAAAACTGGGGGCGACAAATCATTTTTGTAAAAACAAAATGATTTTTTGTTTTTATGGCTGTATGTTATAAATTTTCGTGAAGCACTTGGGGCTTCAAGCGCTCACCACCTTCTAGATAAGATCCTTGTGGGGTCTATTTTCCAAAATGGGTCACTTGTGGGGGGTTTTCACTGTTTAGGCGCCATGACGCCCCCAGACCATTCCATCAAAGTCTGCAATAAACGTCACTACTTCCCTTCCGAGCCCAGACGTGCACCCATACAGTCGTTTCTCCCACAAATGTTGGGTACAGGTACTCAGGACAAATTGACAACAACTTTTGGGTCCATTTCTCCTGTTACCCTTGTGAAAATAAAATATTGGGGGCGAAAAAATCATTTTGTAAAAAAAAAAGGATTTTTCATTTTTAAGGCTGTACGTTATAAACTTCTGTGAAGCACTTTGGGGTTCAATGCCACCACACAATCTAGATAAGTTCCTTGAGGGGTCTAGTTTCCAAAATGGTGTCATTTGGGGGGGGTTTTCACTGTTTAGGCAGATCAGGAGCTCTCCAAACCGACATGGCATCCAGCCAATTCTGCATTGAAAAAGTCAAACGGCGCTCCTTCCCTTCCAACTCTGCCATGCACCCAAACAGTGTTTACCCCCACAAATGGGTTATCAGCATACTCAGGACAAATTGCACAAAACTTTTGGAGTCTTGTTACCCTTGGGAAAATAAAATTGAGGTAAAAGATCAATTTTGTGGAAAAAATATGATTTTTTAATTTTAGGGCTCTACGTTAAAAAACTTGTGTGAAGCACTTGGGGGTTCAAATTGCTCACCAAAGATCTAGATAAGTTTCCTTAGGGGTCTACTTTCCGAATTGGGTCACTTGTGGGGGGGTTTCCACTGTTTAGGCACATCAGGACTCTCCCAAAAGCAACATGGCGTCCAATATCAATTCCAGCCAATTTTGGTTGGAAAAAGTCAAATGGTGCTCCTTCCATTCAAGCTCTGCCTGCGCCCAAACAGTGGGTTCCCCCCTTTCATATGGGTATCAGCGTACTCAGGACAAAATTTGGGCAACAAAATTTTGAGGTCCAATTTCTCCTGTTACCTATGGGAAAATAAAAAATTAGTGACTAAGAGATAATTTTTGTGGGAAAAAAATAGGATTTTTTTTTCATGCCCGGGGATTTAAACTTGTGTGAAGCACTTGGGGGTTCAAAGTGCTCACCAAAGATTACATAAGTTCCTTAGGGGTCTAGCTTCCAAAATGGGGTCACTTGTGGGGGGTTTCCACTGTTAGGCTCATCTTGGGCATACAAACGGAACATGACCCCCATCAATGTTTACATCCAAAACGTTCTGCTTCCTTTCCAAGCCCTGCCGTGCGCCCAAACAGTTTCCCCCCCCCCACATATGGGGTATCAGCGTACTCAGGACAAATGGACAACAACTTTTGGGGTCCAATTTCCTTGGGAAAAAAAAAAAAAATTTGGGACTAAAAAATCATTTTTGTGGAAAATTGTTTTTGTTTTTTTTCACACCCAGGCATTATAACTTTTGTAAAAACACTTTGGGTTCAAAGTGCTCACAACAGATATAGAATAAGTTCTTAGGGAAACTAGTTTCCAAAATGGTGTCACTTGTGGGGGTTTCCACTGTTTAGGCGCATCAGGGGCTCTCCAAACACGACATGTGCGTCCAATCTCAACTCCAGCCAATTTTTGTTTGAAAAAAGTCAAACGGCGCGTCCTTCCCTTACGAGCCTCTGCCGTGTGCCCAAACAGTGGTTTTCCCCACATATAGGGTATTGGCGTACTCAGGAGAAATTGCACAACACTGTATCTGCCCATTTTCTCCTTTTACCCTTGTCAAAATAAAAAAAAGTTTGTAAAAGATCAATTTTTGTGGCTAAAAAAGTTAAATATTATTTTTTTCCTTCCACGTTGCTTCAGCTCCTGTGAAGCACCTGAAGGGTTTTAAACTTCTTGAATGTGGTTTTGAGTACCTGAGGGTGCAGTTTTTAGATGGTGTCACTTTTTTGGTATTTTCTGCTATATTAGACCCGTCAAAGTGACTTCAAAATGTGAGGTGGTCCCTAAAAAAAGGCTTTGTAAATTTTGTTGTAAAAATGAGAAATCACTGGTCAACTTTTAACCCTTATAATTTCCTAACAAAAAAAATTTGGTTCCAAAATTGTGCTGATGTAAAGTAGACATGTGGGAAATGTTATTTCTTAACCTATTTTGTGTGCACTATTTCTCTGTTTTAAGGGAAAAAAAATTCAAAGTTTGAAATTGCAAAATTTTCAAAATTTTTTGCCATATTTGTGTTTTTTTTTAAAATAAACGCAAGTTATATCGAAGAAATTATACTTCTAACGTGAAGTACAATATGCACGAGAAAACAATCTCAGAATCGCGAAGATCCGTTGAAGCGTTCCAGAGTATAACCCTCATAAAGAGACAATTGGTCAGATTGTAAAAATTGGCCCAGTCAATAACGTGCAAACCACCCTTGGGGTGAAGGGGTTAAAATGTGTTTGCATAATCCCTGCTCATTTCTATTTTCCCTTTTGTTTACAGTTCTAATTGTTTTTTTTTAAATCGGTTTCTGTTCCACTTTCCATTTTCCATCACAGAAGCAGAGATTCACGATGGTCCACATTTATTTGGTCGTACATTTTTTTTCAACTAAGAACGTAACATTGAATCTAATTTGGTCGAAAAGATGTATCTTCTTTTAGACACTTCGCTTGCCATTTGCAAACATTATAACAACGATAAAACTTTAGCTATATTGCAGGTAACAACTTTCATGATGAGCTTTGATTTCGAAGTCTACTATTTTAACACCCACAGTCTATTCCCACAAAAGTAGTTTGCTGAATTTCCTTTATTATTCGTAATATTTTTTTTGTAAACCATCAATACTTTGTGCAATGTCTGGAAGATAAAAATGAGTTTTTTTTACTACAAAAATTTATTTTCTTACTAGTGGACATGAGCTCTCTGTCACCACTCTTTTAATTTCTTCTCAACTTTTTTAGGTCTTCAAATTTTAATAGGAAATTGTAAAATGATTCCAATTTCTTTTTGTTATTTAATATTCCCTAAAGTTGTGGTCATCTAAAAAAGTAAAAAGATATTCAAAATGTTAAAGAAAAAAAATAAAGGTTTAAAAAAGTGTTTGCAGTAAAAAGATTAGTGACAGAACTTTGGTCCATTTATTATTAACGTTTTTGTTTTGTAAATATTAGTTTGTTTCAGCGCCAATTTATCAAAAGCACGTGAGATTTCAGAAAATTGGAAAAAGTAAAAATTATATTTTCTTTCTGTTTTAATTTTGGAGCCAAAAGTTGCTTTTTTAACCTTAAAAGTTATAAAAATTTTCCAAAATTTGGAAAAACTCTAAAAAAACACCAGGAACATGTGGACGGAACAGTTGTTTCCAAATTTTATACTTTTAAAAATGTGAAATTTAAAATGATTCGGGGAAAACATGGAATAATAAGCACTGCACAAAAAGTGGAAAGAAAACAAAAAAATAGACGAGGATATAAAACACACTTCAAAAAGGTGCAAATAGAAAATGAATTGGGTGCAAACAAAAAACAGGTGCAAAAACAAAAACCAAAAAAAAAGCCTTTCTCTTCTATCCTTCTTTGCTTTTTGGTGGGATGCTTGAGAAGAATATCTTGCAATACTGTTAATTATGGTTCTTGCTTTTCTTCTAAATCAAAGAACGTTTATGTTTAATGTTTTCTTAATAGTAAAGGGATGTTTAGAAAATTGGTATGACTTGATTTTTCTTTCCCCCTTTTTCCCTTCATGCACAGAATTCACCACCGCACATTAAGGTGTCAAGAGCTTTCCCCTTGGAAATTAATACCTTTTCTCTCTGAAGACACATTCTCAACACTGCCTGTCAATGGGAGAGAAATGTTAGTGAGAGGAAAGCAAGCCCCATGACAAACCCGCTAATGGGATAACCCGCCCTTGCTTTTGTCATCAAAAACCTTCAGAAACAAACTGGACAGGAAAGCGCGTGAAGCTGATGGAGGTCATTTGACCAGACATCATAGTACACTGCAACAAAAAACCACAAAGGGTGACACAAAGGAAATCAGAAAAAAAAAAATGTTCAACGGATTAAAATTTTGGCATAAATATTTTTAAAATTTTCTTCCCATTCATGGTATTTTTGTACAAACATGACTACAACTCAGCAAATCTGTACTAGAATAGAAGGCCCTTTTTTGTATAGTTTTTTAAGTTCAAATTTTTTTGCTTTCAAGGTGGATTATCAGTAAAGCCAGTAAGGCATTGACCAGTGGATCAATCTTACAATTATTAGTTAGTAATTCTATGCGTCGTAAAAATTACATTACTAATTTGAGGAATCCTGGCTTCAACATATTAAAAAATTACACTAGTTAATAAATGAGCGAGTAACTCGTTTGGACGGTACTCCGGCGAGTAATGCGGTATTCGCGTAATCGAATCCAGAGAGAAAAATTTTACTACTCGCCCCCAGTTTCGGCTCCTGCCCGGCATGTATTACCAATCACAGTAAAGCTGCGGCCCTTTTTTGTGGATTCTGTGATTGCTGGCCGCGCAGGCATGTCATAGCCTATAGCCATAGCTATGATATGGGTGCGGAGAATGTGTGCGGGGTCTGTGAAGGTTGTGTGTGGGGGCTGTCCGCTTGCGTGTCCGTCGGGGACACTCGCTTTTAAAGAGGGACTCATCGGAAAGGTGAGTATATTTGGTTTTATTTTTTAATATTATTTCAGGAGACGAGGGCTTCGGGGAATAAAGGGGGTGGCAGTGAAATGTACTCATTTTTTATTACTGTTATGTTGTATGTTCTGTAGCTTTTTTAAAAAAAAATTTTAACATTTCACAACATTACCGGATGATGGGAATACTACTTTTTCCCACATCCGCTATGCTGTCACTGTAGCAGGCCATAGCTGGATGGGACAAGAGTCCCCAGGACGAACCCTCACAGCCAGCAGAGCCTGAGCCACAATCCCCCACAGATCGGCAGGCCCGGCACAGCCCCGCAAAGGCCTGGCAGGCCCGAGCCAGCAAGCCTGGCACACCCACCCCACCACAGCCCCACAGACCCCGCACACATTCTCCCCCCACCACACATCTCTGCCCATTACTCGCATTTGCCAAGACTTACATTGGCTCGCTACCATTACGGACACCCGGTTTAGGAGCTACTTAAACGAGTACAGCGAGTCCAGTATTTGCTACTAAACCATCCCACAGTTAATTTTTAATTAACCCCTTAAACCGCCGATACCCTTTTACGGCGGTCATTAAGGGTATTTAAAAAACCAAGCGCCATAATTAACGCCGCTGTGTAAAAAGTGAATAGCGCCCCCCCAGAGCCATTTTCTCCGGGTCTCGGCTCCCGGGGGGTAGCCGGAGACCCCCAGAGAACATAAAACGGGCGGGTTTTTAACGACACCGATGTTCGACGCCGTTTTAAAACCCTTAACGGCGACCGCAACAAAAAAAAAAAAAAGTTGTGCCATTTTTTTTTCCCTCTGTCCTCTGATGTCATTGGACACAGAGGACAGAGAAAAAGGGTCCCCAGGACCCCCAATGTTCCCCGATCCTCCATGTGCCTCTGGCCCTCCGGGCCCCCGGGCCGGCGCCGTTAAACAAGGCGGGCGCAGCCAGTGCGCCCCCGCTAGTCCGCTGGCTGGTGGGGGAGGCAAATATTCCTGGGGGTCTTGGCTACCGGGGGTACCGAGCCCCAAGAACTGATCCGGGCTTTTTTCACCGACGCAAAAAAAAAAAAAAAAAAAAAATAATTTTTTCCCCCCCTCTGATGTGATGCAACGAGGGGAAAATTGAGGGTCCCCCGGTCCCCGATCGCCCCCCCAAATATTCCCCGGGTCCCCGCCTCCCAGGCCCCAGGTCCGGCTTCTTTCCCGCAAAAAAAAAATGGCGGGCCATGGCTGCCCGCCCATCTGCTTTGGCGCAGATTCAAAAATTTTTTTTCATTCATTCCATAAAAGTAATTTTGATCACTGGAAAACTATCACAGTATCAAAATAAAAAAACAGTACAAACCCCCCCATTTATCACCCCCTTAGTTAGGGACATATAATAAAAAGTAAAATTATATTTATTTTCATTTTTCTGTTAGGGTTTGGGTTTAATTAGGGTAGGGTTATAATTTGGGTTAAGGTTAAATTAGGGGAGGGTTAGCATTTAGGCTGGTTTCACACACCGGTGTGCCCTGACGGCCCCCCGGCATTTGGCCCAGGCCCACAAAAACCTGAGCCCGCATGGGTTTTTTTTTGCATTGACTTGCTTAGCGCGGATGGCGCCGCATGCAATGCGTTGCATGCGGTTTTGTCCGGATGCGGCGCAAATGTACTTGCGGCGGCCACAAAACGCTGCATGTAACTTTTTTTTTTTTCCCGTGGTTTTGAGTCTCCGGGCATCAAAACCATCCGGCAAAAAAACCGCATGCGGCCCCCCGGGGCGGCGCACAGGTTTTTCTGATGCGGCCTGCGCAAAATGCCCCCCGCCGGAATTTAAAGCCCTTGGGAAGGTTATAATTAGCGTTAGGGGTTTAGGCGGGTTATACTGCGTTATGGCAAGTCCGTTGACGGACTGCGTTACACAGCGGATAACGCGGGTAACCAGTCCGTTAACGCGCCATTCACCCCCTTTCGACGGCCATTATTCTGACGGAGCCTCGGAAGCAGCTGCAGCGTTTGGGCTCCGCACCCTAGCGCAGATGAATCACTGGATTCCTCGGCAGGGGTATAGCATAATCATCCGTTATCTTTACCATTACCAGCCCGTCAACCTAGGTGAACGGGTGGAAAAACGCAAAATGAACCAAGCCTTAGGTTAGGTTATAATTAGGGTTAGAATTAGGGTTAGGGTTACAATTAGGGTTGGGTTATGATTAAGGTTATAATTAAGGTTGGGTTACAATTAGGGTTGGAATTAGGGTTGGGATTTAGGTTAGGATTAGGGTTGGAATTAGGGTTAGGGGGTGTGTTGGGATAGGTTTGGAGCAAAATTGGGGATTTCCACTATTTAGGCACATCAGGGGTCTCCAAACACATTGGCGTTCAAAAAAGCAAATGGCGTCCCTCCCTTCGGCCCTGCCGGCGCCCAAAAAAGTTTTACCCCAACATATGGGGTATCGGTACTCAGGACAAATTGCACCAATTTTGGGGTTCTAATTTCTCCGATTACCTTGGGAAAATAAAAAAATAGCTGGCAAAAAAATCTTTTTGAGAAAAAAAAAAGATTTTTCATTTTCACGGCTCTGCTTTATAAATTTTTTGTGAACACTAGGGGGTTCAAAGTGCTCACCACAAACTAATAAATTCCTTATGGGTCTAGTTTCCAAAATGGGGTCACTTGTGGGGGTTTCACTGTTTAGGCTCATCTGGGGCACAGCATCCAGGACAAATTGGACAACACTTTTGGGTCCAATTTCTTTGTAAAAATCAAAAATTTGGGACAAAAAATCATTTTTGTTTGGGAAAATTTTAATTTTTTTTTTTCACACCCGGCATTTAAACTTTTGTGAAACACTTGGAGGTTTTAAAGTGCTCCCACAGATCTAGAAAATTCCTTATGGGGTCAGTTTCCAAAATGGGGTCCTTTGGGGGTTTTCCACGTTTAGGCTCATCTGGGGGGACTGCAAACGGAACGCCCCCCACCAACTCTGCATCCAAAACTTATTGCTTCCTTTTCCAAGCCCTCTGTGCGCCAAAACAGTTTCCCCCCCACAATTGGTACAGGTACTCGGACAAATTGGACAACAACTTTTGGGTCCAATTTCCGGAAAAATCAAAAATTTGGACTAAAAATCTTTTTGTGGAAAAATTTTTTTTTTTTTTTTTCACACCAGGCATTATAAACTTTTGTGAAACACTTGGGGTTCAAGGCTACAGCGGATCTAGATAAGTTCCAAGGTGGTTCTAGTTTCCAAAATGGTTTACTTGTGGGGGTTTCCACTGTTTGGGGCCATCGGGGCTCTCCAAACGGGGGACATGGTGTCCAATCTCAATTCCAGCCAATTTTGGTTTGAAAAAGGTCAAACGTTGCGCTTCCATTCCAAGCCCTGCCGTGCGCCCAAACAGTGGTCCCCCCCCAAATATGGGGTTCAGCTTCAGGAAAAATTTTGTACAACAATTTGTTGTCCAATTTTCCTTTTACCCTTGTAAAATAAAAAATTGGGGACTAAAACATCAGGTTTGGGGAAAAAAAAATATGATTTTTTATTTTCACCCGGGCGTTATAAACTTCGGAAGCACTTGGGGCTTCAAGTGCTCACCACACATCTAATAATTTTCCTTGGGGTCCTAGTTTCCAAATGGGGTCATTGTGGGGGGTTTCCACTGTTTAGACACATCAGGCCTCTACAAATGCGACATGGCGTCCAGCCAATTCTGCGTTGAAAAAGCAAACGGAGCCCTTCCCTTGCGACCTCTGCCGGCCCCAAAAAGTGGTTTCCCCAACAAATGGGGTATCGGCATGCTCAGGACAAATTGCACAAAAACTTTTTGGGTCTTGTTACCCTTGGGAAAAAAAAAATTGGGGTGAAAATTCATTTTTTGGAAAAAATATGTTTTTTATTTTTCACGGCTCCGTTATAAACTTGGGGTAATCACTGGAGTTCAAATGCTCACCCCACATTAATAAGTTCCTAGGGGTCAGTTTCCAAAATGGGGTCACTTGGGGGTTTCCACTGTTTAGGCACATCGGGGCTCTCTAAACGCACATGGCTCCAGCCAATTCTGCGTTGAAAAAGTAAAAACAGCGCTCCTTCCCTTCGGCCTCTGCCGGGGGCCCAAAATTTTCCCCCCCCCAAAAAGGGGTACAGAAGCCAGGACAAATTTGACAAAAACTTTTGCGGTCTTATTCCCTTGGGAAATTAAAAATTGGATCATTTTTGTGAAAAAAAATTTTTTTTTTTTTTTCACGGCTCTAGGTTATAAACTTGGTGAAGCACTTGGAGGTTCAAAGTTCTCACCACACAACTAGATAAGTTCCTTAAGGGGTCTGTATCCAAAATGGGGTCACTTTTTGGGGTGTTTCCAATTTAGGCACATCAGAGGCATCTAAACCGACAGGCATTCAGCCAATTCGCGTTAAAAAGTCAAACGGCGCTCCACCCTTGCGACTCTGCCACGCGCCCAAAAAGGGGTTTTTCCCCCCCCACATATGGGGTTCGAAGTATTCGAAAATTGCACAACAAATTTTGTGGTTCATTTTTTCTTTTAACACTTGTGAAAAATAAAAAAACTTGGTTCCGAAGTAAAGCTTTTGCAAAAAGTTAAATGTAAATTTTTTCCTTCCACATTGTCAGCTCCTGTGAAGCACTTGAAGGGTTAATAAACTTCTTGAATGTGGTTTTGGCACCTTGAGGGGTCAGTTTTTTTTGAATGGTTCATTTTGGGATTTTCTACATTAGACCCCTCAAAGTACTTTTTTAAATGTGATGGGTCCCTAAAAAAAAATGGGGTTTTTAAAATAAAATCGCTGGCAACTTTTAACCCTTATAAATTCGTAACAAAAAAAAATTTGGTCCCCAAAAAATTTTTGATGTAAATAACATGTGGGAAATGTTATTTATTAAAGAAATTTGTGTGAATATCTCCTATTTAAGGGCATAAAAATTAAAGTTTGAAAATTTTTAAATTTTCAAAATTTTTCGCCAATTTCCGTTTTTTTTCTAAATAAACAAAGTAACAAAAAATTTTTAACTAACGTGAAGTACAAAGTCCACGAAAAAACAATCTCAAATCGCGGGATTCTTTAAGCGTCCAAGTTAAACCTCTAAAGTGCAGTGGTCAGAATTGTAAAAATTGGCCGGTCATTAAGCTGCAAAATGGCCTGTCCCTTAAGGGTTAAAGGAACTTTCTTTTACAAGTTTACTCCCCCAAAAGTAAAAAGGGCACATTAAAGCAAATTAATAAATTTTCAAATTTAGTAGTTCAGTTTTTTTTTAAACTTAACGAGATTTTGACATTGCTTTTGCACCATTTTTGAAAACTGAGAATATCATGTTTTCCACTTTTGAATCATCTTACAGGTATGATGGTAAGTCTACACATTGTTTTTTGAACTTCATGACAAAAACATGGCTGCATGAAGATTGATGTTGGTGACCAGTTTCAAATTTTTGGAACTTTATTAAGCAATCATTGGATCCAAATTGTCACCCCACAATTTTTTTTTTCTATAATTGGATTTTACAAAATTCTTTGGAAAAAGAAGAAACACAGAAATGCATTAAACTTAAAAGTTAACTTTGTCCAAACTGCTGAAGACTCAGATGGCAAGGCCCTCCATGAGCTCGCATTCTCATGTATTCCATATGAGTAAAAAAAGGGAAAAACGCTGCAGTGTTGTATTATGGATTCATTTAACCCCTAAAGTCCATTGACGCATAGTCCCGTCAGGCAGGATGTCAATTTCCGCACCATGACGGACATTCCGTAATGCTTTAAATTGTTCACGCCTTAAAACACCAGTGACGTTTCGCGCCAACGCTTCACAGACAGCTAAGAGGCCCGAAAGAGGTGCGGAGGACCGAGCACAGCCCCGTGCCCAGATCGCTGTGACTGGGCAGTCAACCTGACGACCAAACACGCAAAGACCGCCCCGGAAAGCTAAATTCAGCACCTCCCGCCCAAAGTGCAGCAGTAAGCTCTGCCGTGGGACTTCTGCACAATAGCCAGGAGCAGTGTCTGCGCCGCCTTGGTTTTAATTCCCAATTGCTTCGATCGAGTGCGATTGAAGCATTCAGGAGGGATAGAGGACGGGAGTTTTCTGCTTCAGATCGGCATGCCCACGCTTCATCGTGGGGCCCTATCCTTTGCCAGGTGACCTGGGGTTGCTGATACCCCCAGGTCTCAAGCTATGGAAAGCCCTGAGTCATCTCACAATATGGTGTCAGAAGCTTGATATAGAAATGCACTGCAATGTAGTTCATTGCAATGCAAATACCTGCAACAAATTAAAAAAAGTCAAAGTCCAATAAGGGACTGGCAAAAAAGAAAACATTTTTAAAAAAAAACAAAAAAAATAACAAAATAATAATAATAATAAAAAAAAATCCACAAAAATCACATTTTTATGTAAAACAAAAAAACAAAAAAAAAAAGTTACTTGGTATCGCACGTCCGGAACAATCCGATCTAAAAAGTGTTACACTAGTTAACCCCTTCAGTGAACACTGAAAAAAACAAAAAAAAGTTCAAATTATCTTTATCTCTACTGCGGAAAAACTGGAATAAAACCGATCAAAAGACAACTGGTAATAAAAATGTACACTGAAAGTGCCTCTTTCCCAAAAAAAAAAGAGCCGCCACACACCTCCATCAGCGGGAAAAATAAAAAATTAAGCTTTCAGAATAAAGCATGCAAAAATAATTTTTTTCTGCAAAAGATTTTATTGGTAGAAGTGTCAAAAACATAAAAAAATTAAAGTGCATCACTGTAATCAAACTAACCCAAGGTAAAATCCTTTCAATTTTACCACACGCAGAGGAGGAAAAAAAAATTAAATGGAATAGAAAGATCAAAAAATGTCATGTCCCAAAAAGGTACTAAAAAAAAACATCAGCTCGTCCCGCAAAAAAAAGACTTCCAATGACTCGTGGGCCAAATAGGAAAAATTATAGCTCTCAAAATATAGAGAGCAAAAACTTCTTGCAAAAAAAGTCTTTTAGTTGTGACAGAAGCAAAACATAAAAAGGATATAAATTGGTACGCTGCAAACACGACCCGAAAATAAAGCGCCTAATCAATTATACCGCAAGGGAACGGTGTAAAAAAATAAATAAAACCAACTCTTCACCTCTGTGGTTTGTTAATCTGCCTCCCAAAATGGGCTTTGGCGCACTTTATCGGCCTCTACACTGGCCTTCACGGGGTTTCCAGTAAATTTCTAAAATACTGATTCAGAAGACCACTGGCAACATTTCCCAAATGAGGCAGATAGACATGTGAAGCCATAGGACACCTGTATCCGGCGGCTCATCTTTTTCGGCGTGCATAAAAACGCAGTCCACCATTTTTGTGCACCCTGAGAGGAAGGATACGCGAACAGAGGCCAAAGATCCAGATAACTCGTTTCTCATTAAGTGAAGCATCCTTCGGGGTTTCATTATCACGTACTCGGAGATTTAGTGAAACCCCCCAAAAAATGTCCAGGTAGAGCTAATAAATGTTATCACAAACATTATGAAAAATGTTCCAAAAAAGCTTCAACCTAATACACAAAAAAAGCACCACTCAAGTCTGTCATCTGTTAATAGAAATAAAGGAGGCTTCCACGTTACTGGTAGCCGAAGGCTTGGAAAGCCCAAAAAAAATTCAGCAAATTCGTGCTCCCAAGGTCCAAATGCCCCCCTTGCTCTGAGCCCCATGTGCAAAACCACCTTTAGCATTCATATTTGGCAGGGAAATTTCCAAAACGGGGTCATTGGGAAGGGGGATTCGCTCTCTAGCCCTTAGGGGCCGTAAGGAGCTGCAAACCCATTCTAGAAAATCTGCGCTCCAGGAGGCAAAACGCCTATCCCTACTGAGACCTCCATAGGCTAAGCATACGGATAGCCAAATAAGGTGTATTTTCTATTTCACAGAAATGGGGACACATTGGGCCATTTTTACCCCCTTCTTGTGTGAAAATGTTAAAAACTGGGGCTAAAAAACATTTTGTGGTAAAAAAGAATTATTTTTTTACACTGCCCAATGGTATCAAATTCTTGCACACTCTTGGTGTCAAATAATCATTACACCCTAAATTAATTCATGAGGGGTAGTTTTTAAATAGGGTCCTATGGGGCTCATGTTCTGGCACCTCGGGCTCTCCCAGGGGTCATGGCACCTCAAACCATAATAGTAAAATCTGCATAAATTTGGACTCCTCTTTTGAGCTTTGCCTGGTCTCAAAAGTAGTTTTTTTACCCACACAGGGTATCAGCACACTCAGGAAAATTTCCAACAACTTTTGTGGTCCAATTTCTCCCTTTTCCCTTTGAAAATAAAAAAAATTGGGGGGGTGAAAATATATTTTTTTTGTGGAAAAATAATTTTTTATTTCACGGCCCTCCTTTATTAACTTCTGTGAAGCACTTGGGGCTTAAATGTTCACCACACTCTAATAAGTTCCTTGGGGATCTAATTTCCAAAATTGGGTACTTATGGGGGTTTCCCTTTAGGTACAAAGGGCTCGCCAAATGTGACATGTGTCCCTTCTCGATTAGCCAATTTCATTCAAAGCCTTAAATGGTGCTCCTTCTTCTAGCCCCCGCCGTGGTCTAAAGATGATCTTCTCCAACATTGGGGACTCAAAAAATTGCACAACAAATATTGTGTTTATTTTTCCTGATACCCTGACAAAATAAAAAAAATTGTGTCCGAAGCAAAATTTTTGTGAAAATATTAACTTTAATTTTTTTCCTTCTACATTGCTTCAAGCCTTGTGAAGCACCTAAAACGTTAAAAACTTTTTGAATGTGGTTTTGAACACTTGAGGGGTGCAGTTTTTAAATGGTGTCACTTTTGGATATTTTCTGTCATATAGGCCCCAAAGGACTTCAAATGTGAGGTGGTCCCAAAAAAAATGGTTTTGTAAATTTTGTTGGAAATATATAATCCGGTCAAGTTCTAACCCTTATAATTCCTAAAAAAAAAAATTTAAATTTCAAAAATTTGCAGAAGTAAAGTTACATGTGGGAAATGTTATGTATTAACTATTGTGGACATAATTCT
>JARQOD010000001.1:830519995-830567137 GCA_033576555.1 Oophaga sylvatica | reverse complement strand
TTTTAATGTGCATGCTGCCTACTTCCATTCAGATCGATCCAAAGTTTTATGTATAATCATGTTACTTACCTCACAAGCACTCGCTTTGGTAAATCCGCTAATCAAGACTCGTGACCCTTGTCTGAATAACTTGGACAATTTTCCTGCTCAATGTCTATGATGTTTTGACAATCCTAATCGTCGCAGTACAGCTGAAACTGCATTGTTATCATTACGTTAGGGTAAGCGTTCTGTTGTTGAATATGCTACTGAATTTAGATGGCTGGCGGTGAATACAGTTTGGAACTGTTATGCTCAATTACCCATTTTTAAGAGGGGACTTTCTAGTGTGATTAAGGATGATTTAGCCCATGCAGATGCTCCTTAAGAGTTAGAGGCATTCATACAACATTGCGTGCGCATTGACATACGTATTACTGAACATAGACAGGAGAGATTTGCAGTCTCTAATCGTGTCACTAACTCTCCCCTTTCTCCTAAAGAACCTGCAGGCAAATCCTCTTGGGAAGCTGAAACAGTTCCCATGCGAGTGGATGCTTTACAGCAGCGTGAGAATAAATAGAGCAAGAAGCATAGTTTTCGTGAGAGTTTGTGTTTTTACTGCGGTCAGTCTGATCATTTCTTTATTAACTGTCCTAAGTGGCCTCGCAAGGTACTAGCCATTGTAAGGGAGTATGAGAATCAGGATGCTGAATCTGTTGTTTCTGGGTCCAGTTTTTCTGTGAATGTTGTCTTTCATTCTCTATCAGTGACTGCCCCTCCTAATACACGGAAGGTTAAAGATACACATTGCTCCTTTCCCATAAATATCCGGTTGTCGGTTTGCAGGTTTGCAACTATGGTGGATTCTGGGAGGACCTTTGCCAAAGAACATGGCATACATATTCAACAAAGAGCCACCCCAGTAACCATGGAAACAATGTGTGGTTCCCCTTTAGTTTCAGGTCCAGTGGATCAGGAGACAGTACCTCTGAAGATTTTTCTAGAACCCAATCTTCAGGAAGTGCTTTCCTTTATGTTAATTTCTTTGCCACATTTCCCTTTAATTCTAGGAATTCCCTGGCTGCAGTTGCAGAATCCAATCATCAACTGGGAGACCAAGGAGATCATTTTTCCATCAAAGGACACACCGGTAACAAGTCAGGCAAGATCTCTGGATACTAAATGTACCACTAAGGTATCTTTGTTACCATCCATTTATGATGAATTTTCTGATATTTGTGATAACAGAATGGCAGATCAGCTTCCTCCTCACAGACCGTATGATTGTCCTATTGAACTAATTCTGGGGGCGGCTGTCCCATTTAAAAATGTCTACTCACTGGCAGCTCCAGAGCTGAAGGCTCTAAAAGAATACATCGATGAGAATCTGGCCAAGGGTTTCAATCATCCCTCTTCATCACCGACAGCAGCACCCATCTTTTTTGTAAAGAAGAATGATGGAACTCTTAGACCCTGTATTGATTATCGGAAACTCAACAAGGTAACCATTCAGAACCGTTATCCTCTGCCATTAAGTCCTGAATTGCTTAAAAAAGTACATCACACTAAGATCTTCTCTAAGTTAGATCTTCGAGGAGCGTATAATCTGGTTCGGATCCGCTCTGGGGATGAATGGAAGACGGCATTTAGATGTCGTTATAGGCACTTTGAACACCTTGTGATGCCTTTTGGTCTCTGCAATGCTCCGGCAACATTTCAACACTTGGCTAATGACATTTTTAGAGATCTTTTAGATCATTTTGTCGTTATCTATCTGGGCGATATTTTGATTTTTTCCAATTCTTTGCAGGAACACCAGGAGCATGTTAAGACTGTTTTAAGACGCCTGAAAGAGAATCATCTCTACATCAAACTTGAGAAGTGTGAATTGCATCGCACAGAGATTCAATTTCTGGGTTATGTCATCTCTCCACCGGGACTTAACATGGAGGCAAGTAAGATTCAGGGTATTCTTGATTGGCCCGCACCTAAGAATGTCAAGGAGGTACGTTTTGTTGTGTATGCTAATTTTTATAGCTGGTTTATTCATAATTTTTCTAAGATTGTTTGACCTATTACTCAACTGGCTAAGAAGGAAAAGACTTTCTTGTGGTCTACACAAGCTCAAGAGGATTTTGATTGTCTTAAGTCCCGTTTCACTTCTGCACCGGTATCGATTCATCCTAACCCAGCACCTGCTTTCATTGTGGAAGTGGATGCTTTGGATTGTGCTCTGGGGGCCTTGCTCTCGCAAAGAACAGGACAGAAAGATCTGTTACATCCGTGTGCCTTTTTGTCTCATAGACTTTCTGCTGCAGAGAAGAATTATGATGTGGGAGATAAAGAGCTTCTAGCTATTATCGCTGCATTTAAGGAATGGAGGCACCATCTGCAGGGGGCAGCACAACAAGTCAGTGTGCTCACTGATCATCGCAATCTGGAATTTCTGAGATCTGCTAGATGTTTTTCTCCATTTCAGGCTCCTTGGAGTTTGTTTTTGAATCAATTTAATTTTGTCATTTCGCACAGCCCAGGTTCACATAATGGGAAAGTGGATGCTTTGTCCCGAATCCATGCCACAGATTCCATACCTGGGGCCCCGTACAAGACCATTTTGTCGGATGCCAACTTTGTCAGAGTCATCCAGAATAAGGACTTATAGAAGACTATCAAGGAGGCCTACGACGTTGACTCATTTCTTGCTAACCCGACTGATGATGTGAACTTGGTTCTCAAGAACGGTATATGGGTTCAGGATCGATGTTTATATGTTCCATAGATCGTAAAGCTGCAGGTCCTCAAGTTTGTCCATGACTTCAAGTCGGTTGGTAAGGTTCTGTGTATCTGTTTCTGAAACTCAGTTTGTTCGTCGGCCATTTTGCTTTCTGTTTTGCTGCAGCTATCTTGCCCTCAGTCAAAATGGAGTTTTCCAGCTTGCATGTTCCCGCCCTGATTCTCTCCGTTTGCTTCTTAAACAGCCACACCTGAGCAATCAGTGCTTCAGAATCTAGCCTGCAGTGAACCTGTGTTCTGACTCCTGAAGCCTTGGACCTTGTACTCCAGCCATTCATACTGAGAAACTCTGAAGCACTTGTGGACTCTGAACTCTGCTCTTGAGAGCCTCACGTTTGCATGGACTTGCGGTAACAGAGAAGAAGATCTGAATCTGTTGTGGAGAGTTATTGCTGAGCTTAGATTACTCTGGCCTGCTGTGTCTCCTGCTTCTGTGTTTGCAACCTGTGTGTTTATTTTTGCCAATTTGTATGAAGCAATACAAGACTTTCTTTATCAACCTGTGTCTCAAGTATTTTCATCGCACCCAAGCACAAGACGCTATATGAACTGTACCACATACATTACAAGATTCTGAAGCCAAACGTTAGTGTCTGCTGGGTCTGGAAAGGCTTGTCTGCTGTACTGTGGATATCGGATGTCCGGTTGTACTTTCTGTGATGACAGTGGTTGTGACTTCTCACAACCATTCCAGGTGAGCAATTCCCTTAAGTTTTTTTTTCTGCAGTGTTATCACAGGTAAACACTATTGTTTTTTTTTTTCTCTTCTCTTTTTGTCTGCTGAAACTCTGGATATCAGATGTCTGGTTGAAAGCTTTCTGTGATGATAGTGGTTGTGACTTCTCACAACCATTCCAGGTGAGCAGTTCCCTTAAAGTTTTTTCTTTCTTCAGTGTTGCCACAGGTGAACACTATTGTTTTTTTTTTCTCTCCTCTTCTTCCAGTATCCTGTCTTAAAAGATCTGGAAAATGGAGGCCCGCATAAAGGAACTTTGTGGAGTGACTGATAATATCCTTGCAGATTTGCAGAATATAAAGACCCGTTTTACAAATCTTCAGGACCTAAATAATCACAATTTGCAAGTGGTTGGACAGACTACCCAGGATTTGCGAGCCAGGATTGAGGTTCTGGAGGGGCGAGTCCAGGCTCCTGCCGTGGCCCCGAGTTCTGGGATTCCCAAGTTGCCCCCTTTTCGTTTTGGTGGTGAACGTGAAAAATTCAGGGGATTTGTTAATCAATGTAATCTTTTTTTTCTGCACATGCTTCACAATTTCCTACTGAACGATCTAAGGTGCTTACTATAATTATGTTGCTTACCAACAAGGCTTTGATATGGGCAAACCCTCTGATTGAGACTGAGGATGATTGTTTGAATCACCTTGATGATTTTATTTCAGCCATGGGGCAGGTGTTTGATGACCCCAATCGAGGTGCAACAGCTGAAGCAGCCATGTTAGCTTTGCGCCAAGGTAAGCACTCGGTAGCTGAATATGCCTTGGATTTCAGGAGATGGGCCCTTGATACCACCTGGGACAATTCCGCCAAAAAATCTATTTTTCGAAAGGGGTTATCCCCACTGATTAAGGATGAACTTGCTCGTGCCGACCCTCCCACTGCGTTAGGTGACTTTATTAACTACTGCATCCGTATTGATACTCGTTTAACTGAACGCAGGCAAGAGAGATGGTTCGAAAGCAATCGTACTAACCTTTTCCTACCTTCCTCTCCAGCTAAGGAACCTTTGAATAGGATTACACGGGAACCTGAACCTGAACCCATGCAGGTAGACTCTTTACTACGACGGGTTAGTGATGCACGCAAGGAACATCGTTTTAAGGAGAATCTATGTTTTTATTGTGGTAAGTCAGGGCACTTTATTATTAACTGTCCCAGCCGTTCTCGCAAGACTACTGCAGCACTCATTCATTGTGAGTGTTGCGAGAGGGGATCTGTCAGGTCCGAGCCTCAGGCTCCAGAGAGAGCTGCAGCAACAGATCTTGATTTCTCTGACTTAAACTCCGTTACCTCTGAGGACGTTGACTGTGTAAATGCTGCCATCTTTCAAGTTTCCTCAGCGGTGTCCCAGCTGAGTTGTATGAAAAACAATTCTCACTGTTTTCCTTCCATCAAACTCTGGGTTGACTCAGCCTGGGTGTCTAGCTCTGCTATGATCGACTCAGGTGCAAGTGGAAATTTTATGGATGTCTCCTTTGCTCTAAAACAGGGAATACGTTCAGTGAAGAAGGCTACTCCAGTACAGATGGAAACTGTGGATGGCTCCCTGCTGACCTCTGGACCAGTGGATCAGGAAACAGAGCCTTTAAAGGTTCTTATGGGTAAAGATCATCAAGAGAAACTGTCCTTTATGCTTATCTCTTCTCCTCACTTTCCCATTATTCTAGGGCTACCATGGCTGCAGGCTCAGAATCCTACCATTAACTGGGAGACCAAGGAATTACACTTTCCAGAGAAACAGATGAGTCCAAAAATTTCAGCTTGCTCTGTTCCTAAAGGAACCATGTCAGTCCCTGAACTACCAGCTGTATACCAGGACTATGTGGATTTATGTGACAAGAAGAACGCTGACCAGCTTCCTCCTCACCGTCCATATGATTGTCCAATTGAATTATTGCCTGGAGCAGAGATACCTTTTGGTAAGATCTACCCCCTGGCGGGGCCCGAGCTGAAGGCTTTAAAAGAGTACATAGACGAAAATCTAGCCAAGGGCTTCATACGCCCCTCTTCATCTCCTGCAGGGGCACCCATATTCTTTGTAAAGAAGAAAGATGGATCCCTGAGACCATGCGTAGACTATAGGGAACTCAATAAGGTTACTATTAGAAACCGTTATCCATTGCCTTTAATCCCTGAGTTATTGGAGAGAGTGCGACATGCCAAAATTTTTTCTAAACTAGATCTTCGTGGGCCTATAACTTAGTCCGTATTAGACCTGGGGATGAATGGAAGACTGCATTCAGGTCACGCTATGGACACTTTGAATATCTGGTTATGCCTTTTGGTCTGAGTACCGCCCAGCCACTTTCCAACACTTGGTGAATGATATCTTCAGGGATCTCCTAGATACATTCGTGGTAATTTATTTGGATGATATTTTAATTTTTTCTAACTCCACAGAGGAACATCATGGACATGTGAGAATGGTCTTGGAACGTCTAAGACAAAATCATCTTTACATCAAGCTTGAAAAGTGTGAATTCCATAAGACCGAAATTCAATTTCTGGGGTATGTACTGTCTACACAAGGAATTAGTATGGATGGAAGTAAAACCCAAGCCATCAATGATTGGCCAAGTCCTAGAAATGTGAAGGAGGTACAGCGCTTCATCGGTTTGCAAACTTCTATAGACGTTTCATTAGAAATTTCTCTGAGGTAGTGTCACCTATCACCCAACTTACCCGGAAAGAGTCTAAGTTCTCCTGGACTCCCCAAGCCCAGGAAGCATTTTCCCGTCTAAAAGATAAATTTACCACTGCACCTATCCTAATACATCCCAACCCAGAGCTTGCCTTCATAATAGAGGTGGATGCTTCAGACTGTGCCGTGGGAGCTATACTCTCTCAGAGAACAGGTGAGAAGAATGTCTTGCATCCCTGTGCCTTCTTTTCCCAGCAGTTGTCTTCGGCTGAGAAGAACTACGATGTGGGCAATAGAGAGTTGTTGGCCATTATTGCCGCCTTCAAAGAATGGAGACACCTTCTTCAAGGAGCTGCACAGCAAATAGTCGTTCTGACAGACCATCGTAATCTTGAGTTTATCAGGTCGGCTAAGTGCCTGACTCCTCGCCAGGCTCGCTGGAATCTTTTCTTAAACCAATTTAATTTTATTATTTCTTATAGACCAGGATCGCGCAATGGAAAGGCTGATGCACTCTCTAGGATTTACTCAGCAGAGACACGTCCAATTACTCCTCCTAAGACTATTCTTCCTGACTCTAGATTCCTAGGAGTGATTCATCATCAAGACCTAATTAAAGACATCAAGGAAGCATACCATGCGGATTATTTTTTGGCTCAACCCCAAGGGACGTAAGTCTTGTCTTTAAGAATGGTGTGTGGATTCTGGGACAACGTCTGTATATACCTGAAACAGTCAGATTGAGAGTATTGCAACTCATTCACGATTCCAAAATAGCCGGGCATAGAGGAATTCTAAAGACACAGGAATTTCTTTCTCGTTTCTTTTGGTGGCCCACTTGTAGGAAGGATGTTTTGGACTATGTCACTTCGTGTGAGGTTTGTGCAAGATGCAAAACACCTCGCTCTTCACCAACTGGTCTGTTACAGCCTCTTCCCACCCCGTCCCGCCCGTGGGGATCCATTTCTATGGACTTCATTGTGGAATTACCAACCTCTCAAGGGAAGAACACTATTCTAGTGGTGGTTGACCGTTTAACAAAGGCAGCTCATTTTATCCCTTGTGTCGGCTTACCCACTGCAAAACAGACATCAGATTTGATGATTAAAGATGTGTTTCGTTTACATGGAGTACCGGATGAGGTTATTTCGGATCGAGGGGTGCAATTCACTTCTAGGTTTTTGGCAAAATTTCTGTGCAGCATTGGACATTAAAGTAAACCTTTCTTCTGCTTTTCATCCCCAGACTAATGGACAAACCGAACGAACCAATCAAACCCTGGAGCAGTATCTCCGCTGCTTTATCTGCCACCTACAGGATGATTGGGTGGATCTACTTCCATTGGCTGAGTTCTCTTACAACAACTCTCAGAGTGCCTCCACTAAACAGTCTCCTTTTTACTCTAATCTAGGTTATCATCCTAACATTCTACCACGATTTCCCATAGAGACGCCTTTGCCAGCAGTGGCTGAAAGAGTCACGACTTTACAGAAGAATATGGATCTTCTAAAGGAGAATCTGGAATCGGCTCAGGAAAGGTACAAGAAGGCAGCAGATAAATTTCGTAAACCTGCACCAGCTTTTAAGGTAGGAGACCTGGTCTGGCTGTCAACCAGAAATCTTAAGTTAAGGATTCCATCGTCTAAGTTGGGACATAAGTACATTGGACCCTATAAAATCAGTAAGATTATAAGTGCCGTTGCTTGTCGTCTTCAATTGCCCAGAACTATGAGAATCCACCCTGTCTTTCATGTATCCCTACTAAAGGCTGCGACACCCAATACGTTTCCTGGACGTTCTTCTCCTTGCCCTGACCCAGTGCTAGTCGATGGTCAGGAAGAATTTGTGGTGGAAAGGATTTTAGATTCCAGGTTGTATAGAAATCAGTTACAATATCTGATTAAATGGCAGGGCTACCCAGTGGAGGACAACTCATGGGAGCCAGTCAATAACGTTAATGCTCCTCGCTTGCTCCGTCAGTTTCATCAGAGGTACCCACACAAGCCTGGTCTGAGGTCATCCGGAGGTTGTCCCTAAGGGGGGAGTAATGTAAGGTTCTGTGTATCTGTTTCTGAAACTCAGTTTGTTCGTCGGCCATTTTGCTTTCTGTTTTGCTGCAGCTATCTTGCCCTCAGTCAAAATGGAGTTTTCCAGCTTGCATGTTCCCGCCCTGATTCTCTCCGTTTGCTTCTTAAACAGCCACACCTGAGCAATCAGTGCTTCAGAATCTAGCCTGCAGTGAACCTGTGTTCTGACTCCTGAAGCCTTGGACCTTGTACTCCAGCCATTCATACTGAGAAACTCTGAAGCACTTGTGGACTCTGAACTCTGCTCTTGAGAGCCTCACGTTTGCATGGACTTGCGGTAACAGAGAAGAAGATCTGAATCTGTTGTGGAGAGTTATTGCTGAGCTTAGATTACTCTGGCCTGCTGTGTCTCCTGCTTCTGTGTTTGCAACCTGTGTGTTTATTTTTGCCAATTTGTATGAAGCAATACAAGACTTTCTTTATCAACCTGTGTCTCAAGTATTTTCATCGCACCCAAGCACAAGACGCTATATGAACTGTACCACATACATTACACGGTTGGTCATTGGGAGGTACAGAAGACACAGGAGTTTCTGAGCCATTTCTTTTGGTGGTCTACCTGTCTAAGGGACTTGAAGAGCTACTTTCTCTCTTGTGGGATATGTGAACGCTTTAAAACTCCTCGTGTATCACCTACTGGATTGTTGCAACCACTACCCATTCCTTCTTGCCCTTAGGGGTCTATCTCTATGGATTTTATAGTGGAATTGCCCACTTCTGGGGGAAAGAATTCTATCCTGGTTGTAGTAGATCACCGTACAAAGGCTGCCCAGTTCATTCCTTGTACTGGTCATTCAAAATGTGTTCCGGCTGCATAGAGTTCCAGATTAAATCATCTCTGATCGTGAAGTGCAATTTACATCCACATTCTGGAAGGGATTCTGTTTTGGGCTTGGTGTTAATGTCTGTCTGTCTTCAGCATATCATCCTCAGACTAATGGGCAGACGGAGCGGACTAATCAGAATCTGGAGCAGTATCTTAAGTGCTATATCAGTCACTTGCAGGACGACTGGTTGGAGTTGCTTCTTTTAGCAGGGTTCTCTTACAATAACTAGCAGAGTGCATCTACTAAGGTAACACCCTTCTTTGCCAACCTGGGTTATCATCTTAGCATTTTTCAATGATTCCCAATAATTGCTTCGGTGCCTGCAGTAGATGAGACGGTGGTGATGATGAAACAAAATCTGGAAACTCTGAAGGAATCATCTACTGTACAGGAGAGATACAAAGCATCAGCCGATAGATTCCGGAAACCTGCACCCATGTTTAAGGTAGGAGACTCGGTGTGGTTATCCACTAAGAATTTGAAATTGAATGTTTCCTCACAGAAACTGGGCCAAAAATGTATCGGTCCGTTCAAGATCTCTGGTATCGTGAGCTCCGTTGCCTGCCGTCTGAAGTTACCAATGACCATGAACATACATCCTGTGTTCCATGTCTCCTTATTAAAACCAGTGTCTCAAAATACTTTTCAGGGTCATATTTCGCCTCCTCCTTAACCTATGTTGGTGGACGGGCAAGAACAATTTGTTGTGGAGGAGATTCTGGACTCTAGGATCCGCAGGAATCAGCTACAGTACCTCATTAAGAGGCAGGGATATTCGTCTGAGGAGAACTCTTGGGAGCCTGTAAGTAATAACTGTGATCCTTAAAAGATTGCTAAATTCCATCCGAAATATCCTGGGAAACCTGGTCCTGGATCGTCCTGAGGCCGCTTCTAAGGTGGGAGTAATGTAAGGTTTCCAGATGTTCCATGGAGCCTGTTTTTCCCTTGTCCAAGATGGAGTCTGGTACTTCGCCCTGTCCTGGAACTTCCTGTCTATCCTGCTATTTAAGTCCGGTTCGGGAGATCCTCCTTGCCTGAGTATTTTGTTGCTGTTTGCTTCTGAGCTTCCTCCTGGCTTGCTTCTGGAGTTCCTGCTGTTGCTCTTCCTCATCACTTCCAGCTGCCTTCAGTCCTCTGAGCTGCTTTCAGATCCTGGCAGGGGTTACCTACTGTCCAGACTTCTAAGACTGTCAGTGTGGGCTGCAGTGCGGTACTTGATTGGGTCTCTTCAGCCCAAAAGGTACACCTAAAGACCTTCTCCTTGCTATGCTCCACCCGTGTATTTCTGGACTTCCCTGAAAGGTGTCGGTTTCTCTGCCTAGTTCTGGACTTCCAAGTATAAGTGCCGGTCGCACTCTTGCTTCTTATTACTGCTGTACTTCCACGTATAAGTGCCGTGGCAGTGGTAAGAAAATGTGCTGTGGACTCTACAAATGAGAGCAAGCAGAATGTCTGGAGAGGTAAGCATTTAGTTGAGTATTAGTTTTTTTTCCAACCCTTGTGAGACCTCTGTGATTCAACTATTAGGCTGCCTTTTAGCTGAATTCGTGAGGAAAAAAAATCTGTATTCTGGAGAACATGGAATTTGGAAATTTCAAGTAGAACTCAATTCCACTCAAATAAATTCACCGAACTCTAGTTAAAGGGAACCTGTCACCTCGTTTTGCCGCTATAAGATGCGGCCACTGCCTTTCGGGGCTTATCTACAGCAATCTATAATGCTGTAGATAAGCCCTCAGTCTGACCTGAAAGATAAGAAAAACAAGTTTTATTATACTCACCCGGGGGCGGTCTGGTCCAATAGATATCCAGCGCCTCCCATCTTCATGTGATGTCGTTATCCTGCTTGCTTCGTGTCGCGCTCCTGCGCAGGCGTACTGATCAGCACTGTTGAGGGTGCTAGGCCTCTCTGATCTTTCCCTCACCTGTGCACTGCAGTACTTTGCTCTGCCAGTAGCAGGGCAGATCAGTACGCCTGCTCAGGAGTGTGACATGAAGCAAGCAGCATGACGACATCGCATGAAGATGGGAGGTGCCGGACATCCATTGGACCGGACCGCCCCCGGGTGAATATAATAAAACTTGTTTTTCTTATCTTTCAGGTCGGACTGGGGGCTTATCTACAGCATTATAGATTGCTGTAGATAAGCCCCGAAAGGCAGTGGCCGCATCTTATAGCGTACAAAACAGCTGACAGGTTCGCTTTAAGTAACTCTGCTGCTTTGTGCAGTTTGTCTCCTAGACAAGGTTCCCTTTAACAGTGAAAAAGATACATGTAGCCATAGATTTCTTGTGCACTGACTAATGCAGCATTACTGCATCAAATCAATAGTTGTCAATAAATGTAGTGGTCCACCTTTATTTTCTGCCACATAAATGAGAGTCAAAGCAGGGCATATAGGCATGATTTGACATGTTGAGAAAACCCCTTTAAAAAAATAAAAATTATCTAAATAACTAATTGTACCCAGAAATTTTCATAAATTTCATGTACGAAAGACTTTTGCATATCTTAATAAAATCAGTTTTGCAAACAGACATGTTGATGTATTAGTCTTATCTGATTTATGATGAAACATACAGCTGTATTTGGAGAAAATTTTTAAAGATTTGCTTACAGGCATTTTAAGTCCTGAGTGAATTCAGCATCAAAGGCGATGATTGTGTTCTGAAAATCCCTTAAGTAACAAAACATATTTTGCTCTTGAGTGCGTTACATGTTTGCAAATTCCCAAAATGTATTCATCACCAATTTTGTTTATAATGTAATCACATAGGAAATGGAATTAACATTATCCTCAATAAAAGGTGACATGCTTTTAACTCCAACACAAGGCTGAAAACTAGCTTTGATGTGGGGCAATTTAATTTCATTTAGTTTATGTCTCGTGTCTAAGAACAGAAAAAACAAAAAGAATTGTACTTTTATTACCTACCTCTGACACTGCAGAGCTCCTGTTTTCTAGCAGAAGGGGATTTACTTATTTTTTTTATTTATGATTATCCAATGCACTACCAAAAAAGGTGAAAAACACATTGGTCCTGATTCCTCATTTGTGTTTTTTTTAGTTACTTTCCTTTTTTGTTATAGGTATTAGTTGCTGTTTTTGGTGCAAGTTTCAGCAAAATGGCGCACGTGATTTATGAATTAGGCACAAAGTAAAAATGGTCTTTTTTCCTATCTGGAGCTGCTTTTGCAAAAATAGACACAAAGCACTACAGGGTGCACCAAAAACCAGATATTAGTCAATGCGGGTGCAAAAACCATGCATGGAAAAATGAACCATGAGTTTGAAAAAAAGAAAAGACCAAGCAATAAGTGGTTTGCACACCTGAATGAATATCAAATATATGAATCACAGTTTATTAGGGAAACAACACACACAATAAATCTTAAAACCAATTAAAAACACATACAAAATCAAATCACATCACTCCTGACCCAATATACATGTGTAATGATAATACAACCTCCTACTGCACTACAGGTATAGTACTGGTATATGAGACCATGTGTATATATCACATTCAATAAACAGGCAATAATTATGATAGAATCAAAACATAAGGAAGCATACACATGTATACAAATGTTCAGATATAGCTGAATGGAAAACAGTGAACCCCTATATATTAGAAAGCCATAAATGGCCAATCCCGGGATGAATGACCCATGCCTATAGCAAAAAAACAAGATTGCTATATAAGATCCCCTTAACCAAGAGAGGCTAAGGACCAAATAAAAGGCCAAAGCTCTGATAATATTTACCAAGCCGGTTTGAATAAAGGCAAGTAGCAAGTAGAAATGGGCTGAGGGTCCACAAAACAATAGGGAACACTGGTGTGGGGAGAGCCCCACGCGTATCGCTGCACAGGGCAGCTTCGTCAGGGAAGCTGCCCTCTGCAGTGATACATGTGGGGCTCTCCCCACACCCCTGTTCCCTATTGTTTTGTGGACCCTCAACCCATTTCTACTTGCTCTTTGCCGCCTTTTGTATTCAGCTATATTTGGACATTTGTATACATGTGTATGCTTCCCTATGTTTTGAGTCTATCATAATTATTGCCTGTTTATTGAATGTGATATATACACATGGCCTCATATACCAGTACTCTAGTGCAATAGGAGGTTGTATTATCATTTCACATGTATATTGGGTGAGGGGTGATGTGATTTGATTTTGTATGTGTTTTTAATTAGTTTTAAGATTTATTGTGTGTGTTGTTTCCCTAATAAACTGTGATTCATATATTTGATATTCATTCAGGTGTGCAAACCACTTATTGCTTGGTCTTTTCTCTTTTTCAAACTCATGCTTTTGCAAAAATACACCAGGGTGAAGGGGGATGGGGTGGTGAGGATAGCCTGTCTTGGTACTACAGTCATGGCCAAAAGTTTTGAGAATGATACAAATATTATATTTTCACATGATCTGCTGCCCTCTGGTTTTTATGTGTGTTTGACAGATGTTTTTATCACAGACAGAAATATAATTGCAAACATTTGAGTAACAAAAGCTTATATTGACAGTTAGAATGAGTTAATGCAGCAAGTCAATATTTGCAGTGTTGACCCTTCTTCTTCAGGACCTCTGCAATTCTCCCTGGCATGCTCTCAATCAACTTCTGGACCAAATCCTGGCAAGACTGTGAGAGAGCCGATTCCCTTGGCTGAGAAGCAACCCCACACATGAATGGTTTCAGGATGCTTAACAGTTGGCATGAGACAAGACTGGTGGTAGCGCTCACCTTGTCTTCTCCGAATGAGGCGTTTTCCTGATGTCCCAAACAATCGAAAAGGGGATTCATCAGAGAAAATAACTTTACCCCAGTCCTCAGCAGTCCACTGCCTGTACCTTTTGCAGAATATCAGTCTGTCCATTATGTTTTTTCTGGAGAGAAGTGGCTTCTTTGCTGCCCTCCTTGAGACCAGGCCTTGCTCCAAGAGTCTCCGCCTCACAGTGCGTGCAGATGCACTCACACCTGCCTGCTGCCATTCCTGAGCAAGCTCTGCACTGCTGGTAGCCCGATCCCACAGCTGAAACACTTTTAAGAGATGGTCCTGGCGCTTGCTGGTCTTTCTTGGGCACCCTGGAGCCTTTTTGGCAACAATGGAACCTCTCTCCTTGAAGTTCTTGATGATGCGATAGATTGTTGACTGAGGTGTAATCTTTCTAGCTGCGATACTCTTCCCTGTTAGGCCATTTTTTTGCATTGCAATGATGACTGCACGTGTTTCTTTAGAGATGACCATGGTTAACAGAAGAGAAACAATGATGCCAAGCACCAGCCTCCTTTTAAAGTGTCCAGTGGTGTCATTCTTACTTAATCATGACAGATTGATCCCCAGCCATGTCCTCATCAACACCCACACCTGTGTTAATGGAGCAATCACTGAAAAGAGGTTAGCTGGTCCGTTTAAGGCAGGGCTGCAATGATGTTGAAATGTGTTTTGGGGGATAAAGTTCATTTTCTAGCCAAATATTGACTTTGCAAGTAATTGCTGTTAAGCTGATCACTCTTTATAACATTCTGGAGTATATGCAAATTGCCATTAGAAAAAGTGAAGCAGTAGACTTTGTAAAAATTAATATTTGTGTCATTCTCAAAACTTTTGGCCATGACTGTATAGTTCAACCTTCCCTTAGGCCTGTTTCACATGTCCTGATATTTCCGGTACTGGAAAAAATGGTACCGAACATATCAGTGTCCGTGTGTGTAATACGTGTAGCACATGTGTGGCAACCATGTGCCACCTGTGTGCCTCCTCATTACTACTGTAAGCTTTTCAGGGGATATAGCTCTGGGATCGACGTCTGGGTAGACAGAGTGGCACGGAAACAGTTCATTCACAGCAGTACTGGTGCAAACTGGCCGCAACCAGCTTTATTAAAGTCCACAGCAAACAGATATAAAACAAATCATAAACAGAAGACCTAGGCTTGTCTAGCCACTTACTACACTTAGATAGATCTCCCTATCTATCCGGGTCCCGACTCTACCAGCCAGGGCCAAAACAACACATATGTTCAGTAGTTACCAACATGGAGTTCACAGAGTCTCCTCCTTGTGTCTGAAGGCACCTTCAACGTCCAGACTTGAGAGAGCTCCCCTCCTATTCAGCAGCTATCCGCATGGATTCTCACTGAGACTACTCCTGTGTCCGGGGTACATCGAGCACCCAAACTGAGATAGCTCAAACTCCTGGAGACACCTTCTGTGCCTGGACCCCTCCTGTGTCCAGACTAAACGAGCTTTCTGACTGTGCTCCCAAGCACCTACTTCTGGCTTCCTAATCAATACCTGAATGGTTTCAGGCCTGAGCTGCAAGTGTGTGCTGAATGTAAGGTGTAGTGACCTTTCTCTACCACTAGGTTTACAAAGCCACACATTTCCCTTATACCATACAGCACAGTACCTAGGTGAAATGTACACCCCATTCGACACATATTCCTTCACTGTCTCACATATCCCCTCCCTCTTCTCCAGACCGGAGGGCTGGTCATCCAGACCGGAGGGCTGGTCAACAATCCAAAAGAGACAGCGAACTCTGGACCAGTCATGGCCTTCATCAGCTTCATCTTCACTACTGTCATCTGTATCTTCACCTGAGCCATAGCCAACATCAGCTTTCTCTTTATCTGAAGCATCTGCACTACCCTGTACCCTCCCAGGCCTATGCTCTCTACGGGCCTCGGGTATCCTGCACGGTTTCATCTTGACCTTAGGGCCGGGCTCAGTTTCGATATAGTGCCTGGCCAGAGAAGTACGACCCGGCAAATCAGAACACTTCTGCTGACTCTTCCTCAGAAACTCACGTACCTCCTGTCCTTGGTGCACTGACCATGTGTCACCAACTATCACAGGAGGTATAGGGGGTTTTTCACTTTTCTCTAGTTCCCCTTCATTTCGTGCTCTCTGGAGCAACTGCTGGAACCGCTCACGTTCCCGGCGAAAAGATGCCACATCCAGTTCACACTGCTGCAGCTGCTCGCGTAACGCAACATTCTCAGTCTTCATTTCTTTGGTGGAGACCTCATGGAGACGCATCTTCTCCTGTAGCTGTTGGACGTCCTCGGCCCCTTCTTCAGGTTCTTCTGGTAGAACATGCTCAGAAGCCGTACCGACAGTCTTACATTCTACCTCTTCAGTCACATCACTATGGTATCCAATATCTCCATTTATTCCAGCTTTCAAGTTCTCCTTGATAGCTGCATCTGTATACTCAGAACCCGCCGGATTCTTCTCTTCCACCACGTTCTGCATCCCATCTGAGCTCCCGTGTGTCTGCAGCGGCAACGGAGTGACACACCGCTTTTCCCATTTGTTGGGACGTGGCTCCGATGTAGACTCCATGAAAGTGCGCTTGAGCTCACCAATGCCAGCCTGCTGTCTCCAAATCTCATCTTGTGATTTATCCAGATCCTTGGTATCACTCGGGAACACTGCTGGGGCTCCGGGCGCCGAACTTCCAGCCTGAGCTTCACGAGTTGCAGCTACTGATCCGGACCGTAACCCGTCCACGCCGCTGTCTTCGGCAGAAACAGATTCCTGGACAGAGTCAGTCCCCATATCTTCAGTCTTGTTCCTCCCAGCTTCACTTGAGACCTCAGCTTCTGATGAGGCATCTGGCTTGGTGACCACCACTTCCATGGCTTTTTCCACCTCTGCAGCATTACCTTCAGAGTCCTGGGCATGATGCAGCTCCATACCATACATTGATAACTTCTCATTTTCGACAGCATCCACTTGTGCTGTGTTCAATTTCAGAGTCCTGCCTTTAAAGCTCAGCTCTCCTCCTTTCACCTTAGTCTTCGCCAGGGAATTGGCCAACTGTAAAACATCTTCAGATGCCATCTTCTGTCCGGCTGTAAGGTCAGCATCAGCTTTCTTCTCAGGACTCTCAACCTCCTCTGCTACCATGCCTTCCTCATTTGCACTGGTTGCTTGATCGTCATCAGATGATTCACTATCACTATCCCTGTCTGACCCTTTTTTCTCAGCCACATCCGGCTCACCTTCAGGGTTATACAATTCATTCTCATTCTCACTTTCAGGGGTATACAATTCATTCTCATTCACATCCTGATCTGGAACCTTAGTTAACATGTCATCCACAACATTAACTTCACCATCTGGTCCCTCAAGTATGTGACTATGTGACAACCCCAGCACTAAATTTCTATATAGCTCAGGTACTAGGAGCTGGCTCACGACCTCCCCCTGGACTTCAGTGTCCCTATACAACAGGTGAGTGTTTATGGCAACATGAGGTAACCTCTCCTCAGAGCCAGGCTCTTGGGAAACCTCATTTAGAACATTTATATTTTCCTGGGCTGTTTTAAGAGAGGGGTCTCGCCACTGCTCACTCTCAAAATTGTCACAGGACACAGGTAAGTCAGGGACACTCGGTTCCCGAGAACCACCATCCTCGTCTCCCAACATCACCTGCAAAGGAATTTCATCACTACCACAGTCATCATTATTATCAATATCATTATCATGATTATGATCAGTATCATCATCACTATCATGATCATCATCATTATCATTATCAGCATCAGCATCATTATCATGGTCATCATCATTATCATGATCATCATCATCATCATCATCATCACATAAGTTTAACGTCCCACTAGCACTGTGTTCCGCCCCTCGGGACTGCGCACCCTCAGTAGGAGCTTCATCACACTGTCCATCAGAAACATCTTTCCCCCAGCGATCCTTAGACCGGGGAAAGTCATTACCCAATATAACGGGTTGCACCTGGTTTTTCACTACCCCCACTTCACATGAAACCTCCCCGCGTTTGGGGATCAAGTCCACGGCAGTCTCTGGGTAGACTTTGGTGTCTCCATGGACGCACACCACACTCAGGTGTTTATCAGGGATAAAGTCCCTATCAATCAGGCTGTCCCATACGGAAGTCACTGGACTCTCTGAGTCCAAGAGGGCCTGTGCTGGGCAGTCATTTACAACCACCGGGGACCCCTGTGGTCCAGTCTCTTCGGCTGAGGTGGTCACACACACAGGCTCTGCGCAGGGAGAGAGGGACCTGCCAACATCACGGCACATAGGCTCCCCCTCTAGTGAACAGCCTGCTGCAATTTCACGACATCTCCAACACTGTCCACCACAATCACCCTCCCATATGTCCCCTCGGGCCTGAACCCGTCTATCAACATACCCCATGTCCCCAACAGCTGGAACGCTCTTACCGGGAGAGTTCGGCGTCCGGGAACTCTGAAGTGACGACCGCTCAGACGGCTGGTCACGGAGGCAGTCTTTGGGGCCAAAGTACCTTTCTCTCTGTACCTCAGGAGGAAGTGCTCGGGTGTAGCGGTCCACTATCACCTTTTCAACTCCATAATCAGGCTTGCTGACTGCAGACTCCCAACTGCATCTCCAGTCATGAACTCCCCTGGCACGGGCCGTCACCGCAACACCCAGCCGGGTAAGAATATCCGCTTTCAGCTTGGCATAGTCTTGGCTGTCCTGCTCGCTCAGGTCAGCATAGGCCCTTTGGGGTTCTCCAATCAGATAGGGTGCGACCATCATGGCCCATTCAGATAGGGGCAGATTCTCCTTTTCTGCCAGTCCCTCAAACCTAGTGAGATATACCTCCACATCATCACGAGGTGTCATCTTTTTCAGGGACCGTCTTACCGCCTTCTTTACAGCGGACAATGCAGGTGACTTTGCAACACCACTTTGGGACGATGCGCCGCAAGTCCCCTGCAGTGCTGCAACCTGCTCAAAAAACAACCGGTCATTCTCCTGCTGCTGCTGCAGGAATTGCTGCTGGGCCTGCTGCATGCGCTGCTGGTGCTGCAGGCGCCTGCTGCTCCATGCTCTGCTGCATGCTTCGCTGGGCCTGGACCAGGTACTCAACGAGCTCTTCCATACTGCCGGACTTATCTGTCTCAACCACGGCAGTCTTATGTTGCACCATAACTTGCGCCATTTGTTCAAACAGCGCCTCCATGCTGTCATCCATGCTGTCAGACTTCTCTGTCTCAACAACGGCAGTCTTCACTCAAGACATACACACTCCACAGTCTTTTACACAGAAAAATTCAGCTCTGCTGTGCAGACACTTTTTTTTTTTTCTCTGCAAACTCTATTAGGGCCACTGTCTCTTTAAGACTGCTCCAATAGACGTTTCTCCTTTGCTGCTGCACACTCCACAGTCTTTTCCACAACAAGTTCAGCTTTGCTGTGCAGACACACTTTTTTTTTTTTTCTTTTGCAAACTCTATTAGGGCTACTGTCTCTTTAAGACTGCTCCAATCAGACGTTTTTGCTGACACAGTTTTTTTTTTTTTTCTCTGCTGTTGCTTCAACAGACTTCACCTTTATTGCTGTCTCTAAGCCACTGTGCTGCACGCACATTCCAGCACCAATTGTATCAGCCACTGTGCTGCCCCAGCATTCTCCGCCAATTGTAAGCTTTTCAGGGGATATAGCTCTGGGATCGCCGTCTGGGTAGACAGAGTGGCACGGAAACAGTTCATTCACAGCAGTACTGGTGCAAACTGGCCGCAACCAGCTTTATTAAAGTCCACAGCAAACAGATATAAAACAAATCATAAACAGAAGACCTAGGCTTGTCTAGCCACTTACTACACTTAGATAGATCTCCCTATCTATCCGGGTCCCGACTCTACCAGCCAGGGCCAAAACAACACATATGTTCAGTAGTTACCAACATGGAGTTCACAGAGTCTCCTCCTTGTGTCTGAAGGCACCTTCAACATCGAGACTTCAGAGAGCTCCCCTCCTATTCAGCAGCTATCCGCATGGATTCTCACTGAGACTACTCCTGTGTCCGGGGTACATCGAGCACCCAGACTGAGATAGCTCAAACTCCTGGAGACACCTTCTGTGCCTGGACCCCTCCTGTGTCCAGACTAAACGAGCTCTCTGACTGTGCTCCCAAGCACCTACTTCTGGCTTCCTAATCAATACCTGAATGGTTTCAGGCCTGAGCTGCAAGTGTGTGCTGAATGTAAGGTGTAGTGACCTTTCTCTACCACCAGGTTTACAAAGCCACACATTTCCCTTATACCATACAGCACAGTACCTAGGTGAAATGTACACCCCATTCGACACATATTCCTTCACTGTCTCACACTACACACATCGGTGCCTGAGAATCAGTGGTACAGTTAGCACTGTTCCCTGTCGCCGGGTGCTGAAGATGGCTCTCATCATTCTCCCTTGCTCGGCAGGTGATCCAAACGAGAAGAGGAGAATGATGAGATTTGTCAGAGCGGCCTATCACATTCACTAATCAAAGTCATTCTATGTGTAAGTGTGTGTGTGTGTGTAGCCCATTCACTATCTCCATCCATTCCTCACTCCCTCAAGATGGCTGGACCATCATTGTAAATGCACCATTGTATATACACACCTGTACTTTGTATCTCCTCCACTTCATTGTAGATTGTAAGCTCTCACGAGCAGGGGCGGCATATTTTGCTTTAATTATTGTATTGTTAACATTGTTACTTATGACTTGTGTTTTGAAACTGTTAAACTGTAAAACGCTGCGGAATATGATGGCGCTATATAAATAAAGATTATTATTATTATTATTATTAGTTGCTGCCTGCTGTTGCTGTTGAGACTATTACTCCCATTAGCTTACACCTGTTGCCACTAATAACAGTGAGAACAGGTGGTGGCTGATGGGAATATTTATCACTAGAGATGAGCGAATATTTAAATGTTCGGTTCGGACTACACTCACTGAATTTGCAATATTTGCCGATTAATTCGTTGTATCTTCGCTGAACATAACCGAACGCCATTCATCTAAATGGGAGGCAAAATCAAATGCAGGCACAACACCTTAGAATGGCCCCAAATGCTGCCAAAACACTTCAAATGAAGGACAGATACCAGGAAAGTGGTCTCAATTCACCCACAGTACAAATTGCAGCATGGAACTGCAGCAATCAGCCAGGCATGAGGTATTGGGGTCTGGGACAGCATTTACAGCTTTCAATTGAACGCGACAGTAAGACGAAGTGGATGAGGGATCGGTGTAGGCTCCCTATGCTGGGAGCCCTGATATCACATACAACACCTCTACCTGCTTTCTTGCTGAGTTACACTCAGGTGGCACAAATATCAGTTTTTTAGACTACTATTATCAGAAAAATTTAAGGATAGTAACACGGGTAGTTGAGTCCAAGGTGGTGGAGGCCTGACAGTCTCGGAGGACTACTGCTACAGGCAACACGCAAGAAGGAGACCCAACCAGGAGTGTTTACATTTCCAAAAATTATTGGCAGACACAACAGAAGTGGCATCAATTTCACCACAGTAGAAATAGTATAATAGGGACCGACAGTTCCTCCACTACACCCAAAGCAGCAGATGGACACCCAACAAGGAGTGTTCACATTTAAAGAAATGAGGGCCATACACCAAAAAACTGGCATCAATTTCACCACAGTAGAAATAGTGTAATAGGGACCGACTGGTCTTCCACTACACCCAATCCAACAGATGGAAAGCCAATCAGGAGTGTTCACATTTCCAAAAATTATTGATAGACACCACTAAAGTGGCATCAAATTCACCACAGTAGAAATAGTATAATAGGGACTGACAGGCAGGTCTTTCACTACACCCAATCCAGCAGATGGACACCGTACAAGGAGTGTTCACATTTAAAGAAATAAGGGCCTTACACCACAGAAGTGGCATTAATTTCACCACAGTAGAAATAGTATAATAGGGACCGACAGGACTTCTACTACATCCAATCAAACAGATGGACACCCAACCAGGAGTGTTTACATTTCCAAAAATTATTGGCAGACACCACTAATTTGGCATCAAATTCACCACAGTAAAAATCGTCTAATAGTGACTGACAGGTCTTTCATTACACCCAGTCCAGCAGATGGACACCCTACTAGGAGAGTTCACATTTAAAGAAATGAGGGCCTTACACCACAGAAGTGGCATCAGTTTCACCACAGTAGAAATAGTATAATAGGGACCGACAGGACTTCTACTACATCCAATCAAACAGATGGACACCCAACCAGGAGTGTTTACATTTCCAAAAATTATTGGCAGACACCACTAATTTGGCATCAAATTCACCACAGTAAAAATCATCTAATAGTGACTGACAGGTCTTTCATTACACCCAGTCCAGCAGATGGACACCCTACTAGGAGAGTTCACATTTAAAGAAATGAGGGCCTTACACCACAGAAGTGGCATCAGTTTCACCACAGTAGAAATAGTATAATAGGGACCGACAAGTCTTCCACTACACCAAATCCACTACACTAGCGTTGACGGACTGCATTAACGCTAGTGTCATTTTGGGATCGCGTTAAGCGATCACGCTAGCGCGGCGTCTGTGTCTCAGCTAGCAGTGACGGACCCCGAATGCTGCAGACCGCGTCCGAGGTCCGTCACAGAATGACGGCACATCACTAGGGCATGCCGATTTTGGCATGCATTAGGATGCGCTATTGCGGGCTATGGCGGCGTTAACGCACTGTTACATAGCATTAGTGCCGCTATGTGACGGATGCCGTCAGCGCATTGCCCGCAACGCAATGTGAACCCGGCCTAAGGGCCTTCCACCACATAAATGTCATCAATTTCAGCACAGTAGAAATAGTATAATAGTGACCGACATTTCTTCCACCACACCAAATCCAGCAGATGGACACCCAACCAGGAGCATTCACATTTTAAAAAATGAGGGCCTAACACCACCGAAGTGGAATAACTCTTCACGAGAATAAAAATAGATGTCTTCCACTACAGCTAAGCCAGAAGACGTAGACCAACCATGGGTATTCACATTTCCACAAATTTGTGTTAACATCAGCAGCAGCAGCCACAGACGCGACACTAAAGATATCACAGAGTGGAGTTACGTGACATTAATGCATCACACTAAAAAATGCAATATCACCTAGTCTGTAGAGTCTGCGACTGGGGTGCAAAAGTCCTTGGAGATCTATGACTTGTTCATCATAATGAAAATTAGGTGGTCTACACTTTCATTGGACAGCCGGATGCGCTTATCCGTCAGGACACCACCAACAACGCCAAAGACACGTTCTGAGAGAGCACTGGCTGCTGGGCACAATAGAACCTCCAAGGCATGTGAGGCGAGCTAATGCCACGCCTCCATTTTGGAAGACCAAAATGTGAAAGGGTCCAAACCCTCCATGATGATATTGATATTTAATTCTAGAAAGTCCTGCACCTTCCTCTCCTTTTATTCACCATGTGTAAGACTAGGACTCTTGTGCTGGTGCATGAGTTGGTCTAAAAAAAGTGTCAAAGGACTCACAGAAATTGCTTCTTCCTCTTCCACCACTGCTGCTGCTGCTATTGTTTTGGCTTTGATGAATTGACAGCACAGAGGTTGGAAGTCTACAGTTGCGATGCAAACTGTGTGCTTCACTGCTGTCTTGGGGAAAAGCTCTCTTAAGGTTGTATTAAAGCATATTTCAATACTCCAGCATTCGCGGGTCCCCTTCTAGGGTGGGAATCATCTGGCAAAATTTGGTTTTATAATGTGGAACTAATAAAGTGGCAACCCAGTAGTCAACATTATTCCTAATCATAACTATACGGGGACTGCTCTGATTAGGGACTGCTCTGATACAGGTTACCTTGACGTTTGGTAGAGCGGTTTAGTGTACATTTTTGCAAAAACGTATCAACCAAATATCCTGTTTTGTTATCATCTTTTTGCTAGCACTTGCTGTTTATTGTTACTTTTTTTTTTACAACAGAGTATTTTTATACGTTTATTTTACTGTGCTTCTCTATGTTTCAGTCACTGCAACTTGTGCAGGAAGGAATTCCACCGTGTTGGCACATCGCACATCAACCTGTTAACTGGCATGAACAAAGACCTCTGTACCTATGCAAGTCGATGAACAGAGGGGTGCGAACGGCAGAAATGAGCACACAGCTTAAGTGCTTTCTGGAGATGCTCACCCAGGCCAGGATAATGGCTGAGAAAACACTGTACCAGCAGGTTGAGGACGTGAGCCATGCAAGGCACGTGTGTGAGCTTGCCTCGGCATAGGGCCGCCGCCAGGTTCGCACCGTTATCGGACATGGCCTTCCCTGGATGCAGGTTCAGCGGAGACAGCCATTGATCAAATTCAGCCTGAAGAGCTGTCCACAACTCTTCAGCTGTATGACTGCGATCTCCAAGGCATATCAATTTTAATACTGCCTGATTGCAGTGAGCCCTGGCTGCACGGTACGGAGGTGGTGGGGGTTCGCTTTGCACTGTTGGAACGTGTGTTTCGTGAAGGCAGAGGTTGAGGGCACAGTTGGAGGCCCTAGGGGAGATAGAGGAGGCAGAAGCAGTGGAGGAAGTGCTAAATGTAGAGGTTTGTCCTGCAAGCCTTGGGGATTCCACAACTTTTTGAGCAGTGCCACCAGAGTCACCCAGTGCCCAGTCAGCAAAATGTAAAGCCCTTGGCCATGCTTACTCTTCTAAGTGTCTGTGCTGAAATGCATCCTGGCAGACAGAGATTTTGTAAAGGAATGGGTGCTGTTGTCTGAGACTTTTTGTGTAGTGCAGGCACAGTTTTCTTAGAAAAGTAATGGCAACTGGGTAATTGGTACTGGGGGACTGTGACCCCCGTCAGCGTTTGGAAACCGTCTGTATCCACCAGGTGGAAAGGCAGCATTTCCATGGCCAACAGATTGGAGATGGTCGAATTCAACCTCTTAGTTTTGTCATGCATAGGAGGACACAATCTTTTCTGTGACCACAACTGTGGGACTGTGGGCTGGCAGCAGTGTAGTGAGACGGTGGAGTACGGTGAACCGGACAAACTGCTGGACCGTGAGAAAGGTGCAGGCAGAGATGTTAATGTGGTTTGAGAAACTTGTGGTGTGATAATTTTCTGAGATTGGTCAAAAACAGCAGGCATGTCCGCTTCAGTTACAGCTGAAGGCGGCCTCTCAGTCAGAATACTCGATTGGGTAAAGAACCAAAGGTTCTGTGGTCAAAGACCTGCTTCTCAGTAGTTGGCATGGTAACTCAGGAGGAGGACGGAAGCAGCAGATGCAATTGATGGGGCAGCTGATGGTTGTTGAGGTCCACTGGTCCCCATTTTTGTGCAGTGGGAGTTCCACAGCAAAGCATGTTGATTGCACATTAGGAGGTTCATACATGTAGTACATGCAGTAGTAAAATTGTTGCACTTTTTACCTTGACTTAGTTTTTTTTTTGCAAAGTTGGCAGATTACGTGAGTTGGCTCATACTTTGCAGTGTCAAAAAAGCCCAGATGCTGCTGGTCTCATCTACAGTTGTGGCTAAGGATGCATCACTCGTCGTGGCTTCATTACTACGTGTCTGCGATGGACAGTGCAATTTAACCTCCTTGTCTTCCTCCTCAGATGAACTACTCAGCTGTGTGCCTCTATGTTCATGCCAACAGGGATCTAACACCTCATCATGATCCTCTTCTTGCCCTGACAGCACAGTTCAGTCTGTGTGAGATTCAGATATCTGAGTCTCATCAGGATCACCTCCCCGCAGGGGTAAATGTCTGATGACGAGGGTCAGGATACTATTCGGACCATACTTCTTCCTGCCCCGAATCAAGCTAAAAAAAATTTGGGCACTGATGTAGATTTACTCCTCTTGAATCTGCAAAGCTTTTGAGTACACTTCTGATGAACATTGGCATAGAATGTGTGAACAGCTCTTCAGACTCACCCATCTGTAGTTCCGTACAATCAGTTGGATAGTTGGGATGCGGGGTAAGGCAAGGGGAATTTGGGTGCCACATCTGTGGACTGTACTGGGTGTGATGTTGAGGAGGAGAGGACACTTGAAACTGCACTTGCCATCCACTCGAGTACATGCTCTTGCTGGGCATCATCGACAAGGCATACCATTGTGCATCTGCCAAAGATAGGTAGTGGTGTAACCTGTCCAGTAACATAAGTTGTCAGTTGTCTTTGCATATAACGTGATGTTGCTTCACTAGTGCTTTCACAAACATTACCACATACTCCATGTACACCTTGAACACCAAGCCTAATTCTCCTTCCACCACGGTCTCGTTTTTGCCCAGTCATGTTGCTCAGATAATGTGGTAGGAGCACAGTATTAACAACCAAAAATTAGATTTTAAACTCTGCACCACCTCTGCAAACAGCTGAATTTCAGCGACAGTACATTCAAAGTTGAAATATGGCATGCTGTATCGTGTTAGTCACAGAAAAAAGAATTGTTTGAGTGTAGATGAGGCCTGTATGACAAAGAAATTATGCTACTAACAATTTTAAAGTCAGGTCCGTTACTGTATGATGTTAATAACAGAATAATTTGTTTGTGGATCAGGCCTCTATAACACACTAGATGCTGCAATCTATTTTTAAAGTCAGGTTCCTTACTGTATGACATTAATAACAGAGGAATTTTTTTTGGACCATAGATCAGGCCTCTATACCACACTAGATGCTCCAAACAATTTTTAGCCCCTTACAGACATCGAGAATAATAGTACGCCAATGTCAGTATCCCTCCCTTTGACGTGGGCACCGGCGATGAGCCCACATCTTTTTCGGGACATGTCAGCTGTTTTGAACAGCTGTCATATGCCCGCAGTAGCCGTGGGTGGAATCGCGATCCACCCTCGGTTATTTACTAGTTAATTGCTGCTGTCAAACGCTGAAAGCGGCATTTAAATGGTGCTTCCGGCAATTGCACCGGAAATGCACACACCAGTGACTCGCGTCATGTGATCGCGGGTCACCGGTGTGTCGGCATGACAACCGCAGGTCTCCAAGAGACCTCAATGGTTGTCAGTGCCGGATTGCTATGAGCGCCACCCAGTGGTCAACGCTCATAGCAAGTCTGTAATTCTGCTACATAGAGGAGATCTGATCATCACCTCTATATAGCCGAGCTGATCGGGCTATGGCAGCTTCTAGCCTCCCATGGAGGCTATTGAAGCATGCCAAAAGTAAAAAAAAAAAGTTTTTTTTAAAAATATGAAAAATAAAATGAAATAAAAGTTCAAATCACCCCCCTTTCGCCCCATTCAAAATCAAACAATAAAAAAATGAAACATACACATATTTGGTATTGCAGCGTTCAGAATCACCCGATCTATCAAGAAAAATAAAGGATTAACCTGATCGCTAAACAGTGTAGTGAGAAAAAAAAATTAAAATGCCAGAATTACATTTTTTTGGTCGCCGCAACATTGCATTAAAATGCAATAACGGGCGATCAAAAGATCACATATGCACCAAAATGGTATAATTAAAAACCTAAGCTCGTGTGCAGAAGCCGTTGGCACAACTCTAAAGTATGAAGGTGGTGCCCAAGTAGGATCCCAATCCGTGCCACGTGTAAGACTAACTTGGCACACACCAATGGAAATTTAGAAAGTGCTTATTTAATAGGGTACAGTACATACAGTAAAAGACGTTTCGGTCTCAGCGACCTTCATCAACATACCCGTGTGAGGAGAATGAGTGGCAGCACAGGCGCGGTATCCACCGCTTGTCCTAAGCTAGGCTTAGGACAAGTAAAAAAAAATTTTTTTTATTAGCTACTAGAGATGAGCGACTTTGCCTCCGGGAGGTTTGAGTCGGGTTTCGGACCACCCGCCTTTCCCAAAAGTCGAGTCGAACGAAATCGGCCCACTATCGGCAAAAGTCAAAGGTCCGACTGAAACACAAAACCCAATGCAAGTCAATGGGGAAGAAAAGTCGTCAGTCAGTGGAGGACAGTAAACACACCTACAGTGCCCATTTCAATGCCAACGACATCAATTCTTATTACTTAAGCTTGTCAACCTTAATTTACTTTATAATAATAGTTACGCATTGAAAACTGGGGGTTATTTGGCTAAAGTTGTGGGGGGGCAGGCTGGCTCCAGGTTTTCGTGGGCCCCAGGCGAAAGAGTGTCAGTGGGCCCTTTTAACACATACCACAATTCATGATGCTCTGATACGGCAGAGAAATATAGGCATAGTACAATGCCAAACACTTCACTTCTTACATTACATGAGTGATATCTATTGTAAATTCTACAATAGCTCAAAAACCGGACAGTATATTCCTCCATACAGTATTATGGGCACCACATAGTGTGCCATACAGAATAATGAGCCCCATATATTGCTCTATACAGAATAATGAGCCCCATATATTGCTCCATACAGAATAATGAGTCCCATATATGATGCTCCATACAGAATAGGCCCCATATGTGCTCCATATGATGCTCCATAAATAATGGGCTCGATGTGATACCCCATAAATAATGAACCCCATATGATGCTCTAGTATATGATGGGCCCCATACATGATGCTCCAGTGTATGATGAGCCCCATAAAATGCTCCAAATATAATGTTCCCCATATATAATGCTCCATATATAATGGGCTCCATGTGATGCCCCATGAATAATGAACCCCATATGATGCTCCAGTATATGATGGGCCCCATGGATGATGCTCCAGTGTATGATGGGCCTATATAATGCTCCATATATAATGGGCCCCATATGATGCTCCAATGTATAATGGGCCCCTTTTATGATGCTCCAGTGTATGATGGGCCCCATTTATAATGCTCCAGTGTATGATGGGCCCCATTGATGATGCTCCAGTGTTTGATGGGCCTATATACTGCTCCATATATAATGGGCCCAATATGATGCTCCAGTGTATGATGGGCCCCATTTATAATGCTCCAGTGTATGATGAGCCCCATAAAATGCTTCAAATATAATGGTCCCCATATATAATGCTCCATATATAATGGGCTCCATGTGATGCCCCATAAATAATGAACCCCATATGATGCTCTAGTATATGATGGGCCCCATATGATGCTCCAATATATGATGGGCCCCATGGATGATGCTCCAGTGTATGATGGGCCTATATAATGCTCCATATATAATGGGCCCCATATGATGCTCCAGTGTATAATGGGCCCTTATGCTATATGATGCCCATTTATAGTGCATTGATGGGCCCCATTGATGATGCTCCAGTGTTTGATGGGCCTATATAATGCTCCATATATAATGGGCCCCATATGATGCTCCAGTGTATAATGGCCCCGTATATGATGCTCCAGTGTATGATGGGCCCCATTTAAAATGCTCCAGTGTATGATGAGCCCCATATAATGCTTCAAATATAATGGTCCCCATATATAATGGGCTCCATGTGATGCCACCTAAATAATGAACCCCATATGATGCTCTAGTATATGATGGGCCCCATATGATGCTCCAGTGTATAATGGGCCCTGTATATGATGCTCCAGTGCATGATGGGCCCCATTTATAATGTTCCAGTGTATGATGGGCCCCATTGATGATGCTCCAGTGTTTGATGGGCCTATATAATGTTCCATATATAATGGGCCCCATATGATGCTCCAGTGTATAATGGGCCCCGTATATGATGCTCCAGTGTATGATGGGCCCCATTTAAAATGCTCCAGTGTATGATGAGCCCCATATAATACTTCAAATATAATGATCCCCATATATAATGCTCCATATACAATGGGCTCCATGTGATGCCCCATAAATAATGAACCCCATATGATGCTCTAGTATATGATGGGCCCCATATGATGCTCCAGTATATGATGGGCCCCATGGATGATGCTCAAGTGATGATGATGGGCCTATATAATGCTCCATATATAATAGGCCCCATATGATGCTCCAGTGTATAATGGGCCCCGAATATGATGCTCCAGTGTATGATGGGCCCCATTGATGATGCTCCAGTGTATGATGGGCCTATATAATGCTCCATATATAATAGGCCCCATATGATGCTCCAGTGTATGATGGGCCCCATTTATAATGCTCCAGTGTATGATGAGCCCCATATAATGCTCCAAATATAATGGTCCCCATATATAATGCTTCATATATAATGGGCTCCATGTGATGCCCCATAAATAATGTACCCCATATGATGCTCTAGTATATGATGGGCCCCATATGATGCTCCAGTATATGATGGGCCCCATGGATGATGCTCCAGTGTATGATAGGACTATATAATGCTCCATATATAATGGACCCCATATGATGCTCCAGTGTCTAATGGGCCCGGTATATGATGCTCCAGTGTATGATAGGCCCCATTTATAATGCTCCAGTGTATGATGGGCCTATATAATGCTCCATATATAATGGGCCCCATATGATGCTCCAGTGTATAATGGGCCCCGTGAATGATGCTCCAGTGTATGATGGGTCCCATTTATAATACTTCAGTGTATAATGAGCTCGATATAATGCTCTAAATATAATGGTCCCCATATATAATGCTCCATATATAATGGGCTCCATGTGATGCCCCATAAATAATGAACCCCATATATGATGCTATAGCATATGATGGGCCCCATATGATGCTCCAGTGTATGATGGGCCCCATGAATGATGCTCCAGTGTATGATGGGCCTATATAATGCTCCATATATAATGGGCCCCATATGATGCTCCAGTGTATTATGGGCCCCTTGGATTACGCTGCAGTGTATGATGGGCCTATATAATGCTCCATATATAATGGGCCCCATATGATGCTCAGTGTATAATGGGCCCCGTATATGATGCTCCAGTGTATGATGGGCCCCATTTATAATGCTCCAGTGTATGATGAGCCCCATATAATGCTCCAAATATAATGGTCCCCATATATAATGCTTCATATATAATGGGCTCCATGTGATGCCCCATAAATAATGTACCCCATATGATGCTCTAGTATATGATGGGCCCCATATGATGCTCCAGTATATGATGGGCCCCATGGATGATGCTCCAGTGTATGATAGGCCTATATAATGCTCCATATATAATGGACCCCATATGATGCTCCAGTGTCTAATGGGCCCGGTATATGATGCTCCAGTGTATGATAGGCCCCATTTATAATGCTCCAGTGTATGATGGGCCTATATAATGCTCCATATATAATGGGCCCCATATGATGCTCCAGTGTATAATGGGCCCCGTGAATGATGCTCCAGTGTATGATGGGTCCCATTTATAATACTCCAGTGTATAATGAGCTCGATATAATGCTCTAAATATAATGGTCCCCATATATAATGCTCCATATATAATGGGCTCCATGTGATGCCCCATAAATAATGAACCCCATATGATGCTATAGCATATGATGGGCCCCTATGATGCTCCAGTATATGATGGGCCCCATGAATGATGCTCCAGTGTATGATGGGCCTATATAATGCTCCATATATAATGGGCCCCATATGATGCTCCAGTGTATTATGGGCCCCTTGGATTACGCTGCAGTGTATGATGGGCCTATATAATGCTCCATATATAATGGGCCCCATATGATGCTCAGTGTATAATGGGCCCCGTATATGATGCTCCAGTGTATGATGGGCCCCATTTATAATGCTCCAGTGTATGATGAGCCCCATATAATGCTCCAAATATAATGGTCACCATATATAATGCTCCATATATAATGGGCTCCATGTGATGCCCCATAAATAATGAACCCCATATGATGCTCTAGTATATGATGGGCCCAACATGATGCTCCAGTGTACAGTCATGGCCAAAAGTTTTGAGAATGACACAAATATTAATTTTTACAAAATCTACTGCTTCACTTTTTCTAATGGCAATTTGCATATACTCCAGAATGTTATAAAGAGTGAGCAGCTTAACAGCAATTACTTGCAAAGTCAATATTTGGCTGGGAAATGAACTTTATCCCCCAAAACACATTTCAACATCATTGCAGCCGTGCCTTAAAAGGACCAGCTAACCTCTTTTCAGTGATTGCTCCATTAACACAGGTGTGGGTGTTGATGAGGACATGGCTGGGGATCAATCTGTCATGATTAAGTAAGAATGACACCACTTGACACTTTAAAAGGAGGATGGTGCTTGGCATCATTGTTTCTCTTCTGTTAACCATGGTTATCTCTAAAGAAACACGTGCAGTCATCATTGCAATGCACAAAAATGGCCTAACAGGGAAGAGTATCGCAGCTAGAAAGATTGCACCTCAGTCAACAATCTATCGCGTCATCAAGAACTTCAAGGAGAGAGGTTCCATTGTTGCCAAAAAGGCTTCAGGGCACCGAAGAAAGACCAGCAAGCGCCAGGACCGTCTCTTAAAAGTGTTTCAGCTGCGGGATCGGGCTACCAGCAGTGCAGAGCTTGCTCAGGAAAGGCAGCAGGCAGGTGTGAGTGCATCTGCACGCACTGTGAGGCGGAGACTCTTGGAGCAAGGCCTGGTCTCAAGGAGGGCAGCAAAGAAGCCACTTCTCTCCAGAAAAAACATCATGGACAGACTGATATTCTGCAAAAGGTACAGGCAGTGGACTGCTGAGGACTGGGGTAAAGTTATTTTCTCTGATGAATCCCCTTTTCGATTGTTTGAGACATCAGGAAAACGCCTCATTCGGAGAAGACAAGGTGAGCGCTACCACCAGTCTTGTCTCATGCCAACTGTTAAGCATCCTGAAACCATTCATGTGTGGGGTTGCTTCTCAGCCAAGGGAATCGGCTCTCTAACAGTCTTGCCTAAAAACACAGCCATGAATAAAGAATGGTACCAGAATGTCCTCCAAGAGCAACTTCTCCCAACCCTCCAAGAGCAGTTTGGCGATCAACAATGCCTTTTCCAGCATGATGGAGCACCTTGCCATAAAGCAAAGGTGATAACTAAATGGCTCAGAGAACAAAACATAGAGATTTTGGGTCCATGGCCTGGAAACTCCCCAGATCTTAATCCCATTGAGAACTTGTGGTCAATCATCAAGAGACGGGTGGACAAACAAAAACCTAAAAATTCTGACAAAATGAAAGCATTGATTGTGCAAGAATGGACTGCTATCAGTCAGGATTTGGTCCAGAAGTTGATTGAGAGCATGCCAGGGAGAATTGCAGAGGTCCTGAAGAAGAAGGGTCAACACTGCAAATATTGACTTGCTGCATTAACTCATTTTAACTGTCAATATAAGCTTTTGTTACTCATATGTTTGCAATTATTATATTTCTGTCTGTGATAAAAACATCTGTCAAACACACATAAAAACCAGAGGGCAGCAGATCATGTGAAAATATATATATTTGTGTCATTCTCAAAACTTTTGGCCATGACTGTATGATGGGCCCCATGGATAATGCTCCAGTGTATGATGGGCCTATATAATGCTCCATATATAATGGGCCCCATATGATGCTCCAGTGTATAATGGGCCCTATCTATGATTCTCGAGTGTATGATGGGCCCCATATATAATTCTCCAGTGTATAATGCTCCCCATATATTGCTCCAAACATTAAAAAAATGAAATACCTCTTCTCGCTGGGCACTGCTCTACTCTGGACTCCTCAGCGTCGCCATCTTCCAGCTCTCTGCACTGTGAATGTGACTGTTCAGGCAGAGGGTGCACAGACATGACATCATCGAGCTGTCTGACCTGAATGTCACTGTCAGGAAACGCAAAAGACGTCACAGTGGAGGAGCAGGGAGAGGTAAGTTTTGCAAGTGCTGGGGCCCTGAGCAAGCAGGGGGGCCCACTCGTGGGCGACGGCACTGGCACAGGGCCCCTGATAGTACGCCAGTGTTTCTAACGGCGAGTGGGCCCCCCACCTGCTCACCGGCCCTGGGGGGGTACAGCTCAGTTAGTGAGGTGGAAAATCTGGCATATGTTGAGGTGTAGGCTGGACGTTCAGCAGCTGCAAATGGAGGAATTGTAGAAATCGGAGGAAGAGGAGGACAAAGCGAGCCATTTTGCTGGCATCCTATGTGTCATCAGGGGAAGGTGGGACAAAATCCTTTGAAACCCAGGCATGGTTCATTTTAATGAAGGTGAGATCACCAACATTTTGGGTCAACAGCCGGGTCCTTCTTTCTGTCAGGATTGATCCAGCAGCACTGAAGACTAGTGTTGAGCGATACTGCTCGATATCTTAAAATATCGGATCGGAATGGTATCGCCGATATCACTAAATATCGGCGATATCCGATTCCGATACCGGAAGTCCCATGTAAGTCTATGGGAACAAAATATCGCAACTAAAAAAAACCTTTATTTCCTTGTAAACACTAAATATACACACATAGAATACATATATATTATATATATATATATATATATATATATATATATATACATGTCATTGTGACATATATATATACATATATGTATAGTTTATACACTTCTACATAGTAAAATATCCTCTGATTCAATTGCCGGGTAAAGCCGGCTTCTGTGAAAAGACAGAAGCACCCGACATGAAATGACACTTGGTGTACATAGGGTTAACCATGTCTTTTCATGTCTTTTGCTATCTGATTTGCACAAACAATTACATCAGTCTATGTGTGCAAAATTTCACACCTGTAGGGGTTAATTAAAGGTGTAAATTCGTTGTAAAAAAAACGGACTTTTTTGCTACGAATTTACACCTTTAATTAACCCCTACAGGTGTGAAATTTTGCACACATAGACTGATGTAATTGTTTGTGCAAATTAGATAGCAAAGGACATGAAAAGACATGGTTAACCCTATGTACACCAAGTGTCATTTCATGTCGGGTTCTGCATTTTCACAAAAGCCGGCAATTGAATTAGCGGCTATTATACTATGTAGAAGTGTATGAACTATAAATATAAATATATATATATGTGTCACAAATTCAATGACATGTATATATATATATATATATATATGAGGTGTAAAATTGTTTAAAAAAAATGCGTGGGCTCCCGCCCTATTTTCGCAACCAGACAGACAAAGCCAGCGAATGGGGGCAGATAATAATAGCCCAGAGAGGGACCATTATTTTTGGCCCCCCCCCCTGGCTACTAACATCTGCCCCCAGACACCCCAGAAAAGACAAATCTATAATTAGATTCGCCCTTTCTGGCACTTTGCCCGTCTATTCCCATTGCCCTGTAGCGGTGGCGAATGGGTTAATATGGGGTTAAAGCCACCTTGCAATTGAAAGGTGACCTTAAGCCAGGTTAATAATTGAGAGCTGTCAATTAGACAACTATCAATTATTAATCCTATTGCATGAAATAAAAATAAAACACACACACTTTAATTAAAAATCATTTTAATGAAATAAAGACACATGTTTTTGACCATCTTTTATTTGACTGCAAAAACCATTTCCTGTAATAAAAATAAAATAAAAAAGCAAAATTATTCTTACCTATCCCATGCACAGTCAGGTCCCACGGTGTAATCCTTCAGAAAGGGTTAATGTTTACTGCAGGGACCGCAGCTAATGCTGCAGCCTCACAGTAAACCCCCAAATGAATGAGTTCCTCTCCTGGCTGACAGGAGAGGAAGTGGAAAGCTTAATTGATTGCTTTCCACTTTCACTTCAGGTCAGCCAGGGACACAATCAGTGACGTCAGAGGGAACTGATTAACAAAAATAGGGGTTCCCTTCGAATAAAAAATGGTGTCGGGTCCCCCCTATTTTTGTTAACCAGCCTGATGAAGCAGACTGCTGAGCAGTGGCGTACCGTGAATGAAGCAGACCAAGCAGCTGCTATGGGGCCCGGACAGGTGAGGGGGCCCTCGACGGTCGGGTAGCTGTGCTGACACAGTACTACCAGGGGGTCGGCGGGGGAGGGGGAGCGCAGCTCTTCTATATACTCACCCCTCTTGGTGCGGTCTCTGCAGCCCCTGCTCTTCTCCCACGGTCTCCGACGCCTGTGTTCAGCGGTCAGGTGGTACCGCTCATTACAGTCATGAATACGCACATATTCATGACTTTAATGAGCTGTCCCGCGTGACCGCTGAACACTGGCGGCGGAGACCGTGGGAGAGCAGGGGCTGCACAGACCGCGCCGGCGGAAGGGTGAGTATAAGGGATATTTACCTGTCCCGTTCCACCGTTGCTCGCGTCCTCTTGCTGCAATGTTCAGGTCAGAGGGCGCGATGACGTTGTTAGTGCGCGCTGCGCCCTCTGCCTGATCATTCACTGCTGGAGGACCCCGAAGACAGCGGCACTCAGCAGTGGAGAGAGGACAGGTAAATATCTCAGGTGCCGGGGCCCTGAGCGAGCGGTGACATCGGCACCTGGTGTCACCCCCTGCTCAGGACACCGGCAACTGGCACCCAGCGACGAAAGGTGAGTATGTCTTTTTTTTTTTTTTGGTTGCAGCAGCTGCGGCAGCATAAGGGCCTATACTATGGAGCATCTATGGGGGCACAATCTATGGGGGCATAATACATTTTTTTGTTTAATGTGTCCCCTCACTGTGCTGGCACTTTACATTTACAATGGCTCTGGGTTTTTTTTTTTGGGGGGGGGCCCATTCAGACTTTTGCTATGGGGCCCCATGATGTACGCCCCTGCTGCTGAGGCATGGTATTTAAGGCTGGTAAGGATCCAATATCCATGGACCTTGCAAGCCTGATAATACCAGGCCACAGCAGTCTGCTTAGCTTGGCTGGTTAACAAAAATAGGGGATCCCCTCGAAAAAAATTGGCGTGGGGTCCCCCCTATTTTTGTTAACCAGCCAGATGAAGCAGACCGCTGAGGCCTGGATTTTCAGGCTGTTAAGGAGCCAAGATCCATGGACCTTGCCAGCCTGATAATACCAGGCCACAGCAGTCTGCATATCTTGGCTGATTAATAAAAATAGGGGATCCCCTCGAAAAAAATTGGCGTGGGTTCCCCCCTATTTTTGTTAACCAGCCAGATGAAGCAGACCGCTGAGGCCTGGATTTTCAGGCTGTTAAGAGCCAAGATCCATGGACCTTGCCAGCCTGATAATACCAGGCCACAGCAGTCTGCATATCTTGGCTGATTAACAAAAATAGGGGATCCCCTCGAAAAAAATTGGCGTAGGGGTCCCCCCCATTTTTGTTAACCAGCCAGATGAAGCAGACCGCTGAGGCCTGGATTTTCAGGCTGTTAAGGAGCCAAGATCCATGGACCTTGCCAGCCTGATAATACCAGGCCACAGCAGTCTGCATATCTTGGCTGATTAACAAAAATAGGGGATCCCCTCGAAAAAAATTGGCGTGGGGTCCCCCCTATTTTTGTTAACCAGCCAGATGAAGCAGACCGCTGAGGCCTGGTTTTTCAGGCTGGTAAGGATCCAATATCCATGGACCTTGCCAGCCTGATAATACCAGGCCACAGCAGTCTGCTTAGCTTGGCTGGTTAACAAAAATAGGGGATCCCCTCGAAAAAAAAATGGCGTAGGGGTCCCCCCTATTTTTGTTAACCAGCCAGATGAAGCAGACTGCTGAGGCCTGGTTTTTCAGGCTGGTAAGGATCCAATATCCATGGACCTTGCAAGCCTGATAATACCAGGCCACAGCAGTCTGCTTAGCTTGGCTGGTTAACAAAAATAGGGGATCACCTCGAAAAAAAAATGGCGTAGGGGTCCCCCTATTTTTGTTAACCAGCCAAGTAAAATGCAGACTGCTGCGGCCTGGTATTAAAAGACTGTCAAGGCCCATGGATTTTGGCCCTCAACAGCCTGATAATACCAGGCTACAGCAGCCCCACATTTGGCGCATCAAAAGATGTACCAATTGTGGCACTTTACCCGGCTCTTCCCACTGCCCTGTGGCAAGTGGGGTAATAAGGGGTTAATGTCACCGTTGATTGCACGGTGACAATAAGCCCGGTTAATAATGGAGAGGTGTCAATAAGACACCGATCCATTATTAATCCCAAAGTTTTTAAATGTATAAAAAAAAGACAAAGCAAGAAAAAAGTCTTTTAATGAAATAAAAGAGACAACACAGTTTTCATTTCTTTTATTATACTCTCATTCCTGCGACGCCATCGATCTCCTGTAAAAAAAGAAAAAAAACAAACCAACAGTATACCACCTGTCCGACGCAGTCCATAGTAACGACAGTCCCACGACGATCCAGCTCTGCTACTCGCAATGACGGCAGAGCTGTCATCGCGACGCAGCACAGCTGATTACCTGCTTCCCCGGCGGTGACGTCATCGGACTGACTGCTTTACGGCCAGGATTACCCAGCAGTCACTGCAGTTATCGCGAGAAACTGCATGTGACCGCCGGGGAAAGATGATGGCGGCCATCAAGCAGTCCAGCCCGTGACCGCCGGAGATCTTCTGCCAGGTAAGTGCCGCTGACTCCTGACAGACCCGACCGACGGACACTGACAGTGACAGTGACAATCCCGATTCCGGTATCCGATAAGACGAAAATATCGGAACTAAGTATCGAAAGGCCGAAACAGCTAATATCGGCCGATAACCGATACTTGCGGTATCGTATCGCTCAACACTACTGAAGACTCTTTCTGATAGCACACTACCAGCAGGGCAAGCAAGCTCCTGAAAGGCATATTGTGCCAATTCAGGCCAGGTATCCAGTTTACAGGCCCAGTAGTCAAAGGGGAATGAACTGTGAGGGAGAACATCGATAAGGGAGGAGAGGTAATTTTGAACCATAGTTGACAACTGCTGTCTCCTGTCTGTTGCAATCGATTCAGTATTAATAATAATAATAATAATAATCTTTATTTATATAGCGCCAACATATTCCGCAGCGCTTTACAGTTTAACAGTTTCAAAACACAAGTCATAGGTAACAACGTTAACAATACAATAATTAAAGCAAAATAAGCCGACCCTGCTCGTGAGAGCTTACAATCTACAATGAGGTGGGGGAGATACAAAGTACAGGTGTGTATATACAATGGTGCATTTACAATGATGGTCCAGCCATCTTGAGGGAGTGAGGGATGGATGGAGATAGTGAATGGGCTACACATACACACTTAAACATAGAACGACTTTGGTTAGTGAATGTGATAGGCCACTCTGAACAAATGTGTTTTGAGGGAGCTCCTGAAACCATGCAAATTGTGGATAGTCCTAATTTCTTGGGGTAGAGCATTCCAGAGGATTGGCGCAGCGCGGGAGAAGTCTTGGAGTCGGGAGTGGGAGGTACGGATTAGTGCAGAGGTTAGTCGAAAGTCGTTTGCAGAGCGCAGCAGTCGGTTAGGCCGATAGATAGAAATGAGGGAGGAGATGTAGGGGGGTGCTGCACTGTGGAGAGCTTTGTGGGTGAGAACAAGTACTTTGAATTGGATCCTATAATGAATGGGCAGCCAGTGTAAGGACTGGCGAAGAGCGGACGCGTCCGAGTACCGATTAGCCAGATGGATGACCCTGGCTGCTGCATTAAGGATGGACTGGAGAGGGGATAGTCGAGTAATGGGGAGGCCAAGTAATAGAGCGTTGCAGTAGTCCAGGCGGGAGTGGATCAATGCTACAGTGAGGGTTTTTGTTGTTTCCATGGTGAGAAAAGGGCGGATTCTAGAGATGTTCTTTAGGTGTAGACGGCAAGAGCGGGCAAGAGATTGTATATGGGAGGTGAAGGAGAGATTGGTGTCAAACATAACACCCAGACAGCGAGCCTGCTGCCGGGTGTTATTATGGTGCCGCCCACAGAGAGGAAAATGTCAGATTTAGGGAGGTTAGTAGACGGCGGGAGCAGAAGGAGTTCAGTCTTGGAGAGGTTAAGTTTCAGATAGAGAGCGGACATGATGTTGGAGACTGCGGACAGACAGTCGGTGGTGTTCTGTAGAACAGCGGGGGTAAGGTCGGGGGATGACGTGTATAGTTGTGTGTCATCGGCATAAAGATGGTACTGAAAGCCAAATCTGCTGATGGTCTGTCCAATTGGGGCCGTGTAGAGAGAGAAGAGAAGGGGGCCAAGGACTGAGCCCTGGGGTACACCGACAGTGAGAGGAAGAGGAGATGACGTGGAGCCAGAGAACGAAACACTGAAGGAGCGGTCAGAAATATAGGAGGAGAACCAGGAGAGAACAGTGTCCTTAATACCTAGTGTCTGGAGTCTAGAGAGTAGGAGACGGTGGTCAACCGTGTCGAAAGCTGCAGAAAGGTCGAGAAGAATGAGCAGAGAGTGGTCGCCGTTACGTTTTGCTGTAAGAAGGTCATTGGTCACTTTGATGAGTGCAGTTTCAGTCGAATGTAGGGGGCGGAAGCCGGACTGTGAAGGGTCTAGGAGGGAGTAAGTGGAGAGGTAACGGGTGAGGCTGGAGTAGACTAGGCGCTCCAAAAGTTTAGAGATGAAGGGGAGATTGGAGACCGGTCTGTAGTTGTTTTTGCAGGAAGGGTCAAGAGCGGGTTTCTTTAGTAATGGAGTAATGATGGAGTGTTTGAAGGAGGATGGGAAAATGCCAGAGGAGAGTGAGAGATTAAAGATTGTAGTTAGGTGAGTTGTGACAACTGGAGAGAGAGACTGGAGGAGATGTGAGGGGATGGGGTCGGTAGTGCATGTAGTCGGACGAGAGGAAGAGAGGAGTCTGGAGACTTCTTCTTCTGTGATGGGATCAAATGTGGAAAGTGAGCCAGGGGAAATTCAGGGTGGGATGGGAGTCACAGCACTTGGTGGTTGAGAGCAGATTTCCTGACGGATAGTATCTATTTTTTCTATAAAGTGGAAGGCCAGGTCGTCAGCACAAATGTCTGTGATAGGGGCTTGTGCTTTTGGCCTGAGGAGGGAGTGAAAAGTGTCAAAAAGTTTCTTGGGGTTGTTGGCTAGTGAGGAGATCAGTGTGGTGAAGTAGGTCTGTTTGGCGAGGTGAAGGGCAGCATTATAAGTTCTTAACATGAATTTAAAGTGGATGAAGTCTTCTGGTGTGCGGGTTTTTCTCCAGAGGCGTTCAGCACTCCTAGAGCATCGCTGAAGAAGTCGAGTTTGCAATGTGAGCCAGGGCTGTTTTACTGTGTGTTTGGAGGTTCTGAGGGTGAGCGGTGCTACTTGGTCAAGGGTGCTTTTAAGAATGTCATTGTAGTGATGAACAGCCAGATCAGGACAGGAGAAAGAGGAGATTGGGGACAGTGATGAGTGTAGGGAGTCTGAAAGTGTCTGAGGGTTAATGGCTTGTAGATTTCTGAATGTGTGGTAGGTAGGAGTGCGCTGGGGTGGTGGAGGATTTGTGAGCGTGAAGGAGAGAATGGTCAGAGAGTGGAAGCGGTGAGTTATTTAGGTGGGAGATTGAACAGAGGCGGACAAAGACCAGGTCAAGGGTGTTGCCATCCTTGTGTGTCTCAGAGGTTGAAAGCTGTGGGAGGCCTAGAGAAGTGGTTAGTGATAGAAGCTGAGATGCAGATGTGGAAGTAGGGCTGTTAATGGGGATGTTGAAGTCTCCAAGGATAAGGGTTGGTAGTTCTGAGGACATGAAGTGCGGCAGCCAGGCTGAGAAGTGGTCAAGGAACTGGGTGGGTGAGCCTGGGGGCCGATATATGACCGCTACTCTGAGGGAGAGGGGATGGAAGAGCCTGATGGTGTGGACCTCAAAAGAAGGGAATGAGAGTGATGGAATTGGGGGGATGACCTGGAAAGTGCATTGTGGGGACAGGAGTATGCCAACTCCACCACCATGTCTGTTTGTGGGTCTCGGGGAATGGGAGAACTGTAAACCACCATAGGAAATGGCAGCAGGGGAGACAGTGTCAGAATCCTGAATCCAGGTTTCAGTGAGGGCCAACAGATTAACAGTCGTGTGAGCGGTACTCGAGAAATCATTCCACAACATGGTCATGAAACCCCTGTCTCCAACGCCACTTCGGCTGTGTGCACCACGAACACCTCTTCCATGTTGCCCAGTACGGCTCGTGGTAGAACCTGCACTGCTGCTCTGTGCTGGGAATGCCTCTAACAAACGGTTTACCTGAGTTGCTTGTTTGTTCGCCAATATAAGCTCTAGGTTCTACTGTGGCATGATGTTCTGTGATTTTCCTTTATAGCGTGGATCGAGGATGCTGACCAACCAGTAGTCGTCATCCTTCATAATTTTGGCAATGCGGGGGTCCCTTTTTAGGATCCACAAGACATAATCACACATGTGGGCCAATGTTCCAGGTGTCAATGATGGGTGGAGCTGCCAGTGGTGGGTGGAGGAGCACTTTCTGCCAAATCCACATCCCTCCAGTCACACACAAACCCTGTTCCTGACCTTGGCAAGCCAACATTTTCTCTTGCCCCTTGAGAAGCATCCTCCTCCTCTTCCTCTTCTTCCTCCACCTTGTCCAGGACACTTTCCTGAGCAGACAATGGCTGACTGTCATCAAGGCTTCCCTCCTCCTCTTCCTCCTCCTCTGCAGACGCCTGATCCTTAATGTGCATCAAAGTTTGCATGAGCAGACGCATAAGTGGGATGATCATGCTTATGATGGTGTCGTCTGCGCTTACCAGCCATGTGCATTCCTCAAAACACTAAAGGAAGAGGTATTTCAACTTTGACCACTGCACACCCGACAACTCCATGTCTGCCCTCAAACTGCCTGCCAGTGTATCCTCCAACATATGCATTACAGCCTGCCAACCATGTGCATGGTAGAGTCCCACCTTGTTGCAATATCTATGATTAGGCGTTGCTTGGGGAGGTGGAGCGATCGCTGCAGCCTCTGCATATGACTTGAGTCTACGGGCGAGTGACGGATGTGCGAGCACAGTCTTCGCACCTTATGGAGCAGGGCTGGTAACTCCGGATAATTATTTATGAAGCACTGCACCACCAGGTTCAAGGTGTGAGCCAGGCAAGGTATGTGCCTGAGTTTTGCCAGGGCTATGGCTGCCACAAAATTACTGACGTTATCACTGACTACCTTGCCTGGCTCAAGATGTAGACTGCCCAGTAGAGTTGAGCGATACTTTCCGATATCCTAAAGTATCGGAATCGGAATGGTATCGCCGATATCACTAAAATATCGGCGATACCCGATACCGATACCGGAAGTCCCATGTAAGTCTATGGGAACAAAATATCGCAACTAAAAAAAACCCATTCTTTCCTTGTAAACACTAAATATACACACATAGAATACATATATATATATATACATGTCATTGTGACATATATATATACATATATGTATAGTTTATACACTTCTACATAGTAAAATATCCTCTCATTCAATTGCCGGGTAAAGCCGGCTTCAGTGAAAAGACAGAAGCACCCGACATGAAATGACACTTGGTGTACATAGGGTTAACCATGTCTTTTCATGTCGTTTGCTATCTGATTTGCACAAACAATTAAATCAGACTATGTGTGCAAAATTTCACACCTGTAGGGGTTAATTAAAGGTGTAAATTCGTTGTAAAAAAAACGGACTTTTTTTGCTACGAATTTACACCTTTAATTAACCCCTACAGGTGTGAAATTTTGCACACATAGTCTGATTTAATTGTTTGTGCAAATTAGGCTGGAGTCACACACAACCACAAAAAATCGGTCCGTTTTAGACGGTCGACAATCGGATCAAAATAAAAACATCACACATCCTTCTGGCATCCGATTTTCCTTCAAAGATGCGATTTAATCGCATGTGTGTGTACCTTGTAACATCCGATTTTCATCCGACTTGCGAGATTTTCTCGCAGGCTTGCAAAACTGACATATAATGGATCCAAAAGAATAGTATTTAAATGCCAAAAGAAAGAATAGATATATACACATAGAGCACATATATATATATATATATATATATATATATATATATGTCATTGTGACATATATATATATATACATATATTTATAGTTCTTACACTTCTACATACTGTTATAGCCGCTAATTCAATTGCCGGCTTCAGTGAAATCACAGAAGCCGACATGAAATGATACATTGTTTCCACACATTTAACCATGTAATTTCATGTATTTTTATATATGTTTGAAACATACAATTACATGAGTATATGTGTGCTAAATTTCAGACATGTAGGGGTTAATTAAAGGTGTAAATTCGTTAAAAAAAAATGCGTGGGCTCCCGCTGTATTTTCTCCACCAGACAGACAAAGCAAGCGAGTGGGGGCAGATAATAATAGCCTAGGGAGGGTACATTTTTTTTGTGCCCCCCCTGGCTACTAACATCTGCCCCCAGACACCCCAGAAAGGGCAAATCTATAATTAGATTCGCCCTTTCTGGCACTTTGCCCGTCTATTCCCATTGCCCTGTAGCGGTGGCGAATGGGTTAATAAGGGGTTAAAATGACCTTGCAATTGAAAGGTCACTTTAAGCCAGGTTAATAATTGATAGCTGTCAATTAGGCAACTATCAATTATTAATCCTATTGTATGAAAGAAAAATCAAACACACACACTTTAATAAAAAATAAGTTTAATTAAATAATCACACAGTTTTTGACCATATTTTATTTTCCTGCTAAAACCATTTCCTGTAATAAAAATAAAATAAAAAAGCAAAATTATACTTACCAATCCGATGTACAGTCAGGTCCCACGGTGTAATCCATCAGAAAGGGTTAACAGGTTACAGGTCGCAGAGAGCTAATAATGCTGTCTCAGACCTGTATTCCCCTGAATGAATAAGTTCCTCTCCCAGCGAAAGTAGAGGAATAGATTCATGAATGGAGCTTAATTGATTTCTTGCCAATTTAACTGTAGTGACCTGACCTAAAGGGAAAGTGGACACAATCAATTAAGCTTCATTCATGAAACACATCCTCTCCTGTCGCCAGGAGAGGAACTTATTCATTCATGAGCTTTGAGCTGAGCATGCAGGATTACTTGCACTGCTTGGCTCAAAGCTAGTTAACCCTTTGTGAAGGATTACAGCGTGGGACGTGACAGATCGGCGGAATAGGTAAGAATAATGTTGTTTTATTTCTTTTTCTTTATTTTAGGAGATCAATGGCTTCGCACGGATTTAGTGTAAAATAAAATATGGTCAAAAAAATGTGTTTTTATTTCATTAAAATTATTTATTCTTAAAGTGTGTGTGTTTTTTTATTTACTTCAATAGGATTAATAATTGATAGTTGTCTAATTGACAGCTATCAATCATTAACCTGCCTTAAGGTCACCTTTCAATTGCAAGGTGACAGTAAGGTGAGATTAACCCATTCGCCACCGCTACAGGGCAATGGGAATAGACGGGCAAAGTGCCAGAAAGGGCGAATCTAATTATAGATTTGCCCTTTCTGGGGTGTCTGGGGGCAGATGTTAGTAGCCAGGGGGGGCACAAAAAAATGCACCTTCCCTGGGCTATTATTATCTGCCCCCACTCGCTTTGCTTTGTCTGTCTGGTGGAGAAAATACAGCGGGAGCCCACGCATTTTTTTTCAACGAAATTACACCTTTAATTAACCCCTACATGTCTGAAATTTTGCACAAATACACTCATGTAATTGTATGTTTCAAACATATATAAAAATACATGAAATTACATGGTTAAATGTGTGGAAACAATGTATCATTTCATGTCGGCTTCTGTGATTTCACAAAACCCGGCAATTGAATTAGCGGCTATTACAGTATGTAGAAGTCTAGGAACTATAAATATATGTATATATACATGTCACAATGACATGTATATATATATGTATGTGTTCTATGTGTATATATCTATTCTTTCTAGTCTTTATTAAAGCTGTCAGTGTGATTTTACAGTATAGGCGGGGATGAATTGCCGGCTTTTCTAAAGGACACCGATGCGATTTCATCGCAAGTCACACAGTGTGGTCCGTTTGTAATCAGATTTTTCATCGCTCCCATAGACTTGCATTGGCGATTGTCGACCGACAATCGGTGACAATCGCAGCATGCTGCGATTGTACACGGACGTTTAAAACGGACCACAAAAAATCTGATACTGGGAGCTGCTCCATAGATTAACATAGGTCCGACTGCAATGCGATATTTCATCGCATTGCAGTCGTCCGATTTTGTCGCCAGTGTGACTCCGGCCTTAGATAGCAAAGGACATGAAAAGACATGGTTAACCCTATGTACACCAAGTGTCATTTCATGTCGGGTCACCCGACATGAAATGACACTTGGTGTACATAGGGTTAACCATGTCTTTTCATGTCCTTTGCTATCTAATTTGCACAAACAATTAAATCAGACTATGTGTGCAAAATTTCACACCTGTAGGGGTTAATTAAAGGTGTAAATTCGTTGTAAAAAAAACGGACTTTTTTGCTACGAATTTACACCTTTAATTAACCCCTACAGGTGTGAAATTTTGCACACATAGTCTGATTTAATTGTTTGTGCAAATTAGATAGCAAAGGACATGAAAAGACATGGTTAACCCTATGTACACCAAGTGTCATTTCATGTCGGGTTCTGCATTTTCACAAAAGCCGGCAATTGAATTAGCGGCTATTATACTATGTAGAAGTGTATGAACTACAAATATAAATATATATATATATGTGTCACAAATTCAATGACATGTATATATATATATGAGGTGTAAAAATTGCTGAAAAAAAATGCGTGGGCTCCCGCCCTATTTTCGCAACCAGACAGACAAAGCCAGTGAGTGGGGGCAGATAATAATAGCCCAGAGAGGGACCATTATTTTTGCCCCCCCCCGGCTACTAACATCTGCCCCCAGACACCCCAGGAAAGACAAATCTATAATTAGATTCGCCCTTTCTGGCACTTTGCCCGTCTATTCCCATTGCCCTGTAGCGGTGGCGAATGGGTTAATATGGGGTTAAAGCCACCTTGCTATTGAAAGGTGACCTTAAGCCAGGTTAATAATTGAGAGCTGTCAATTAGACAACTATCAATTATTAATCCTATTGCATGAAATAAAAATAAAACACACACACTTTAATTAAAAATCATTTTAATGAAATAAAGACACATGTTTTTGACCATCTTTTATTTTACTGCAAAAACCATTTCCTGTAATAAAAATAAAATAAAAAAGCAAAATTATTCTTACCTATCCCATGCACAGTCAGGTCCCACGGTGTAATCCTTCAGAAAGGGTTAATGTTTACTGCAGGGACCGCAGCTAATGCTGCAGCCTCACAGTAAACCCCAAATGATTGAGTTCCTCTCCTGCCTGACAGGAGAGTAAAGGCTGGGTGTCACATAACGATACACCAGCGATCCCGACAACGATATGCACTTGTCAGGATCGCTGGTGTATCGCTACATGATCGCTGCTGAGCTGCCAAACAGGCAGCTCAGGCAGCGATCTGGGACAGCGACACTGCGGGTAACATCGCTT
>JARQOD010000001.1:830331809-830519895 GCA_033576555.1 Oophaga sylvatica | reverse complement strand
TGCCACCTAAATCCTCTGGGGTTTTTTAAAACAAGCTACTCAAAAAAAAAAAGGAAAAGAAACAGAAAAAGTGAAAACAAAAATGACAAAATTTTGCAGCGAAAAACCCCCAAAAGGGACCAGCAAAACCACGAACAGCAAACCCCAAGGAAAACCAAACCCCAAGGAAAAAAAACAGCAAATCATTTATTTTGAAGAGATGGGAACCGTCCCCCAAGAAAACCCGGGGAAAAAAATTGATTCCCAAGGTGAGGAACCAGGCATTTATCAGCCCCTTCAGAGCCATGAAGGCCATTCGAATTAGTTCATACCCCAAAACCACCGAGGGACCCCCCCAGCCAGAATGCCTCCAAGTATTCACAACCTATCCCCTTGGTGTAAAAATTTGGGAAAATTCAGGCAACATTACTTTTTTTTTTTGCGTTTTTCCTTTTTATTTAGATTCTTTGGGGAAAAAAAAAACTAAAAAAAAAACCCCAGGACATATTGAACCTGTTATCCCCGTCAACCCGGGTATCATGCCAAAATATTCCTTTGGGGCCCCCTTTTCTTTTTAAAAAACCAAAAAAAAAGAAAATTTGAACAAAAAATACATAACAATTTTGTTTGTGGAAAATTAAAGTCATATTTAAACGCAAATTTTAGCTATAAAAAAAAAGGGGGTCTCTAAAAAATTTCTTTTTTAAAAAAAATATTAAAAATTGAAAGGTATAGCAAAAAAAAAAAGATGACAAAAATAAAATTAAAAATGCTCCGCCAAAAAGGTTTTACAGCTAAAGAAATGCGTACCACTTAAAAGTTAAGTAAAAATACATAATATAAAAAGGAGCGAGCCCCGTAGTTATACAAACAATACATGAATACGTATGAAAAAAAAACCCTGGCAGGATTTTCAATAATTAAGCCAGGTTTCGTAAGGTATTGGGGGTCTAGAAAAATCGCTCAAAAAAATTATTGCAAGGTTTAAACTGGCTAGTGAAGTAAGAAAACCTGAACAGTATAAGGGTAAAAGGGGATATTACCCAAGTTAGGAATTACCTTGGACGAGGGAACGCCCAAGGGGGGGGGAAGGGGGTTTGGGGCCCCCTTTTTTGTGTTTTTACTAAATATTGCTTTTTAAATATGACGTAATTGTACCAAATCAAATATACGTATTTTTTTTAAATTTTCTTTTTTTTTTTTTTTTATTATTTTGGCTGAGGGGGCAGTCAATTTACCTGGGACAACTATATAGGTTTACAACCTTACACTTTTTTGGCTGCTGCTACCCTAGGTCTAAACGTATTTTGGGAAAAAAAATCTAAAAAAATCTCCGCCCATATTGAACATTTTGTTTCTCCGTCAACCCTGGTGTTTCTGTGCTCTCCAAATAGTTGCTTTTCAGGCCTACATTACACTTTTTGGCTGACTGCTACCCTAGGCTGGTATACACTATTTTTATGAAAAAATAAAAAAAACCGCCACAATTGAAAAAAGTCTGGTACTCTGTACACGCCTCATCTATCTTGGGCTACAATTGTGCTTTTGAGGCTTCACTTCACCTGTTTTGCTGTGTGTTACCGTAGCTCAAAACACATCTGGGGGAAAAAATAAAAAAATACTGGCCCCCATATTGAACAGTCTGGTACGCTCAAATGGGGAAAAACCCGAGGCAAACATTCTCAAATGCAAGTTAAATTTTATTCCAAGGGGGCACAGAAAAATAACACCAACGTTTTCGGCAGAAATTGCCTTTATTTAAGGTAATGATTCTAAAATAAAGAGAATAAAAGAAAAGGATTACTAATAAAACAAATAGACCTTGAAATACATATACAACCATAAATTTTCAAAAAACAGAATATAAGCACAAAAAAGAAAATTAAAAACATATACTCCGGAAATACCTAATTGATTTTAAAAAACATAAAACAACGAGCAAAATGAATCTTTATATGTTATAGAGCCATATGCAATAGGGAGATAGAAAATAAAAAATTTAAAAAGACATGTTCTATTCAAAAATAATTTTATGTGAAAATAACATAGATTATCTATACACAGGTATATGGGAAATGTATTAATGAGAGTGCCGGGTAACATAATAAGGTATGGCTGAGCCCAAAAAAAGGGCATTATACAAAACAGGGGTATAAGGGTTAAAGGAAATCTTATAGAACCAGGGCAAGAACAGTGACACTAGAAAACAATAAAGTACCTGTGCGCCTTCAAGAGTAGTGGGTAAAGTGTATAAGAAAGGAAGGAGAAGTTTTAAATTGAAGACAATATTACAGCTAAAACCCAGGAAGAAACTTACTTACGCGTGATAATAAGAATTCAGGGACACAGCCGCTGTTGGAGTAAGAGTGAGAGACGCTCAGCTGCGTCCTCCCATTTAAATAGAGCGGTACTAATTAAACAGAAAAGGTCAAAGAAAAAGGAAGCTGGCGCAAGCGCAAAGAGTCCCGCAGGACGGAATGTGGCCACTCCTCAGGACAGAAGAAGGTCAAAGAAAGGGGAATCTTGCGCATGCACAGAGCGTCCCCTAAAGGGGGAAGTGTGGCAGAGCTACCGAAATTACTTTTAGAATAAACAGGCCACGCCAGTGGCATGGTAAAGGAAGAATTAGCGCTAAAAGTGTACTGAAAAAAAAGAAGAAAAAAGTAAAAGGGGGGAAAAGGTGAATTAATAATAGAAAACACCGAAAGGACTACTGCAGGCTGCCTTAAGTTAAAAGGGAAAAAAAAGAAAAATAACGTGAGAAACACCCAATATCCCAAAAGCATGACCATTGTAAATTAAAAGGTAATTTATAATAAAGTAAAAAAGGGCACCTAAAACTGACATAAACAAAGCGTATAAACACATACTATAAAAATAATAAATCATATTTCAATCATAGCAAAAAGAAAATAAACATAATAAAAAAATAATATAATAATAATAAAAATTATTAATCCTTACTCAAAATTACAAAAGTAGTACAAATGGGGAAGACAGTTTTATATATATTAATCCAAAGACTGAAGGGCCCAATAAAGCTGTGGAAATATCAATAGAGAACCTCAAACTCTCTTTTTAATCCCTGTTTCAAGTGTCGTAATATAATCAAAAAAGCTTTTTTTCTTTAAGTTTTTTAACCCCCGTCCCTCCTCTACGTGCTATGGTACATGGCTATGACCTAAAATAACCTTGAAATATTGTGGTTTCAAGACATGAATGCGCAGGTATAGGCAGAAGTTTCTCTTACATCTTATGTGGGCTTATTTGGAAATACGGTCTCATATTTGGGTAGCTCACCAACATATCCAGACCGGGACGGGGCACTTAATGAAGTACACTACGTATGATGAATCACAGTTAAAGTACCTCTAATGGGAAAAACTGAGACCTAGGAAGTAACCTTTTAATGTGGCGCGGGTGGCAACTGGTAAATAAAAACAAACTATTTTTATCGGTGGGTTTTACAAAGAGATCCGTTGACAAGACACCCTGTTCATCTTTAAGTACAGTGGTATCCAAAAAAGAGATAGAAACATCGCTATGATGTATAGTGAAGGTCAAGCCAGTCTCTGTTGTATTAATATGGTTAAAGAAGATTTCCAAGGAATCAAGGCTACCAGACCAAATTAAAAATATGTCATCAATATATCTCTTCCACAGTACACTGTACTGTTGGAAGAGACAATCTGTATAGACAAAATCGGATTCGAACTGGGCCATGAATATATTTGCGAACAGAGGCCCACGTTCAAACCCATTGCTGTGCCTGTCTTCTGAATGAAGAACCTGTCCTCAAACATGAAAAAGTTATTTTTTAATACTAAAGTCAACATTGAGGTACAGAATGATTTCATGTCGACTGAAAAATCAGTATATTCGTCAAGAAAAGCCTGGACAGACTGAATACCCCTAGAGTGCTCAATATTTGTATAGAGACTGGTTACATCCAATGTAACTAAAATGCAGTTTCGTGGTATAGCACGGAGATCCTTAATATGTGATAAAAAATGAGACGTATCATGTAACCAAGATGAAATATTGGGTAGGAGAGGAGATAGGATCTTTTCAAGTGCTATAGATAATGGGGATAATAGTGAATTAGTGGATGCCACTATAGGTCTACCTGGAGGGTGGGTCAAGTTTTTGTGTATCTTAGGAATTGTATAGAAAACCGGAGTGATGGGTTGTAGGTTAATTAGGAAATCACTTAGTTTGGAATCAATAACTCCTTTTGCCAAAAAATAGTGGACTTGTTCACGAATCTCTGAGGCAATGGAAGATGTGGGATTGATGGATACAGGAAGATATGTATTTCTATCATTAAGTTGTGCATGGATTTCATTAACGTAATAATCCCTGTCCATTACCACTATGGAGCCCCCTTTGTCAGCAGGTTTTATCACCAATTGTTTATTGCGATGTAAACCCTCAATAGCCATACGTTCTGTCTTAGTAATGTTGTTGGAAATCCTAAACTGGCCATCATGTATTAAGTCTAGTTGTTTTTTAACATCCTTCTGGACCAATGATATGTATGTCTCAACGGGGTGGTACGATCTAGGTGGACAAAAAGTACTTGACTTATACAAATTTAATTTTTTAAGGGTAAAACCAACATCTAAATCAGAGGTCGGTGATTGCATAGTCGCAGAATCTCTGGAAAAATGTGACTTAAGTCTAACAGACCTAAAAAACCGTTGCGGGTCCTGGTGAAGAAGGAATTCATTAAACCTAGGAGTCGGGCAAAAGGAAAGTCCTTTCTGTAAGGCTGAAACCTCAGGTGGATATAAAATGTGGGAAGAAATATTGTATACCAGATGGTCCTGGTTTACCTGGGAGCGTGTTTGCATCCTAGATGTTGAAGAGTCCAGATTATGAGGTGGATTCCCTCTGCAGCTCCTAGGGCCGCGGCCCCGTCTTTGATCGCGGGGTCGGAATGAAAAATTGGAACTATTACTATCAGAATTGCTGGAAATGTAGGAGTCCCATTTCAGATTGGTCCTGCGATCGCTGACAGATGGCTGAGCTATTTGTGGCCTACAAATTGCGGCAATTCAGGCCTACATTCCACTGTATTTGCTGTCTGTTACCCTAGTTCTGTACACTATTTTGGGGTATAAAATAAAAAATCCAGGCCACATAGTGACCAGAGTGATATCTGTGTCAGACTTCTATCTCTCTGTGTGCAAAAAATTGTAGCACATCAGGGCGACATTACCCTTTTTTTGCTGTGTCTTACCCTATTTCTATACAGTCTTTTTGCGTAAAAAAAAAAGAAATCCAGCCCACATATTGACCTGTGTGGTATATGTGTCACACTCCTATCTCTCTGTTTGCTAAAAATTGTGGCAAATCAGGGCAACATTACCCTTTTTTTGCTGTGTATTAACCTATTTATATATAGGGTTTTTTGGGTAAAAAAAAATAAAAAAAACTCCAGGACACATATTGAACAGTCTGTTATCTCCGTCAGATGCTGGTGTATCTGTGCTCTCCAAATAGTTGCTTTTCAGGCCTACCTTACAATTTTTTGGCTTGTCTGCTACCTTAGGTCTATACAGTATTTTGGGGTAAAAATTTTTTAAAAAACTCCAGGGCACATATTGAGCAGTCAATTATCTCCGTCAGACTGCAGGTCGGTCTGTGCTCTACAAATAGTTGCTTTTCAGGCCTACATTACACTATTTTTGCTGTCTGCTACTCTAGGTCTATACAGTATTCTGGGGTAAAAAAAATTATCCAGATCACATATTGACCTGTGTGTTATCTGTGTCAGACTCCTATCTCTCTGTGTGCTAAAAATTGTGGCACTTCTGGGCTACATTAGACAGTTTTTTCTTGATCTTACCACAGTTATTGACAGTGACACCAGTTTATTAAGCAAATAAAGTACATTCCAGATGTTTGAAAGTGCTTTTTTTCCGCATACGGATCACATCTAATTTTGATCCAAATTCTGACTTTTTTATTGATCGTTGAAAATATTGTACTACAAATGGGAAAGGCGCGTGGCAAGGGACTGGGAACTGGACATGATGGTGATGGTGCATGCAGAGGTAGAGGGCAAGCTGTAATTGTGCCACAACAAACACCTACATCTTCTCGCAACAGATTCCTGTCAGAATTCATAGGGGATGGCAGAAAACCACTATTGACACCAGAGCAGCCTGAAAAGGTAGTTGGTTGGATGGCTGATACTGCTTCCAGTCACTTTGCCACCACCACCAGCACCCTGTCTTCAACACGGTCAAGTCTGAGTAGCCGTGAGTCTTGTCCACCCTGATCCTCCTTCCACCTCACATGCCGAGTGCCCGCAGACAACTGATCCCACACTTGGACACTCCGAAGAGCTGTTCAATTTGTCAGGACTCTGTGACTGATACACCAGTTAGTGCACGGGTCCTGATTCAGGTCGGACACGACGAGGCTGCGCAGAGCCCAGAGGGAGCTGTAGGGTAGACGTTTCTGCCGGCCAGCAGAACCTGCAGTACATGACTGCCAGAGGCGGACCCGGGGCGGGGCCAGCCACTACACTCCTGGAGGGAATCGCTGAGCACGGCAGGGACCTGCAGGAAGGCAAGGTGGTTAGGGGCGCCAATGAGCGCTAAACAGGAGGGAAGTCAAAGTCAGGCCAAGAATCAAAACCGTGCGGGCAATCAAAGTACAAGGGGTGTAGACAGGATATTAGTCAGGGACATAGCTGAAGTCAGAAACCAGCAAACACATACACAGTAACAAATCAGAAGACAAGAGCACAACGGTAAACGGACCAGGTCAAAATCAGGGAACAGACAACAAAGCGGGCACAAGGCACTGGCACTCAGGAGTCAACTAACTCAGCCAAGGGCAGAAGTGTAACTAACAAGGAGTGGAGCCGGACAGCAGTCATATAAAGCCCTCCCAGAGCCAAGGAGAGGCTCCAAATATTAACCACTAGAGCACTGGTCTGCAGACTCCAAACAGACCATGACAGTACCCCCCTCTCAATGGTGGGCCACTGGACCCCCAGGCTTCTCAGTATGTCTGGCATGAAACACCCGACCAGATGGTCAGCGTGTACTGAGTGAGAACCCGCGACCGATCTTCCGGCCTATACCCCTTCCAGTGAATCAGATACTGTAAAGAGCAGAGTACAAGACGGCAGTCTACAATGTGTCCAACCTCATACCCCCTGTGACCCTCAACCAACACCAGGGGAAGCAGCTGCCACCGACCCCTCATCCACCAACCTCAATGGTTTCAACAATTTGTGGAACACATTGGCAAGCTTCAGCGTGAGTGTGAGGAGCAAACTGTATGCTACTGGATTGACTCTTTCCACAATCTCATAAGGACCAATAAACTTTGGACCCAATTTAGCCGAGTGAACCTTGAGGTTAATATTCCATGTGGAAAGCCAAACCTTCTCCCCCACCCGAAATGCATGACCTGAGACTCTCTTTTTGTCCGCGAAAAATTTATACCTCCCCTGAGCTTTGGAGATATTGTGACGGACTTCGACCCATAGTTCTTACATATGCTGTACAGCCCCCTCTGCAACAACCAGAACAATCAGAATACAATTGGGAGAATTCATAGTTGACAAGAAATGGAGACATACTGGTAGACTGACTCACCCGATTGGTAAAAGCGAATTCAGCCAAGGGCAACACATCACACCAGTCCTCCTGCCTAGCCAAGGACAAACATCTGTTCCAAGGACTGATTGGTGCGTTCGGTCTGCCCATTACTCCCGGGGTGAGAAAGACAAAGAAATACTCAATTTCTTACAGAATGCCCTCCAAAACTTAGCCACAAACTGCACACCTCTGTCAGACATCACATTCATGGGTACCCCATGCAAACGGACCACATGTTGTACAAACAATCTGGACAAGGTTTTCGCCGAAGGTAGTGCAGCCATGGGTATAAAATAAGCCTGTTTAGATAACCTGTCCACCACAACCCACACCACAGTGTTACCCCTGGACGGAGGGAGGTTGGTGATGAAGTCCATGGCATATCAGGAACTGACAAAGGCACCAGTTCCCTGGCTGGCCGCCCATGAGAGCCCTTAGAACGAGCATAGACCCCACATGCAGATGCAACATTTTTTAACCCCTCTCTGATATTAGACGTACTATCCCGTCCATGAAACCCGTGCCAATCTGACCATGGACGGGATTATCACAGCTGAAACCCATGACTGTGTGTCAGGAGCGGTCACGGACCACTCCCGGCACATTAACCCCTGGCAATAGCGATCAAACATGATCGCGGTGTACTGGGGGCACAGGGAAGCATCGCGCAGGGAGGGGGCTCCCTGCGCGCTCCCCTGAGACACTCAGACCAGTTATGAGGGCTTCCTCCCTCCCAGGACCCGGATCCAAGATGGCGCCGGGGTCCTGGAGGGAGGCGGCTTCCTCAGTGCCTGCTGAGAGCAGGCACTGAGAAGCCTGCAGCAGTGCCAGAGCGATCGCTGGTGTGACAGAGTGCTGTGCACACTGTCACACCAGCGATCTGATAAAATACAGTGATGTCCCACCCTGGGACAAAGTAAAAAAGTAAAAAAAATAAAAATAAACATGTTTTAAAAAAAAATCCAAAATAAATAAAAAAAAAAAAAATTTCCCCAAAAAATTCATTTCTTCCTGTAAATAAAAAACAATAAAAGTACACATATTTGGTATCGCCGCGTCTGTAACGACCCCCCCTATAAAACTGTCCCACTAGTTAACCCCTTTAGTGAACCCTTTAAAAAAAAAAAAAAAACAAATCAAAAAATCAATGCTTTATCATCATACCGCCGAACAAAAAGTGGAATAACACGCGAACAAAAAGACCGATATAAATAAACATGGTACCGCTGAAAACGTCATCTTGTCCCGCAAAAAACGAGCCATGACACAGCATCATCAGCGAAAAAATAAAAAAGTTATAGCTCGCAGAGTAAAGCGATGCAAAAATAATTATTTTTTATAAAATTGTTTTTATTCTAATAAAAGCGCCAAAACATAAAAAAATGATATAAATGAGGTATCGCCGTAATCGTACTAACCCAAAGAATAAAACTGCTTTATCAATTTTACCACACGTGGAACGATAAAAACGCGTCCCCCAAAAGAAATTCATGAATTGCTGATTTTTGTTCATCCTTACCTCCCAAAAATCGAAATAAAAAGTGATCAAAAAATGTCACCTGCTCAAAAATGATACCGATAAAAATATCACCTGGTCCCGCAAAAAATAAGACCTCACATGACTCTGTGGGCCAAAATATGCAAAAATTATAGCTCTCAAAATGTGATGATGCAAAAACTATTTTTTGCAATAAAAAGCGTCTTTTAGCGTGACAGCTGCCAATCATAAAAACCCACTATAAATAGTAAATCAGACCCCCCTTTATCACCCCCTTAGTTAGGGAAAAATAATAAAATAAAAAAAATGTATTTCCATTTTCCCATTAGGGTTAGGGTTAGGGTTGCGGCTAAAGTTAGGGTTAGGGTTGGCGCTAAAGTTAGAATTAGGGTTAGGGTTGGGATTAGGGGTGTGTTAGGGTTAGGTTTGTGGTTAGGGTTGGGACTAGGGTTAGGGGTGTGTTGGGGTTAGGGTTGGAGTTAGAATTGGGGGGTTTCCGCTGTTTAGGCACATCAGGGGCTCTCCAAATGTGACATGGCGTCTGATCTCAATTCCAGTCAATTCTGCGTTGAAAAAGTCAAACGGTGCTCCTTCACTTCTGAGCTCTGCCATGCGTCCAAACAGTAGTTTATCCCCACATATGGGGTATCAATGTACTCTGGACCCCAAGAGTTATTGTGCAATTTGTCCTATTTCTTCTGTTACCCTTGGGAAAATAAAAAACTGGGGGCGAAAATATCATTTTTGTAAAAAAAAATGATTTTTTTTGTTTTTACAGCTGTACATTATAAACTTCTGTGAAGCACTTGGGGCTTCATAGCGCTCACCACACATCTAGATAAGTTCCTTGTGGGTCTATTTTCCAAAATGGGGTCACTTGTTGGGGATTTCCACTGTTTAAGCGCATCAGGGGCTCTCCAAATGCGACATGACGCCCCCAGACCATTCCATCAAAGATAATTTTTGTGGAAAAAATATGATTTTTAAATTTTACGGCTCTAGGTTATAAACTTGTGTGAAGCACTTGGGGGTTCAAATTGCCCACCAAAGATCTAGATAAGTTCCTTAGGGGGCCTAGTTTCCCAAATGGGGTCATTTGTGGGGGGTTTACACTGTTTAGGCACATCAGGGGCTCTCCAAATGCAACATGGCATCCAATCTCAATTCCAGCCAATTTTGGTTGGAAAAAGTCAAATGGTGCTCCTTCCCTTCCGAGCTCTGCCGTGCGCCCAAACAGTGGTTCCCCCCCATATCAGCGTACTCTGGACAAATTGGACAACAACTTATGTGGTTCAATTTCTCCTGTTACCCTTGGGAAAATAAAAAATTAGTGACTGAAAGATAATTTTTGTGGGAAAAAATTACGATTTTTTATTTTCATGCCCGGGCATTATAAACTTGTGTGAAGCACTTGGGGGTTCAAAGTGTTCACCAAAGATCTAGATAAGTTCCTTAGGGGGTCTAGTTTCCAAAATTGGGTCACTTGTAGGGGGTTTCCACTGTTTAGGCTCATCTGGGCACTGCAAACGGAACGTCTGCATTCCAAAACGTTACTACTTCCTTTCCAAGCCCTGCCGTGCGCCCAAACAGTTTCCCCTCCCCACATATGGGGTATCAGCATACTCAGGACAAATTGGAAAACAACTTTTGGGGTCCATTTCCTTGGGAAAATTCAAAAATTTGGGACTAAAAAATCATTTTTGTGGAAAATTGTTTTTTTTTTTTTTTCACACCCAGGCATTATAAACTTTTGTGAAACACTTGGGGGTTCAAAGTGCTCACAACAGATCTAGATAAGTACCTTAGGGTGTCTAGTTTCCAAAATGGTGTCACTTGTGGGGTTTCCACTGTTTAGGCGCATCAGAGGTTCTCCAAACGCGACATGGCGTCCAATCTCAATTCCAGCCAATTTTAGTTTGAAAAAGTCAAACGGCGCTCCTTCCCTTACGAGCTCTGCCGTGTGCCCAAACAGTGGTTTTCCACATATTGGGTATTGGCATACTCAGGAGAAATTGTACAACAACCTTATCTGTCCATTTTCTCCTTTTACCCTTGTGAAAATAAAAAAAAAGTTTGTAAAAGATCATTTTTGTGGCTAAAAAGTTAAATATTCATTTTTTCCTTCCACGTTGCTTTAGTTACTGTGAAGCACCTGAAGGGTTAATAAACTTCTTGAATGTGGTTTTGAGTACCTTGAGGGGTGCAGTTTTTAGAATGGTGTCACTTTTGGATATTTTCTGCCATATAGACCCCTCAAAGTGACTTCAAATGTGAGGTGGTCCCTAAAAAAAATGGCTTTGTAAATTTTGTTGTAAAAATGAGAAATCGCTGGTCAACTTTTAACCCTTATAACTTCCTAACAAAAAAAAATTTTGGTTCCAAAATTGTGCTGATGTAAAGTAGACATGTGGGAAATGTTATTTATTAACTGTTTTGTGTGATATATTCCTCTGTTTTAAGGGAATAAAAATTCAAAGTTTGAAAATTGCAAAATTTTTAAAATTTTCGCCATATTTGCATTTTTTTCAAAAATAAACGCAAGTTATATAGAAGAAATTTTACTTCTAACGTGAAGTACAATATGTCACGAGAAAACAATCTCAGAATCGCGAATATCTGTTGAAGCGTTCCAGAGCTATAACCTCATAAAGAGACAGTGGTCAGAATTGTAAAAATTGGCCCGGTCATTAACGTGCAAACCACCCTTGGGGGTGAAGGGGTTAATATCCGAACCCAATGAAGGCCACCAAAACACTTTAGCCACCGCTTTAAGTGTAAGGCTGGAGTCACACTGGCGACTAAATCGTACCACTAGAATGCGATGAAATATCGCATTGCAGTCGAGCCAATATTAATCAATGGAGTAGCTCCCATCATCCGATTTTTTGTGGTCCGATTTAAACGTGCGAGTGCAATCGCAGCATGCTGCGATTGTCACCGATTGTGGGTCGACTATCGCCAATGCAAGTCTATGGGAGCGATGAAAAGTGGGATTACAAACGGACCGCACGTGTGAGTTGCGATTAAATCGCACAACTTTTCCAGGTGACAGGAAACTGGCTTTGAATTTCTCAGGAAGCCTTTACATGCTAATTAGCTAAGCACATCTTAAAAAAAAACAGGAAGAACGCCTACACGGAGTACAGAAACATGGCATCTAGCCACATCAATGTGGAACTCCTCATCGTATTGGTGCAGGAGAGGCCTGAATTGTGGGACCAGCGCGATCCCAACTACAGTAATCGGACGCGCAAAGAGGCGGCATGGAAAACAATATGTGTGCACATTTTTCCGGACTATCATCAGAGATCCAGGGAGGACCAAGAGCGACTTAGTAAGTACCACATGTAACGGTTTTTCAAAATGTTTTGAAAAATTTTTGAAGCAAATAATAATGTAGCCTTATGTGTTTAAATGCTATTTAAAAGCCAGCATTATCGACCTCTCACTATTTAGAAGTACACATTGATGTGTGTGTACGCAAACAATATCCATGTATATTTAAATATCATCGATGCTTCGGCATCTATTGACTACAACATTTTGTATTTATCTTCACCTCAGATGTAGTGTTTTGTTCATAAAATTCAAACTGATTGAGGCGTTTTGTAAAGGGCCAAGCATTTTTGTAAATGTATGTTAGTGCTTATAACATGGATACTTCTGGTTGTATGTTGATGTCTTTTAATATTGTAAATCACATCACACATGACCAGTATTTAAATGTTCAGTGTTGCATATTTTTTATTTTGGCTTAATAAATAGATATCAGTCCTAATAACCGTTATGCTCTTCTTAAATTTGTAGTGACTGATGTGACAAGGCGATGGCGCAGTTGTCGGGACTGCTACCGGAGGGAGAGGCAGATTAGGGATCGGAGTGGGGCTTCAGCATCTAAGAAGAGGAAGTACGTCTATTTTGATAGACTGAACTTCCTTGAGCCAGTGTTGGATCTGCGACCGTAAGTGCATGTGTGTTGAAGCACTTTCATGGCAAAATTTCAATTTGTATTGATTTTAATTTGTATAATTTTTTTCATTCCTAGAACTGAGTCAAACCTAACTGAGAGGGAGACGGGGTCTGACTCAGAAGTGCTTATTGACCCCATTGGTGATGGAGCACAGGAGGCAGGCCCTTCCTCAGCAGCATGTGGGTCCACCCAAGCAGCACCAACAACAGCTGCAGGAGCTGAGGATTCCCAATCACAGCATCATGAAAATGAGGACCTACCTCTGAGCAGCAGCCCTAATAGGGCTCAAGATGTATCTTCTCCTCCTTACCAACTCACAAGGCGAAGTAGGCGGCGACGAGAAGGAGTGGGTTCTGTGTCAAGGAGGCAGGTGGACCGAGGAGTTCTGGACTATTTGTCCAGTGTAGCTAAAGATGATGGTGAGGAGGGATTTTGCCGCAGTCTGGCCCCTTACCTCTGGGCTACTCAAATACAGCACAGACTGAGGATCAGAAGTGGACTGCAGATTGTGTTGGAAGCTGGAACAGCTCCTAATGATCCCACCAACCTACTAGATTATTTTCATAGATGGGTGGTTGGTCCTGAAAATTTAGTGAGGTTGTTAGCACCAAATCCAGCACAATCTGCTTCAGCCTCTGATCCTCCTCCTCCTCATCATCATCATCCTCCTCCTCCACCTCCTCCTTGTGTCCAACAAAACCCAACTCCTCCTCCTCATCCTACTGCAGCTCATTCTTTCTATGGAGCTTCCCAGCTCCAAACCATGGGACAGAGTGGCCATGCACAATATGCCCACTCTAACATACCCAATGTTGTTGGCTGGCCACAACATGGATATGTTAGACATGGGCATATTGGGGGTCACTCTGCTAGTGCTCAGTCATATCAATATGACTATGAGCATCAATTCCCTATGTACCCCTACCCACAAGGCATTCATGATGCAGCCAGTAACCCAGCTGCTACTGTAGGATCTGCAGCAGCTCTTTCTCAAACACAGGTTGCAGATTGTGGAAGGCCGAATACACAACCTGGCCCTCCATCCTCACCAACACCACCACCAAGCTACCATCAATTGTAGCTGTAAGAATTGTTTTTTATTTTTTAAGTTATATATTTTTCTATTTTCAGATTAATAATGTTATACATATTTTTTTGTTCTGTTTGGACATGTTGGTCCTGTTTACCAAAAAATATATCAGCCTTTAAAAGGCTTCAAAAGAAAACACTAATAAGTAAAATTAGTGAAGTTACATTGGTTGTCTGTGTTTATTGTTATATGTTATGTAGTGTCTTAAGTATGGGAAAATATTATCCAAAAAAAGAGAGTCAACCATGAATTGAATAATCAAAAGGAACTTTATGTTATGATATCACATAAAACACACTACATACCTATGGCCTCATCTTGCCAAGGAATAGAACCACCAGGGGAAACAAAATAATTTGTCAATAATTCACGCACTTTCAGACCAGAAGGGGGACGACGAGGATGGATGACTGGTCTCATAGGCCTCGTCATATTATCAGACTGAAGGTCAGGCATATCAGCTGATGAGCATTCATGCATTCTTGTAAAATTATGTAGTACCACACATGCTTGCACTACAAGATTTACATTTGATTCACTTAGCTGAATGGCTGATTGTAGGACACGCCACTTGGCTGTAAGAATACCAAATGTGCACTCCACCAGGCTTCGTGCACGAGAAAGGCGATAATTAAAGATGCGTCTCTGATGGTTCAGATTGCGGCGAGGATATGGCCTCATAACATTACAACTTAATTGGAAGGCCTCATCCGCTACTACAACATATGGCACTGCATCCATATTGGAGTGTGGAAGTTGACATGGTGGTGGTAAGTCCAATTGGTTATTGCGTAGCCGCCGACCCATAATGGAAGAATTGAAGACTCTGGAGTCTCCAGTCCTTCCATACGCCCCAATGTCTACAATTATGAAGCGGTAGTTACTGTCGACCAAGCCCAACAAAACTATAGAAAAATATTGCTTATAATTGTAGAATTGGGTCCCTGAGTTCGGCGGCTTACGCACACGTATGTGCTTCCCGTCCAGGGCTCCAATACAGTGTGGAAAATGACTGTTTTGTTGAAATCCATTTTGGAATCCTCAACCAATCTTCCATTTTGGGCTCTGGCATCACTTCTTTATTTAGTCTGGACCAAATTTGTCCACAAGTAGAGCTGACTATTCCGGAAATGGTGGATTTTCCAATTAAAAACTCTAAATGCAGAGCAGCGTATGAGAGCCCAGTGGAAAGGAACCTGCAATACAGAAACAACAACAAACATGTACACATCAGACAAACAAAATATAAAAAAAACATGAAACAAATGTAAACAGTGGACATTTGTATACTCACACATTCTCTTAATGTTATGAGTTAATAACCATTAAGACTGCTACACACAAGCATATAGGGGAAATAATACAATTTCATAATGCCATGAGGTTTAGTATGTTAAGATGAACAAAGTAAGAAGAATGTGAAAGATGGTAAATTATGAAAAACATCATCAACATATCGTTGACACACATACCTTAATGTTAGAAGAAGCCTTTCTTCAGCAGAAATTGAAGTACGCATCCTGGTGTTCTGCAAGGTGATTCCAGGGCGCAATATGTGCAGCAAAATATCAAAGGTGACAACACTCATGCGACAATAGGCAAAAAACTTGTCAGGATTCCTACGCAGTGTCGAATACAGGCGCTCAAAATGGCCTTTGCTGATCCTTTGCTTCACAAGGGGATGCACCCACATTCTTCTGCGGATTCTGTGAGAAACAACTACAGGATATGGCTCCCCAAAAGTTCTGGATATCAGCCAATAGTACAGCAGACGCTCAGTTGTATTAAAACGTAGTCTGTCACTCATAATTTTAACTTAGCAGCAACACAACAGGAACCACTAAGAAGCAAAACACTCCACGGCAACGGTGGGAGGGTAATAACAGTCAAACCATGCTTAAATATGGGTCTGGCTCATTATTCAAATTATTTGCAGGCCTCAAAAACGTTAAATGTCCATTTTGCTTTGATGCCACTAAAAATCGGTAGTCGGTGGGTAATCGGATGTGAAACGTAAGCGTACATGCTACAAAATTGCATCAACTACAAAAAATCGGATGCCAGTCGCATCAATGTTCATGAAATTTTTATCCGATTATTGACCGACTAAAACGGACCGATTTTTTAGACGTTGTGTGTGACTCCAGCCTAAGGCTGGGGTCAGACACAACTACAAAAAATCGGACCGTTTTAGTCGGTCGATTATCGGAACAAAATGAAAACATCACACATCCGCCTGGCATCCGATTTTCCTTCAAAGATGCGATTTAGTCGCATGTGTGTGTACCTTGTAACATCCGATTTTCATCCGACTTGCGAGAATTTCTCGCAGGCTTGCAAAACTGACATATAATGGATCCAAAAGAATAGTATTTAAATCACAAAAGAAAGAATAGATATATACACATAGAACACATATATATATATATATATATATACATGTCATTGTGACATGTATATATATATATATTTATAGTTCTTACACTTCTACATACTGTAATAGCCGCTAATTCAATTGCCGGCTTTTGTGAAATCACAGAAGCCGACATGAAATGATACATTGTTTAGACACAGTTAACCATGTCATTTCCTGTATTTTGATATATGGTTTGAACTTACAATTACATAAGTGTATGTGTGCCAAATTTCAGACATGTAGGGGTTAATTAAAGGTGTAAATTCGTTGAAAAAAAATGCATGGGCTCCCGCTGTATTTTCTCCACCAGACAGACAAAGCAAGCGAGTGGGGGCAGATAATACTAGCCTAGGGAGGGTACATTTTTTTTGTGCCCCCCCCGGCTACTAACATCTGCCCCCAGACACCCCAGAAAGGGCAAATCTATAATTAGATTTGCCCTTTCTGGCACTTTGCCCGTCTATTCCCATTGCCCTGTAGCGGTGGCGAATGAGTTAATAAGGGGTTACAGCCACCTTGCAATTGAAAGGTGACTGTAAGCCAGGTTAATAATTGAGAGCTGTCAATTAGACAACTATCAATTATTAATCCTATTGTATGAAAGAAAAATCAAACACACACAGTTTAATAAAAAAGAAGTTTAATGAAATAATCACACAGTTTTTGACCATATTTTATTTTCCTGCTAAAACCATTTCCTGTAATAAAAATAAAATAAAAAAGCAAAATTATTCTTACCAATCGATGTACAGTCAGGTCCCACGGTGTAATCCATCAGAAAGGGTTAACAGGTTACAGTAAGCAGAGAGCTATAATGCTGTCTCCGAGCTGTAACCTCCTGAATGAATAACTTCCTCTACTAGCGAAAGGAGAAGAAGAGATGAATGAATGAAGCTTAATTGATTTATTGCCACTTTCACTTGAGTGACCTGACCTAAGGTGAAAGTGGGACACAATCAATTAAGCTTCATTCATTAATCACATCCTCTCCTGTCGGCAGGAGATAAGCTCATTCATTCAGGAGCTATCAGCTGAGCACGCAGCATTAGTTGCGCTGATTAGCTGATTGCTAGTTAACCCTTTGTGAAGGATTACATCGTGGGACTGACAGATCGCCAGATAGGTAAGAATAATGTTGTTTTATTATTTTATATTTATTTTAGGAGATCAAGGGCCTCGCACGGATTAAGAGTAAAATAAAAGATGGTCAAAAAAATGTGTTTTATTTCATTAAAATTATTTATTCTTAACCCCTTCCTGACCTGTGACACAGCGTATGTGTCATGAAAGGATCGCGTTCCTTCGGGTCGGGTGACCAGGGTCACTGAAGGGTCACCCGACCTGCAGGCACAAGACCCTTTGTGCTTCACCACAGGGGGTTGGCTTAACCCCTACGTGGCTACAATCGCTCTGATTGGCTGTTAAAAGTCAAACAGTGCTCCCTTTATTCCGAGCCCTGACGTGTGCCCAAACAGTGGTTTACCCCCACATATGGGGTATCAGAATACTCAGGAAAAATTGCACAACAACTTTGGGGGTCTAATTTCTCCTGTTACCCTTGGGAAAAAAATTGGGGACTAAAGAAATTATTTTTGTGGAAAAAAAATGATTTTATTATTTTTCACAGCTCTGCATTATAAACTTCTGTGAAGAACTTGGAGATTCAAATTGCTCACCACACATCTAGAGGGTTCCTTGGGGATCTAGTTTCCAAAATGGGGTCACTTGGGGGGGGTTTCTACTGTTTAGGCACATCATGGGCTCTGAAAAACGTAACATGACACCCGCAGACCATTCCATCAAAGTCAGCATTTCAAAACGTCACTACTTCCCTTCCGAACCCCAGCGTGTGCCCAAACAGTGGTTCCCCCCCACATATGGGGTACCGGTGTACTCAGGACAAACTGTACAACAACTTTTGGGGTCCAATATCTCCTGTAACCATTGCGAAAATAAAAAATTGCGGGTTAAAAAAAATCAGTTTTTGAGGAAAAAAATGATTTTTTATTTTACGACTCTGCAATATAAACTTCTGTGAAGCACGTGGGGGTTCAAGGTGCTCACCACACATCTGGATAAGTTCCTTGGGGGGTCTAGTTTACAAAATGGGGTCACTTGTGGTTGGTTTCTACTGTTTAGGCACATCAGGGACTCTGCAAACGTAACAAGATGCCCGCAGACCATTCCATCAAGTCGGCATTTCAAAGCGTGACTACATCCCTTCCGAGCACTGACGTGTGCCCAAGCAGTGGTTACCCCCCACATATGGGGTACCAGCATACTCAGGACAAGCTGGACAACAACTTTTGGGGTCCAATTTCTCCTGTAACCATTGTGAAAATAAAAAATAGGGTGCTAAAAAAAATCATTTTTTGAGAAAAAAAAATGATTTTTTATTTTCAGGGCTCTGCGTTATAAACTTCTGTATAGCACCTTGGGGTTCAAAGTGCTCAGTGTGCATCTAGATAAGTTCCCTAGGGGGTCTTGTTTCCAAAATGGGGTCATTTGGGGGGGAGCTCCAAAGTTTAGGCACACAGGGGCTCTCCAAACACGACATGGTGTCCGCTAACGATTGGAGCTAATTTTCCATTAAAGTCAAATGGCGCTCCTTCCCTTCTGAGCCCTGCCGTGCGCCCAAACAGTGATTCCCCCCACATATGGGACACCAGCGTACTCAGGAAGAACTGGACAACAACTTTTGGTGTCCAATTTATCCTGTTACCCTTGGGAAAATAAAAAATAGCGGGCTAAAAAATGATTTTTGAGAAACAAAAATGATTTTTTTATTTTCACTGCTCTACGTTTATAAACTTCTGTGAAGCACCTGGGGGTTCAAAGTGCTCACTATGCATCTAGATAAGTTCTTTGGGGGGTCTAGTTTCCAAAATGGTGTCACTTGTTGGGGAGCTCTAATGTTTAGGCACACAGAGACTCTCCAAATGCGACATGGCAACCGCTAAATATTCCAGCATATTTTCCATTCAAAAAGTCAAATGGCGCTCCTTCCCTTCTGAGCCCTGCTGTGCGCCCAAACAGTGGTTTATGACCACATATGAGGTATCTGTGTACTCAGGAGAAATTGCCCAACAAACTTTAGGATCCATTTTATCCTGTTGCCCATGCAAAAATGAAAAAATTGATGCTAAAATAAAATTTTTGTTGGAAAAATTAAAATGTCCATTTTTTCCTTCCACGTTGCTTTAGTTCATGTGAAGCACCTGAAGGGTTAATAATCTTCTTGAATGTAGTTTTGTGTAGCTTGAGGGGTGCAGTTTTTATAATGGTGTCACTTTTGGGTATTTTCTACCATAGAGACCCCTCAAAGTGACTTCAAATGTGAGGTGGTCCCTAAAAAAAATGGTTTTGTAAATTTTGCTGTAAAAATGAGAAATCACTGGTCAACTTTTAACTAGTGTTGAGCGATACTGCTCGATATCTAAAAATATCGGATCGGAATGGTATCGTCGATATCACTAAATATCGTCGATATCCGATTCCTATACCGGAAGTCCCATGTAAGTCTATGGGAACAAAATATCGCAACAAAAAAAAACCTTTCTTTCGTTGTAAACACAAAATATACACACATAGAATACATATATATATATACATGTCATTGTGACATATATATATATACATATATTTATAGTTTATACACTTCTACATAGTAAAATAGACTCTGATTCAATTGCCGGGTAAAGCCGTGACATACCCCATAGAAGTCGACGGGCTCGGTGCCGAGTACCCCCAAAACCTCTGGCTCTGTGCGACTCAACTTGGGCGTCACGAACAGGATTCTGTAGCTCGCTATAAGCGAGTCCTGTGTGCCTGAATTGAACTGGTTTTGTGCTTGAGAATTGCTAAAATCATCAGAGAATGTATTTGCCATTTTTCCGCCATATCTGCGTCACGACGAGGCACTGGTGAAGAAGAAGGGCGTGCTCTTCGTGGGTGTACACTCACTCAGTGGCGCGAAAACGATGGCCGACCACTCTAAATGTTACTGCAATGTAAGATCGTGCCCCACAGCTCTTCAGTTCCGCCTCCTCATCCTCCTCAGTGTGCGGAAACTAACACGAAGGTCCCACCTCACTACAAAAGAGGGGCCCTCTCCAGATGATAATGACACATGTGACTTGGCAGAGATGGCTAATGGACACGAGCAGAAGTGTGAAGGGTTGGAGCAGTCAGAGCTCTCCCCCCACTGAAGCGACCCGATCGCCACGGAACCACCGTTGGGCACCCGGCCTGGAAACCCTCCTACGCTGCAAGAAGCGGAGGATACCCTAATAGGGCTGGCCCTGCACCGGGAGGAGGTCGCCAGGATGGAAGCCAGCTGGCGTGCCCTAAAACTAAACTTGGAGCGGCGCCAATCCCTCTTACCTGAAGTGTCTGTACCGGAAGGTGAGGCACCCGTTCTAGTAGAGGAGTCCGTGCGGGCATCCCAGCCCTTGCAATGTGATCCGGTTGACGTTGTCGCAGTGGAGGCACCCGTTCCTGCAAAAAACGCTGCACCGGCAGCACCCCAGATCCCGCTGTCTGCCCCCGTCGCTGAGACAGAAGAAGCGACACCCGTCCTCATGGAGGAGGCCGCGCAGGCACCAGAGGTCTACCTGTCTGTACCGGAGCCCCGACTGTCATCTGTTCCAGAGCCGGCTGTTTCCTCCGCAGGTGAGCGCCGCCAGGACTGTCGGGCGCCAGGAGAGCTGCCGCAAACCGGACATCGTAAGCTGCAGTTTGATGGTGGAGACATGGAGATGCTGGTGGAGGAGAATTACAACCGGCGTCAGGAGGAAGAGTGGAGACGTCGGGAGCGGGAAGCAGAGCGACAAAGGGAGCAGCGAGAATCCCAAAAGCTTCGGCAACGTCACCTGGAGAAGGACCGGGCAGATAAGGACCGGATGAGAAAAGATAAAGGAACCCTGTGGGAGCCGCGGCGTAAGGGTGCAGTACGGAACTTTAAGTTAAAAGGTGGTTGGGGCTTCATCCAGGAGCCTGGACTTTATTTAGAAGTGTTTGTGACCCGGCGGGACGTGGAGACTCACCTCCCAGAAGGACACCCGGGGAGGGACCTGTTGCCAGGAGACTTGGTGACTTACACCCGACACTGGGGTTACAATGGATGGTACGCCCTAAATGTTACCAGGTGCGACCCCTACTCCCCAGAGTGTCAGGAACCTGTGAGACCCTCGGAGCCTTCAGCCTCCCACATCCAGGCCTCTGCACAAGTGCCCACCCCACGCCGTAAATCTCCCCAGCCTCCCTCAGTGGTCTCCTCAGCAGCCCCAGCTATGGACATGATAATGATAGCTGGCCCGTACCCGGCGCCTGTTAGGCCCCCTGGTGTTCGTTCAGTCTGGGACATAGGGCTCCAGACCCGGAGGGAGATGAAAGAGGTGGCCACACAGACACAGATAGCGGGTCACGACTTGACTGTACAGGCCACACGACGTCATCAGGTCCTGGTGGTCCTTGGTGTCTCGGATGTTTGGCAAGCATCAGAAGAGTACCAGGTGGTACCTGGAACACCCCTGCCAAAGAATTATAAATAACCCGGACAGGGTCCCTGTATGTAAATAGTTAAATTGTTGATGTACCCGGACGGGTGAATGTTCATAAAAAAGTTTTTTAATTTAATAAAAAACACAACACAGTTTTCATTACTTTTATTACAGTCTCATCCTGCGACGCCATCGATCTCCTGTAAAAAAATGAAAAAAAAACCCAGCAGTATACCACCTGTCCGACGCAGTCCATAGTAACGAGTGTCCCACGACGATCCAGCTCTGCTACATCAGAATGACAGGCAGAGCCTGTCATCCCGGCGCAGCACAGCTGATTACCTGCTTCCCCGGTGGTGACGTCATCGGACTGGTTTACGGCCAGGATAACCTTGCAGTCACTGCAGTTATCGCGAAAAACTGCATGTGACCGCCAGGGAGAAGATAATGGCGGCCATCAAGCAGTCCAGGACGTGACCGCCGGAGATTTTCTGCCAGGTAAGTGCCGCTGACTCCTGACAGACCCGACCGACGGACACTCACAGTGACAGTGACAAATCCGATTCCGGTATCCGATGTGATGAAAATATCGGTACTCGGAATCGAAAGCCCGATACAGCTAATATCGGCCGATACCCGATATTTGCAGTATCGTATCGCTGAACACTACTTTTAACCCTTATAACTTCCTAACAAAAAAATTTTTGTTTCCAAAATTGTGCTGATGTAAAGTAGACATGTGGGAAATGTTATTTATTAACTATTTTGAGTCACATAACTCTCTGGTTTAACAGAATAAAAATTAAAAATTTGAAAATTGCGAAATTTTCAAAATTTTCGCCAAATTTCCATTTTTTTCACAAATAAACGCAAAAATGATCGACCTAAATTTACCACTAACATGAAGCCCAATATGTCACGAAAAAACAATCTCATGATCGCTAGGATCCGTTGAAGCGTTCCTGAGTTATTACCTTATAAAGGGATACTGGTCAGAATTGCAAAAAATGGCAAGGTCATGAAGGGTTAAAGTGTGTGTTTTTTTATTTACTTCAATAGGATTAATAATTGATAGTTGTCTAATTGACAGCTCTCAATTATTAACCTGGCTTACAGTCACCTTTCAATTGCAAGGTGGCTGTAACCCCTTATTAACCCATTCGCCACCGCTACAGGGCAATGGGAATAGATGGGCAAAGTGCCAGAAAGGGCAAATCTAATTATAGATTTGCCCTTTCTGGGGTGTCTGGGGGCAGATGTTAGTAGCCAGGGGGGGCACAAAAAAAATGTACCCTCCCTAGGCTAGTATTATCTGCCTCCACTCGCTTGCTTTGTCTGTCTGGTGGAGAAAATACAGCGGGAGCCCACGCATTTTTTTTCAACAAATTTACACCTTTAATTAACCCCTACATGTCTGAAATTTGGCACACATACACTTATGTAATTGTAAGTTCAAACCATATATCAAAATACAGGAAATGACATGGTTAACTGTGTCTAAACAATGTATCATTTCATGTCGGCTTCTGTGATTTCACAAAAGCCGGCAATTGAATTAGCGGCTATTACAGTATGTAGAAGTGTAAGAACTATAAATATATGTATATATATATGTCACAATGACATATATATATATATATGTATTCTATGTGTGTATATCTATTCTTTCTATTCTTTATTAAAGCTGTCAGTGTGATTTTACAGTATAGCCAGGGATGAATTGCCGGCTTTTCTAAAGGACACCGATGCGATTTAATCGCAAGTCACACGTGCGGTCCGTTTGTAATCCGATTTTTCATCGCTCCCATAGACTTGCATTGGCGATATCGACCCACAATCGGTGACAATCGCAGCATGCTGCGATTGCACTCGGACGTTTAAAACGGACCACAAAAAATCTGATACTGGGAGCTGCTCCATAGATTAACATAGGGCAGACTGCATCGTATTGCAGTCGTCCGATTCTGTCGCCAGTGTGACCCCGGCCTAACAGAAATACCTGGATGAGCACTCAACTTGGATTCATGAAACTCCTGAACAGGGCCGGCTCCAGGTTTTTATGGGCCCCGGGCAAAAGAGTCTCAGAGGGTCCCTTTAACACAGACCACGATTCATGATGCACAGATACTGCAAAGAAATATGGGTATAGTACAATGCCAAATACTTCACTTCTTCTATTACATGAGTGATATCTATTGTAAATTCTACAATAGCTCAAAAACCGCCAAATCCTCACAGCGCACAGTACAGACTGGACAGTACAGTCCTCCATACAATATTATGGGCACCACATAGTCTCCCCCTCATCACCCATATAATACCCCATGCAGGATGTCACCCCCCCATCCCCCATATAATGCTCCATACAGAATATTGGACCCAATATAATGCTCCATACAGAATACTGGACCACATAAATTGCTCCATACAGGATACTGGTCCCCATATAATGCTCCATACAAAATATGGAGCTCTCCTCTGCACTGTGCTGCATTCTGCGCTGTTACGGCTCAGGAGAGGGCGCTGTGGAAAGACTCCCCATTATCATCATCATTGCCTCCCCATTATCATTATCATTGTCTCCCCATCATCATCACTTCCTGCCCATTATCATCATCATTGCCTTCCCATCATCATTATCATCATTTCCTCCCCATTATCATCATTGCCTGCCCATTATCATCATCATCATTGGCTCCCCATCATCATCATTGCCTGCCCATCATCATCATCATCATTGCCTCCTCATCAGACATCATCATCATTGCATCCCCATCATTATCATTGCCTCCTCATCACCATCACTGCCTCCCCACCACCATCACGCATACCGCACCACACTCACATACACACATACACACACTGATACACACACATAACACACACACCTCACACCTCACCTGTCCGTGTCCATGCTCTCTCTGCCACAGCCGGCCGCTTAATGATGATGTCATTCAGAGGTGCTGCTGTGAGAGGAAGTGTCTGCGCCCTGCAGGCCGGAGCTGCGGCAGCGGAGGCACGGGGAGAGGTAAGTATTGCGCCCGCTGCTGCCGGGGCCCTGAGCAAGCGGGGGAGGCCCAGTGGCGGTGCTGGCACCGCTAACAGGCGCCGGGGTGCCCGACTGCGAGTGGGCCCCCTCGCCTGTTCAGGGCCCCAGCACTTGCACGGGTATGCCGGGTGCTGACGCCGGCCCTGCTCCTGAAGGATCCTCCGCCAAAATTCCGGCTTCCGGCTTGGAAGCAGGAGCAATTGATTAGCGTGGGAAGCTTAATTGATTGTTTCCCACGCTATTCAGTTCACTTCAGGTCAGCCAGGGACTCCACACAGCCTCAGTGACGTCAGAGGGAGTCCCCAGCTGACCTGAAGTGAACTGAATAGCGTGGGAAACAATCAATTAAGCTTCTCACACTAATCAGTTCATCTCCTGTTAGCCGGAAAGGCTGCGGGTGTTTACAGCAGGGCTGGTCGCATTAGCATCGGTCCCTGCTGTAAACCTGTTAACCCCTTCAGATGGATTGCAGTGTGGGACCTGACTGAACGCCGGAGAGGTAAGGATATTGTTGCTTTTTTATTTTATTTTTATTAGAGGAGAACAAGATCAGAAGGATTACCAGTACAATAAAATATGATCAAAAACTATGTGTATTTATTTCATTAAAATAATTTTAAATTAATGTGTGTGTGTTTTTTTAACCATTTAATACAATAGGATTAATAATGGTTAGTTGTCTAATTGACAACTCTCCATTATTAACTCGGTTTAAAGGGAATCTGTCACCCCATTTTTGCCCTATGAGATAGGGCCACCGCCATCAGGGGCTTATCTACAGCATTCTGTAATGCTGTAGATAAGCCCCCGATGTCACCTGAAAGTGAAGAAAAACAAGCTATATTATACTCACGCAGGGGCGTTCCGCCATCCGGTCGGGTCCGATGGGTGTCGCGGTCCGGTCCGGGGCCTCCCATCTTGTAGCGAAGCCGGCCTCTTCTTTCTGCCCCGTCGCGGCTCCTGCGCAGGCGCACTGCTCTGCCTTGGTGAGGGCAGAGCAGAGTACTGCAGTGTTCAGGCGCCGGGAAAGGTCAGAGAGAATGCTGTAGATAAGCCCCTGATGGCGCTGGCCCTATCTCATAGGGCAAAAATGGGGTGACAGTTTCCCTTTAATGTCACCTTTCAATAGCAAGGTGGCATTAACTCATTATTAACCCATTAGCCATTGCTAAAGGCAGTGGGAATAGACGGCTAAAGGGTATGCCACACTAAACAAGATCGCTAACGGGATCGCTAAAAAACGTCACTATTTAGCGATCTCGTTAGTGACGCTGTTGTGTATGGCATGTAGCAACGACGTGGCCCCTGCTGTGATCTCGTTGATCGTTCACTAGAGTTCTGGACCGTATTTTGATCGTTGGCGTCCCGCTGGTGAGCCTATATCGCTGTGTCTGGCACGTTTTGTGAACGATTTGCGCTGTTTTTTACATCGCAAAGTCGTTAAGGAGATCGCTAAACGCTTTTGCGCCGTTAACGAGATCGCTAAGTGTGGCAGCTACTAGCGACATTAAAACGATCACAAAAACGATCACATTAGTATGCGTCGTTATTGTGATCGTTAGCGGGAGCATTTAGTGTGGCAGTACCTTAAGTGCCTGAAAAGGCGCATCTAATAATAGATGTGCCCTTTCTAGGGTGGCTGAGGGCAGATGTTAGTAGCCAGGGGGCACAAAAACAATGCTCCCTCCCTAGACTATTATTATCTGTGTTTAGTCACTGGCTTTCCATGTCTGGCGGAGAAAATACCGCGGGAGCCCACACATTTTTTCAACGAATTTACACATCAAATTAACACCTACATGTCTGAAATTTTGCACACATACTCTCATGTAATTGTTAATCAAAACCATATATCAAACTACATGAAATGAAATGGTTTACTGTATGTAAACCATGTGTCATTTCATGTCGGGTTCTGTAATGATTTTACAGAAGCCGCTAATTGAATTAGCGACTATTATCCTATGTAGAAGTGTATGAACTATAAATATATATATATATGTGTCTCAATGACATGTATATATATATATATGTATATGTATTCTGTGTGTGTATAGGTACTCTTTATTTTGTGATTTAAAAACTATCATTTGGATCCATTATGTGTCGGTTTTGCAAGCAGGTGAGAAAATCTCGGCGTACGGATGCCATACGGATGCCATACGGATGACACACGGATATTTTGATGCTAGGAAATCGCATCCTCGCATTACACACGGATGACGTACGGATCACTGTTCAGGGAACTTTTGTGCGATTCTCGTCCGTAAAATACGGTCCGACTTTTTATATGTTGTGTGTGACTCCAGCCTAAAGCCGATTTACAACATAGATCGACACAGTTAGGACCCCATTGAACAATCTCCCCCGCCTCCCAATTGGTAACTGGATTGTGTTGTTGCAACCAGGGCATTCCCAACACCAAACCAGCAGGCAGATTGTCCAGAACAAAGCAACTTATTTTTTTCACATGATCTGAGCACACCTTATTCAAAAAGATCTCTGTCACATAGAGAATCCTTTCTTTGGTGAGGGGTGAAGAGTCAATAGCCACCAATTTAATCGGGGTCTTAAGCCTAACTGTCCCTAACTTGCATTGTGATATTAACTGAGAGTTGACCAGGTTGATGGATGACCGGCAGTCCACCAAAGCTGTAGAGAAAGAAGGACCGCCGTCCACCCACAGTTCCACTTGCAGTAACACTTTAGAAAATAAGGAAAAATGTACCTGAGGGTCTGGGTAGCCTCCTCGACAACTACCCAGACCTAGTCGTTTCCCACTGACTTAGTTGATGAGGGACAAGAGAGACAGTCCTTCTTCCAATGTCCAAACTCCTCACAATAAAAGCACAATGGCTTCTCGTGACGGCGTCTCCTCTAATTTACCTTGAGGGCGAGAGCGCCAAACTCCATGGCTTCAGCAGTGGGAATAGCTTCAGTTCCACTGGGGAACAACGGTGTCTCCAGTTGCATCAACCTTCTAGCACGCAGCCTACGGTCCATATAGACAGCCTGGGTCATGGCATCCTCCAGAGAATCGAATGAGGGTTAAAGTGCCAAGGCATCTTTCAGACGCTCGGACAGGCCTCTACGGAACAAACCCCGGAGGGCAGCATCATTCCACGAAACCTCCGCAGCCCAGTGTCAGAACTAAGTGCAAAAACTCGGCCGAGTGCTACCCCTGACACACACTCATCACCATATCCTCAGCCAAACGCACATGGTCAGGTTCATCGTGGATATGCCCAAGGGCCTCAAAAAATGCATTCCCAGACATTCTCTCAGGGGCCATAGACATTCCCAGAGGAGTGAGGTCTTAAGAAAAAGAAAAGATTGCAACCTTCCTTAAAAACCTTAAATTTTTCTTTATCTCCAGAAAAATTGGCAATTTTACCGGAGGCTCAGGAGACACTAAATCAACATCCTGGGCAACTGCCCCCTGAATCCTGGAGGAAAGAGCCCCCTGCACCGTATCAGCCACTTGCTGCTGACACTGGGCAAGAGTTTGCTGCTCCAAATTAAGTTTTTGAAGCATCTGAGTTAGGTGCTTTACCTGCTCAGAGAGGGTGCATATGAGATCCATAGTACCCCCAAACGCCGAGGGAAGGGGGAGGGAGGAAAAACTGTCATGGTCAGTTATAATGTCAGGACCCTGTGACTGATACACCGGTTAGTGTGCGCCGAGCCTGGAGGGAGCAGTAGGGTAGACGTGACTGCTGAACAGCAGGACCTGCAGCACGTGACTGCCGGAGTCGGACCTAGGGCGGGGCCAGCCACTACAATCTCGGAGGGAGTTGCTGAGCTTGGCGGGGACCTGTACGAAGGCAAGGTGGCTAGGGGCGCCAATGAGCACTAAACAGGAGGGAAGTCAAAGTCAGACCAAGACTCAAAACCGTGAGGCAATCAAAGTGCAAGGGGTGTAGACAGCAGATTAGTCAGGGACATAGCTGAAGTCATAAACCAGGCAAACACATACACAGTACCAAATCAGAAGACAAGAGCACAACGGTAAATGGACAGGGTCAAAAGCAGGGAACAGACAACAAAGCAGGCACAAGTCACAGGCACTCAGGGGTCAAATAACTCAGCCGAGGGCAGAAGTATAACTGACAAGTAGTGGAGGCAGACAGCAGTCATATAAAGCCCTCCAGACCCAAGGAGAGGCTCCAAGTATTAACCCCTGGAGGAACCAGCCCACAGACTCCAAACAGACCATGACACAGTTGTCCATTTAAAGATTCAGTCCTCTCACCCCGTCCACTTGAAGCGGGGCAAACTGAAATTGCATGAAGTGATGCCCAAATATTTGAGTAGCCACATTCACACGAAGGCGACAGTGGGAATGTGTCACAAGAGGTGGACGATGATGAGAAACAATTGCCAGAAAGTCAGGAGGAGGACCAGGGTGCAGAAGTGGAAGAGGAGGTGGTGGATGAAATATTAACTGACCCAACCTGGCAGCAGTACATGCAGAGCAAGGACAGCAGCACATGGGGGCAGGGAGGTGTAGCACCACAACAGGCAGGAAGAAGCACTGTGGTAGCCGCAGACAGAAGGCGGGCAACAGTTCCTCGTAACACCAACACGACGGAAGTTGTCATTAGAACTGTTCGGTCTTCCCGAGTTTGGTTGTTTTTTAAAGACTCTGCCGATAACCCCAAGCAGGCCATTTGCACCACCTGCCATGCCCGCATCAGCAGAGGTAGCAAAACTACCAGCCTGACCACCACCAGTATGAACAGGCACATTACAGTGAAGCACCCGACTTTGTGGGCTGATCCCCAGAGTCCAGGAACAGTGTCTGCAGGTGACACCGCAGTTTCTTCTGCTGTTGTGCGTGGAAGCCAATCCCCTGTCCATGGTGCCTGCGAAGATACCTCCTGCCCTGCACCTGTTGTTGCTCACACTCAACTACCACCATCAGCAAGCATGTCCACGTCCTTGTCCCAGTGAAGCCTTCAGTTGTCCATACCCCAGTCATTGGAACGAAAACGGAAATACGCAGCCAAAGCCCCACAGGCAACAGTACTAAATTCACACATTTCTCGTCTGCTTGCACCGGAAATATTGCTTTTTAGGCTCGTGGAGATCAAAGCTTTTCGCAACCTGATGGCGGCGGCTGTCTCAAGGTACACTGTCCCCAGCCGACACTATTTTTCCCATTGTGCCGTCACGGAATTACACAACCATGTGTCCCACAACATTACCCGTGCCTTCAACAATGCAGTTACAGGGAAAGTACACTTAACCACGGACACGTGGATAAGTGCTTCTGGTCAGGGTACATCTCGCTGACGGCACACTGGGTTAACATAGTGGAAGTCGGGACCCAGTCTGACCTTGGGATGGAACACGTCCTACCAACGCCGAGGATTGCGGGCCCTAGGTCAATCAGAGTTGCCCCCACAGTCCACAGCTCCTGCACGTCATCCTGCTCCTCCTCCTCTTCAGCCTGTATCTCTGAAATTACCACATCAGTCCCAAGCTGAAAGCACTGCAGCATTGCCTCAGGCAAGGGGCAATAGGGTGTGCTAAAGCTAATATGCTTAGGTGACAAACCTCACAATGCTGAAGAGTTGTGGACAGCTCTGAAAGAGCAGGCAGAAATGTGACTGACACCGCTGAACCTACAGCCAGGCATGGTGGTGTGTGACAATGGCCTGAACCTGGTGGCGGTTCTGAGGCAAGGCGAGCTCACACACGTACCATTGCTGGCCCATTTGCTTAACATCGTGGTTCAGCAGTTTCTCAAAACCTACCCGGAGTTGCTGGACCTGCTTGTGAAAGTAATCCGCCTGTGTGCCCATTTTAGAAAGTCAGCTACAGCTTCAGCTGCCCTTTCCATGCTTCAGCAGCATTTGCAGCTTCCGGCTCACCGACTAGTGTGTGTTGTCCCCTCTAGAGATGAGCGACTTTGTCTTTTTTAGGGTCGAGTCGGGTTTCATGAAACCTGACTTTCTCAAATCGGCCGACTATCGGGAAAAGTCGGGAGTCCGACTGAAACACGAAACCCAATGCAAGTCAATGGGGAAGCAAAGTCGTCAGGGAGTGGAGGACAGTAAACACACCTACAGTGCCCATTTCAATGCCAACGACATCAATTCTTAATACTTAAGCTTGGCAACCTTCATTTACTTTATAATAATAGTTCGCATTGAAAACTGGGGGTTATTTGGCTAAAGTTGTGGGGGGGTAGGGCTGGCTCCAGGTTTTCGTGTGCTCCAGGCCAAAGAGTGTCAGTGCGCCCCTTTAACACATACCACAATTCATGATGCTCCGATACGGCACAGAAATATAGGTATAGTACAATGACAAAAACTTCACTTCTTACATGACATGACTGATATGTATTTTAAAATCTACAATAGCTCAAAAACCGGACAGTATATTCCTCCATACAGTATTATGGCCACCACATAGTGTGCCATACAGAATAATGAGCTCCATATATTGCTCCATACATAATTAGTCCTATATAATGTTCCATACAGTATATGATGAGCTCCACATAATGCTTCAGTATATGATGGTCCCCATGTAATGTGCCATACAGTAAAGGACGATCCCCATAGAGTATAATGAGCCCTACATATTGCTCCATACAGTATAATGAGTCGCATATAAAGCTCCATACAGTATATGATGGGCCCCATATATTGCTCCATACAGAAAGGGCTCCATATAATGCTCCATACAGAATAGGCCCCATAGGTGCTCCATATGATGCTCCATACCTTATATGATGCCCCATAAATAATGAGCCCCATATGATGCTCCAGTATATGATGAGCCCCATGGATGATGCTCCAGTGTCTTATGGGCCAATATAATGCTCCATATATAATGGGTCCCATTTATAATGCTCCAGTGTGTAATGGGCCCGGATATGCTGCTACAGTGTCTGATCTGCCCCATTTAGAATGCTCCAGTATATGATGGGCCCCATCGATGATGCTCCAGTGTCTTATGGGCCAATATAATGCTCCATATATAATGGGTCCCATTTATAATGCTCCAGTGTATAATGGGCCCCATAGATGCTGCTCCAGTGTCTGATCTGCCCCATTTAGAATGCTCCAGTATATGATGGGCCCCATGGATGATGCTCCAGTGTATGATAGGCCAATATAATGCTCCATATATAATGGACCACATTTTTTAATGCTTCAGTGTATAATGGGCCCTGTAAATGCTGATCCAGTGTCGCCTATTTGGAATACTCCAGTATATGATGGGCCTCATGGATGATGCTCCAGTCTATAATGGGCCCCATATATCATTCTCCAGTGTATAATACTCCCCATATATTGCTCCCAACATAAAAAAAAATGAAATACCTCTCCTCGCTGGGCACTGCTCTACTCTGGACTCCTTAGCATCACCATCTTAAAGGTCTCTGCACTTGGACTGTTTAGGCAAAAGGCGTACAGACGTGACGTCATCGCGCTCTTTGACCTGAATGTCCCTGTCAGGATACGCGGAAGATGTCACAGCGGTGGAGCAGGGAGAGGTAATTATTGCAAGTGCTGTGGCCCTGAGCAAGCAGGGGGGCCTACTCGTGGGCGATGGCACTGGCACAGGGCCCCTCATAGTACGCCGGTGTGCATGAAGGCGAGTGGGCCCCCCCATCGTCAGAGACACTTTTGCGTACTATGAGGGGCCCTGTGCCAGGTCCGTCGCCCACTAGTCGGCCGCCCCCACCTGCTCAGGGAACTGGCACTTGCCCGGGTGCGCCAGGTGCTGACACCGGCCCTGGGGGGAGGGTACAGCCCAGTTAGGGAGGTGGAAAAACTGGCATATGTTGAGGTGTAGGCTGGACATCCAGCTGCTGCAAATGGAGGAATTGGAGAAGTCGGAGGAAGAGGCGGACAAAGTGAGCCATTTTGATGGCAACCTATGTGTCATCAGGGGAAGGTGGTACAAAATCCTTTGAAACCCAGGCATGGTTCATTTTAATGAAGGTGAGATCACCAACATTTTGGGTCGACAGCTGGGTCCTTCTTTCTGTCAGGATTGATCCAGCTGCACTGAACACTCTTTCTGATAGCACACTACCAGCAGGGCAAGCGAACTCCTGTAAGGCATATTGTGCCAATTCAGGCCAGGTGTCCAGTTTACAGGCCCAGTAGTCAAAGGGGAATGAACTGTGAGGGAGAACATCGATAGGGGAGGAGAGGTAATTTTGAACCATAGTTGACAACTGCTGTCTCCTGTCTGTTGCAATTGATTCATTATTACCAGTAATGTGAGCGTTACTCGAGAAATCAGTCCAACATGGTCATGAAACCCCTGTTTTCAACGCCACTTCGGCTGTGTGCCCAACGAACACCTCTTCCATTTGGCCCAGTACGGCTCGTGGTAGAACCTGCATCGCTGCTGTGTGCTGGGAATGCCTCTAACAAACGGTTTACCAGAGTTGCTTGTTTGTTCACCAATATTAGCTCTAGGTTCTCTTGTGGCATGATGTTCTGTAATTTGCCTTTATAGCGTGGATCGAGGATGCTGGCCAACCGGTAGTCGTCATCCTTCATAATTTTGGCAATGCGGGGGTCCCTTTTTAGGATCCGCAAGACATAATCACACATGTGGGCCAATGTTCCAGGTGTCAGTGATGGATTAGACCAGAATATAAAAAGTTGAAAAAGGGTAAAGTATTAGAAGCGTACAGCTGTATACAGTGTTGGGGTAATTTATAAATCTCCGTATATATTTCCGGAGTAACAGACAGACGCTCACAGGCTCAGTATGGATTAAACCACAATATGAAAAGCTGAAAAAGAGTACTGTATGACCAGTTACCAGGTATATATAGTATAGTCAAAATATTGTAAATCTCCGCATATATTTCAGGAGTCAGACACAGACGCTCTCAGGCTCAGTATGGATTAGACAAGAATATAAAAAGCTGTAACAGGTTACTGTGTTACCAGATACCAGGTGTATATAGTATAGTGAAAATATTGTAAATCTTCGTGTATATTTCAGGAGTCAGACAAAGACGCTCACAGGCTCAGTATGGATTAGACAAGAATATAAAAAGCAGATCAGCAAGAAATAATCACACATGTGGGACAATGTTCCAGGTTTCAATGATGCACTTAGAGTGGTGGGTGAAGGAGGAATTTCTGGCAAAAAGTGTACTGTATCACAAGCGTACAGCTGTATACAGTCTAGGGGTAATTATAAATCTCCATATATATTACCGGAGTAACAGACAAACGCTCACAGGCTCACTATGGATTAGACCAGAATATAAAAAGTTGAAAAAGGGTAACGTATTAGAAGCTTACAGCTTTATACAGTGTTGGGGTAATTTATAAATCTCTGTATATATTTCAGTAGTAACAGACAGACGCTCACAGTCTCAGTTTGGATTAGACCACAATATGAAAAGCTGAAAAAGGGTATATATATAGTATAGTGAAAATATTGTAAATCTCCGCATATATTTCAGGAGTCAGACACAGACGCTCTCAGGCTCAGTATGGATTAGACAAGAATATAAAAAGCTGTAACAGGTTACTGTATCACCAGATACCAGGTGTATATAGTATAGTGAAAATATTGTAAATCTCCGTATACATTTCAGGATTCAGACTCAGACACTCACAGGTTCAGTATGGATTACACAAGAATATAAAAAGCAGATTCGCAAGACATAATTACACATGTGGGCCAATGTTCCAGGTGTCAATGATGCACTTACAGTGGTGGGTGGAGGAGGGCTTTCTGCCAAAAAGGGTACTGTATCACAAGCATACAGCTGTATACAGACTAGGGGTAATTGTAAATCTCCGTATATATTTGCAGAGTCAGACACAGACTCTCACAGGCTCAGTATGAATTACACCAGAATATAAAAAGTAGAAAAAGGGTAATATATTAGAAGCGAACAGCTGTGTACAGTGTTGGTGTAATTTTAAATCTCCGTATATATTTCCAGAGTCAGACACAGACTCTCACAGGCTCAGTATGGATTACACCAGAATATAAAAAGTAGAAAAAGTGTACTGTATCAGAAGTGTACAGCTGTATACAGTGTTGTGGTAATTTTAAATATCCGTATATATGTCCAGAGTCAGACACAGACTCTCCCAGGCTCAGTATGGATTACACGAGAATATAAAAAGTAGAAAAAGGGTAATGTATTAGAAGCGTACAGCTGTATACAGTGTAGGGGTAATTTTAAATCTCCGTATATTTTTCCAGAGTCAGACATAGGCTCTCACAGGCTCAGTATGGATCACACCAGAATATAAAAAGTAGAAAAAGGGTAATGTATCAGAAGCGTACAGCTGTATACAGTGTTGGGGTAATTTTTAAATCTCCGTATATATTTCCGGAGTAACAGACAGAATCTCACAGGCTCAGTATGGATCACACCAGAATATAAAAAGCAGATCCGCAAGTAATAATCACACGTGTGGGCCAAAGTTCCAGGTGTCAATGAGGCACTTAGAGTGGTGGGTGGAGGAGGACTTTCTGGCAAAAAGGGTACAGTATAACAAGCGTACAGCTGTATACAGTCTAGGGGTTATTGTAAATCTACGTATATATTTCTGGAGTAGCAGACAGACGCTCACAGGCTCAGTATGAATTAGACAAGAATATAAAAAGCAGAAACAGGGTGTCATGATCCCAGTGCAGGTTTGGCCTGCACACCAGGGGTTAATGTCTTGATCCTAGTGCGGGCTCTGACCTGCACACCTGGGGTTTATTATTATGGCCTCTCTTTGGTTCGGGGAGAGCTTCTTATAGCCCTAGGAAGCTCCAATCCCCGTCAGTTATACTTTTGCCCTTGGCTGAGTGTGTTGACCCCTGATTGCCTGTGCCTTGTGCCTGTGTTCTAGTTTGTTTGTATGGTTCTGACCCGGTTCTGTTTCCCGTTGTGATTTTGCCTCTTGATTCTGTACTGTGTATATGCTTCTCTGGTTTTCTGACTCCTGCCACATCCCTGACTATTCTTGATTTGCCTGCTCCTTGTGTACTGCGTTGTCTCTCATGTTTACTGACCTCGGCTTGTCTTGGATTCCGTCTCCCTCTGGTGCCCCGTCCTCTACCTGGTGTCCGGTGACCCCCTTTCCATTCTCCAGGGTCCCTGTAGCTCCCTGCACTCATCCCCAGCTACAGGATGCTAAGCTCCACCCTCTGGGGTCACATGACCGCAGGTCCTGGCAGTACACTCACCACTTGGTGTTCTGCTCACTCCAGCTCTGCTGTATTGCTATCATCTTGCCCAGCACTCGGGCGCTGTGAGTACCGCTGTCACAGGCCGTCGGAGGCTCCAGGCTCCCACTGTCAGAGCTGCTGAAACCGCTGGTAAGTGCCCACCTAGCGGTTTCTCGTGATACAGGGTACTGTATCACCAGATACCAGATGTATATAGTATAGTGAAAATATTGTAAATCTACGTATATATTTCAGGAGTAACACACAGATGCTCTCTCAGTATGAATTTGACCGTAATACAGAAGGCAGAAAAACGGTACTGTATCAGAAGATACCTGCTGTATACGGTTTTGGGGAAAATTTTAATCTCCGTATATATTTCCGGAGTCACACACAGACGCTATCTCAGTATGGATTTGACCGTAATACAGAAGGCAGAAAAACGGTACTGTATCAGAAGATACTAGCTGTATACGGTTTTGGGGAAAATTTAAATCTCCGTATATATTTCCAGAGTCACACACAGATAGTCAGCATGTATTTGTCCGTGATAACAGCCGGTACACGGTAGTATGTGAGGAGCGTACAGCTCTATACGGCGTGTGGAAAAATTAACGCTCGGTAATTTTGCAGAAAAAAATAATAAACTTATTAGTGCTGTGTTAAAAAGTACTCTGCACAGTGTTAGGGATCGAGTTCCGGCTGCTGCACAAGGGGAATCTCGAACAAGTCCCGCTGCGGTCCCCCATCCATCTCCGGCTGCAGTGGAGCCTGCTCAGCAGAGACGTCGGTCCCAGCGTCTCGCTCGGTCTAATGCTGTGCATAGGCTTGTTGCTGCCCCTCCAGGTTCCTCTATTATAACCAGTGCTGGAGCAGGCAGCTCTGGGACTAAGTCCTCGCTTTCTCCATCTGAGCATGCCCAGGGCAAGATCTCCCATTGGAGATCAGGGGTCACATGCTCGGTTACAGCAGCGACTCCCATTGGTACTCCAGGAAGGTCCTGAAGCTGTTTGTGTTCTGGAAGCAGTTTCCCATTGGTCCTTTTCTGGAAGGTCCTGTAGCTGCTACTATAAAAGGTGCGCATGACCGCACGGCCATGCGCTAGTATCAATTCTGTTATGTGCTTTGCGCCAGTGTGGTCATGTACGCATGTGGTTAGGACTCGGCTGAAATAAGCCCCTAGAATACTGGCACCTCTGGTGAGAAGTTTTGTATGCACGTGTTCAGGGCTTGGCTGAAATAAGCACCTAGAATACCGGCACCTCAAGTGAGGAGTTTTGTATGCACGTATTCAGGGCTTGGATGAAATAGCCTCTAGTATACCGGCTACTCTGGTGAGGAGTTGGTTGTTTGCGTTTCTGTCTGCATGACCACGGACTGCTATCCGCTCTGCAGTTATCTGTGTACTCTTGTGGGGTTAACAGGACACAGTCTCTACCACAGCGAGTAACAGAGTTCGCTTATACCGCCATATAGTGCCACAGCATCTATGTCAGCAACTCTGTGGTGTAACAGAGTTCGCTTATACCGCCATGTAGTGCCACAGCATCTATGTCAGCGACTCTGTGGAGTAACAGAGTTTGCTTATACCGCCATATAGTGCCATCTTACTAGCAGCAGGCTCTGCCTGCACGGTGGACCCCGGGTTGCGAACGCACCTAGTATTTATATTTATTTGGTGCGTTCCGCAACCCTTAACATACAGCAGTGTACACAAAGCAATACTGCTAGCAGTCAGTCTAATAATCAGCTCTGCTGCTGCACACAAGAAATTCCTTTCCTGTCACTGGCAGGCAGCCTAATAACCAGCGCTGCTGCAAACAAAAAAATCCTCCCCTGTCACTGCACAGTAACTGTACAGCTAATCGCTATCAGCACAAGCATAGAATAAGTTTTTTTTTCCAGCCTAACGCTCTCCCTACTGAGAAACAGCGGCAGCAACCTATCCCTACGCTAAGATCGGCAGAAGTAAAATGGCGGTCGGCGGTGAGGGCTTTTATAGGCACTGTGACGCCACACAAAGCAAGCCAATCACTGCAATGCCCTTTTCTAAGATGGTGGTGGCCGCTGCGCATGTCATCCCGTTGTCCACAGTGTACATCCTTGCTCATTGGCTGAGAAAAGGCGCCTGCAAGCATTATGGGAAAACCGACTTTGGCGCTCGGGTCTCCAAATGCATGGCCGACCTTACGCTATGGTCGGGTTTCGCTTGGCGAAACCCGACTTTGGCAAAAGTCGGTGTTTTTTGAATCTGACCGACTTGTTTCGCTCCACTCTAGTTCCCACGCATTGGAACTGTACGCTGCATATGCTTAAAAGGATTTGTGAGCAGAAGAGGGCAGTTGTTGAGTACCATCACCAACAAGGGCATCGGTATTCAGTTCAGACTCCACACATAAGACCTCAGGAGTGGACATGGATGTCAGACATATGTACCATCCTACAAAACTTTGAGGATTTACACCAAGATGGTGAGCGCGATGACGCCATAATTAGCGTCACCATCCCGCTTCTCTGTATCTGAAAAGCTCTCTGCTCACAATCAAAAAGGATGCATTGCAAGCAGAGCATGATGAGATGGAGAAAGGAATCATACAGTGTGATTACTCACAGCCCAGCCTCATGTCATCCCAACATGGATTGGTTGACAATGAGGAAAAGGAGTAGGAGGAAGAACAGTAGCTACTTTCCTGCGCTATAGATGGTACTACAAGCACAACTGTCATACTGTCTGTTCAGCATGGATGGCCTGAGGACAGGGAGGAGGAGGAGGAGGACAGCATGGTCAGTCATCCTGTTGGTGAGGACACGGAAGGCTTGCCAGTTATCAGTCTGGCACACATGGCAGACTTTATGTTGCGCTGCCTTTCCCATGACCCTCGCATTATCAAAATTTGTGCTGACACTCAGTACTGGTTGGTGGCACTTCTAGACCCATGCTACAAAGAGAACTTACAATCTCTTATTCCTGAGTCAAATAGGTGTATTAAAATGATGCAGTACCAGAGGGCCATTGTTGCGGAATTACTGAAAAAAGTCCCATCTGAAAACACTGGCGGCAGAGGTCACAGTTCGTTGGCCAACCAAGGAGTAGAGGCGAGAGAGACCCAACTACAATCCAGCAGAGGCAGGGGAACACTGGCAAAGTATTGGGACACTTTTCTCAGACCCTCCCATCGCCCTGGCCCAGAGTCTCGGGGTAGTCTCACAAGGCCTGGAAAGTTTGGGAAGATGCTGAAGGAGTAGTTTGTTGACCGTACCAACATCCTCCGTGATTCCTCTGTGCCTTTTAATTATTGGTTATCCAAGTTGGACTCGTGGCATGAACTGGCTCTCTACACTTTGGAGATCCTGGCATGCCCTGCCGCTAGCGTTTTGTCAGAGCGGGTTTTTAGTGTGGAATAATAACTGATAAGCGCATCTGCCTGTCAACAGAAAATGTTGACAGGCTGACTTATAAAAATGAATAAGGCCTGGATTGGGGCAGTCTTCTGTACACCACTGAATGATAACAGTTAAACATAACCTCCAATACAGTGTATTTTTTTGGGAGGTGTATTACCAGGCACCTCTTCACACCCACACATGGGTATATGCTTCCTGACTTTGGCTATTTGTTGTGTTATTATCCTTCTCCTTTTCCTCATCCTCATCATCCACCACCACTAGAACACGAGGGTGACCGTGGTCTGTGATGCAACAGCCAGTAAAAAATTTTTCAAGGGTGTTTTGATGCCCATTACAAATATGTTTACACTCTATGTTGAGGTATCACCCCCCAGGGAAAATGTTTTTCAGCCTATGCACTTAATGTATGGGCATTACAAGTATAGGCAACCCGCTCCTTTAAACTGGGAAGAACTTTTTCACAGACCATATTCCACATCACTTCCTACACCACCACTAGAACATGAGGGTGAACATGTTCCATGATGAAACAGGCACAGCCACTAAATTGTTTTGCAAGGGTATTTATGATGTCCATAACAACAATTAGTTACGCAGTAGGTTGATGTGTCCCCCCAGGGGAAAATGTTTGTCAGCCCATACACTTACTGTATGGGCATTACAAGTATAGGAGACCCGCTCCTTTGTAATGGAATCTGATTTTTAGGAGGACTTCATACACGTCTCTTCAAAGTGGTATTTTGTTTTGTCCAAAATTGGGCAGGCTTTCCATTCAATGCATAGGCAAATAGTATGGGAGACCCACTTCCTAATAATGTGAACTTTGTTTGATGTTAATCTTCAAAAATGCAATTCTTCAATGCCAGTTCTTCAGCCTCAACACTGCAATGCTAAAATGCAGGGTCTTCTGACTCACCACAGCAAATGACCAATGCAGGTTCTTAAGCCTCAAGAGTGCAATTATCCATAGATGGTTCTTCAGGCTCAACATTGAAATGCTCCACTGCAGGGTCTTTAGCTTCAACACTGCAATTGTCCACTGCCGGTCATTCAGCCTCAACACTGCAATTGTCCACCGCTGGGTCTTCAGCATCAACATTGCAATTGTCAATCGCTGGGTCTTTAGCACAAACACTGCAATTGTCCACTGCTGGTACTTCAGCGTCAATAACGCAATTTTAAACTTCAGGGTCTTTAGTGTCAACACTGCAATGGTCCATTGCTGGGTCTTTAGCGTCAACACTGCAATTGTCCACCACTGGGTCTTTAGCATAAACACTGCAGTTGTCCACTGCCGATTCTTCAGCACCAACAATGCAATTTTAAACTGCAGGGTCTTTAGCGCCAACACTGCAATGGTCCACCGCTGGTTCTTCAGCGTCAACACTGCAATTGTCCACCACTGAGTCTTTAGCATCAACACTGCAATTGTCCACTGCCGAGTCTTCAGGCTCAACTATTCTCTGCATAGCTGTTAAATATTAATTATTGGTTATGGATTTATTCTTTTACACTCAATTCTGCACCGAGCACATTGACTTTCACTGACATTTCATATACTCTGACACTACGGTAAATGGACAGCTGCTATGTAAGTTAATTTAACCACGTGTTGTTTCCAAAGATGCTCCTGACAGAGACAGATGTCATTTACCATTCAGGATCCAAGGAAAGAAGCTTACAAACTGTGCTATGTACAAATGGACAATCTCTTTGTAACTATTTCAACCATTTTATGTTTTGTTGCAATGATATTTTTTGGTGGACAGTGCAATAAGCCACTACATTTTTTTTATAAGAAACATTGTGACATTTTCTTTAGAGTATTGCATCTGGTAACAAGTCCTGGAAAAATACACTAAAATAAGTATTTTTAACAATAGCCAAACAATATGGGAGTAACAAATTAATAGGAAGAATGCTTTTAGGTGGCCATCAAGTACATGGGTTCAAAGGCTTATTGGGGTGTGTTTGAATTTGATGCAGGGTGGGCCTTGCATTCAATGCATGGGCTAACAGTTGGAAAACAAAATGAATAATGTGAACTTGGTTTTCCTGTGTACATCCACCAGGTCGGTTCAAAGCCTTTTTGGGTGTGTTTGAATTGATGTGTGACACCCCATAGTCTGGTTGCCACGATGACATTGCCTCCCTCTACAGGGTGGTGATGTCATGCCTGGAAGCAGGAAGAGGTCCCCATGCCAGGTAATACACAGCATGCAACACAATTCCTGCTCCAAGCCAGCAGGGAGAGCTATAAACCCGACTTCAGGGGAGCTTCTCTCTCTGGTCAGGAGAAGGAGGTAAGGCAGTTAGTCTGAGGAGAGGGAAGAGAGAGAAGGGGAGACAAAGGCTCTGGAGAATTGCAGCTGCAACAGAGCTGCTCCCAGAACTGAGCACTGAGGAAAAGGACACCAGAATCCTTGGCTGTGTGGGTGCTGCACGCCCTGACAGCCGAATCTGGAGGACAGGGGACTGCAAGCTTCCTGGCCACACCGAACACCTGGAGGCACTGCAGCAGACCGAGAGCCCAGGGCTGCCAGTGTACAGTCAGTGCCTGTGATAAGTTATTAAAAAAATGAAAAAATTGCACTCCTCCATTTCTCTGACCTATACATACCCCGTCCCCTAATAAAACACCCCCTTACCCCGCTAATTATACAGAAACACTATCCTAGCCAAAGTCATAACCAAAGCAATAGTGGAAACACGATCATTTACCAAACTGTGACCAAATTTTGCCGACTTTGAGGAAAAATGCTTGGTAAACCAAACACGAATCCGAATGTGCCATATTCTTGATGAATTTGAGATTGGCAAACGTTTTCCGAACAAGATCGCTCATCTCTAGTGAGGAATAAGTGATCCAGACTTTAGGTTGATGAGACTGGAACATGTGGAACACTGGGTGGTGTTGACAAGCCTGCTGGAAGCATTATGTGCTAGCCAAACAACCACCTGTTTGCACTGCTCTGGCTTCTGAAGTGGTGTGCCATGCCTCCTTGCAACGTAAGACAGGAACCTATGTGTTGTGGTTGGGTGTGTTTTTTGTGCTACAGCAACAAGTGTAGGCACACCTACACCATGTCCTCTGCATCTGCGTTCACCATCATCAGCCCTTCCACTTCCTGTCCCTTAATGCATGCCTTGCACATTTTGTAACTGCTAGGTCTCTTGAAACCAAGTTTGTTTTTAATAAAAGAAAAAAATTAGTCACCTGCAGCAGAAAAAGGTTTTTGTGAGTTTACTCCACTGTAATGTAACAGAAAGAAAGCAAAAGCATATGGATGACAATCAATCCAGAAAAATGTTGCAATGCTTTTTTTCAGTCTTAGAGATCACAGAAATGGTCACAGAACACTCGTAACACTGTATGGCTAAGAAATGGAAGCCTACGAAATTTTTAAAAGCTTTTTTAAGGTTTAGAGATCAGAAAAATGTTCATAGATCACGTAACACTTTATAACTGAGAAATGGAAGCCTACAAAATTTTTAAAAGCTTTTTACAGTTTTAGAGATTGAAGAAATGTACTTCACACTACGGAATTGTGTATGATTGAGAAATGTAGCCTAGGAAAATGTTTCAACAATTTTTGGGTTTGTTATATAACACAAAAAAGGACATCAAAGCACATAATACTTGATGGATCAAAATATATTCAATTTTTACAGCCCCCACAAAAAAGAAGCAGCTGTATATTTGCCAATGGACTGCACAGGCATAATCCCTGTCTACAGACTGGATTCTGTAACTCTCCCTACTGCTGTGAGTCTCTCTCCCTCCCTGGGCTAAATGCAGATTGTATGTGATGCAAACAGCAAAGCAAACAATTAACCCTTAGAAGGGCTGCTAGTATAATGGATCAGCTTCAGCACCAGTATCAAGACTGCAATTATCTGATTCATTATAGATGCGCCTTTTCCGGCACTTAAGGGCCCGTCTCACATAACGAGATCGCTACCGAGATCGTTGTTACGTCACCAATTTCGTGACGTAACAGCGACCTCATTAGCGATCTCGCTACGTCTGACACATACCAGCGATCAGGCCCCTGCTGTGAGATCGCTGATCGTTCAAGAAAACTCTGGACATTTTTTTGGTCGTTGCGGCCCCGCTGAGTCGCACATATCGTCCTGTATGACACCTTTAACAACGATCTCTCCAGCGACTTGCTATTAGAATCGAGGGCGTGCCTTTGCATTGCCTTTTCCACGCCCCCTGGCTCCGATTGGCGGTCACTACTGCGTTTCAATTGGCGCTATTTACCATTGTTCCGGATCGCATGAATGAAAAGGCAGCGTAGCTGCGCTCCTATTCATTGTTCTTGGCGGTCTAGGAACAGTTGTGGTGTTTTGTTCCTGCTAGCGTCCTGCTTCCGGATCTCAGTAGCGTTCAGGACTGCATCTCCAAAAAAGACAGCTATTCTCCAACTGGCTTTTGACTAGCTATACGTTGTGCACGGTAAGTTCCTTTTGGGTCTTTAGTGCGTTTCCATTGTCTTTAGAATTAATGTTAAGTATTGTAACATTGCACAACTATGTAGTGTATACTTTTTTGAGTCTCTAATGTGATTCCTATTGTGTATTTTATGGGGGTCTCGGGTGGGATCTCAAATACCTTCCCATTTAACATTGTTATAGGACACCTACCTATAGTCTATTGTCTGCTATCTACCATTGCACATGTGCTTTTTCGCCGGCAGCCATTTTAGGGGGTCTCGGGTGGGATCTCAAATACCTTTCCATTTCGCCTAATTTTAAATTGTTATAGGACACCTACCTATTGTTTTTATTTTTTTTTTCAGTTTGCCCCATCATGAACAATGCAGAGTGTGCTGTTGTGGTTGCTGCATTGCTTGTAGAGGAAGCACGGCGTCAAGATGAGGCACGGATGCTGGAGAGGCGTTCTAAAAGAAAACGTCGCATGTGGACCCGAGAGTGGCTGCAGAAGAGGTCCAAATTTTCACACATGCAACTGGTGAAAGAGCTTCAGGATAAAAATGCACATGATTTCCGCAATTTTCTGCGGATGTCTGAGGAATCCTTCACCTATTTACTTGGAAGAATTACTCCACTTATTGAACGTAAGGATACAGCGATGCGTGCTGCCATCCCGGCAGATGAAAGATTGGCAGTCACGCTGCGATTCCTGGCAACTGGACGCTCTTTGCAAGACTTGCATTTTTCTTCAGCCATTTCAAGGCCTCTACTGAGCGTTCTCATTCCGGAAACGTGCAAGGCGATTTTCAGTTGTCTATGGAGCTACATGGAGTTTCCCACCACGGAGGCGGAATGGAGCAAGATTGCCAACGATTTTGATCACCTATGGCAGTTCCCAAACTGTGGTGGGGCTTTGGACGGGAAACATGTCCGTATTACTCAGCCACCCAACAGCGGATCATATTTCTACAACTACAAGGGCTATTTCAGCATCATACTGATGGCCCTTGTTAACGCCAATTATGAGTTCATTTGTGTAGACATTGGGATGAATGGAAGGGTTTCCGATGGTGGAGTTTTGGAGAATACAGTTTTTGGAGAACTGTTACATAACTGTGAACTCCACTTGCCTCCTAACTCAGACACTACAGGTAACCTTAATTTTGTTTTTATTGGCGACGAGGCCTTCCCGCTTCATCCCAATCTCATAAAACCTTTCCCTCAAAAAACTCTCACACGGGAAAGGAGAATTTATAACTACCGTTTGTCTAGGGCACGTCGGGTTGTGGAGAATGCCTTTGGTATCATGGCCAATTGCTTCCGCATTTTTCACACACCGATTAACATGAAGTTGAAATCTATTGACTCAGTCGTTTTGGCCTGTTGTGTTCTTCACAATTTTCTTCGCCGACGCGATTCTGTGTCGTACTGTCCTCCTGGCTTTGGTGACTCTGTGAATGAAACGAACGGAGAAGTGCAGCTGGGCGAATGGCGGGCAAGTGAACGTGCAATTGCTGGCCTTCGACCATTGGGACCTGGAAGAAGCACCCAGGATGCGAAGACCTGCAGAGACAATTACTGCGATTATTTTAACGGTCCCGATGCTGTGACTTGGCAGCATCAGAACCTATAGTGGACTACTACTGAGATTGTTACCTACTTAAATTGCTGAATAAAGTTCTATTAGTTAATGTTTTTTTCACGTATTGTTAATTTGGTCTCTCAACATTACTTACATTGTTTAAAGTTACATATACTCAAATGTATGAGTAATAATAATAATAATAATAATCTTTATTTATATAGCGCCATCATATTCCGCAGCGCTTTACAGTTTAACAGTTTCAAAACACAAGTCATAAGTAACAACGTTAACAATACAGTAATTAAAGCAAAATAAGACGGTCCTGCTCGTGAGAGCTTACAATCTACAATGAGGTGGGGGAGATACAAAATACAGGTGTGTACAGTCATGGCCAAAAGTTTTGAGAATGACACAAATATTAATTTTTACAAAGTCTACTGCTTCACTTTTTCTAATGGCAATTTTCATATACTCCAGAATGTTATAAAGAGTGATCAGCTTAACAGCAATTACTTGCAAATCAATATTTGGCTAGAAAATGAACTTTATCCCCAAAACACATTTCAACATCATTGCAGCCCTGCCTTAAAAGGACCAGCTAACCTTTTTTCAGTGATTGCTCCATTAACACAGGTGTGGGTGTTGATGAGGACATGGCTGGAGATCAATCTGTCATGATTAAGTAAGAATGAGACCACTGGACACTTTAAAAGGAGGCTGGTGCTTGGCATCAATGTTTCTCTTCTGTTAACCATGGTTATCTCTAAAGAAACACATGCAGTCATCATTGCAATGCACAAAAATGGCCTAACAGGGAAGAGTATCACAGCTAGAAAGATTGCACCTCAGTCAACAATCTATTGCATCATCAAGAACTTCAAGGAGAGAGGTTCCATTGTTGCCAAAAAGGCTCCAGGGCGCTCAAGAAAGACCAGCAAGCACCAGGACCGTCTCTTAAAAGTGTTTCAGCTGCGGGATCGGGGCTACCAGCAGTGCAGAGCTTGCTCAGGAATGGCAGCAGGCAGGTGTGAGTGCATCTGCACGCACTGTGAGGCGGAGACTCTTGGAGCAAGGCCTGGTCTCAAGGAGGGCAGCAAAGAAGCCATTTCTCTCCAGAAAAAACATCATGGACAGACTGATATTCTGCAAAAGGTACAGGCAGTGGACTGCTGAGGACTGAGGTAAAGTTATTTTCTCTGATGAATCCCCTTTTCGATTGTTTTGGACATCAGGAAAACGCCTCATTGGGAGAAGACAAGGTGAGCGCTATCAGCAGTCTTGTCTCATGCCAACTGTTAAGCATCCTGAAACCATTCATGTGTGGGGTTGCTTCTCAGCCGAGGGAATCGGCTCTCTCGCAGTCTTGACAAAAACACAGCCATGAATAAAGAATGGTACCAGAATGTCCTCCAAGAGCAACTTCTCCCAACCCTCCAAGAGCAGTTTGGCGATCAACAATGCCTTTTCCAGCATGATGGAGCACCTTGCCATAAAGCAAAGGTGATAACTAAATGGCTCAGGGAACAAAACAAAGAGATTTTGGGTCCATGGCCTGGAAACTCCCCAGATCTTAATCCCATTGAGAACTTGTGGTCAATCATCAGGAGACGGGTGGACAAACAAAAACCTAAAATTCTGACAAAATGAAAGCATTGATTGTGCAAGAATGGACTGCTATCAGTCAGGATTTGGTCCAGAAGTTGATTGAGAGCATGCCAGGGAGAATTGCAGAGGTCCTGAAGAAGAACGGTCAACACTGCAAATATCGACTTGCTGCATTAACTCATTCTAACTGTCAATATAAGCTTTTGTTACTCATATGTTTGCAATTATATTTCTGTCTGTGATAAAAACATCTGTCAAACACACAAATAAAAACCAGAGGGCAGCAGATCATGTGAAAATATAATATTTGTGTCATTCTCAAAACTTTTGGCCATGACTGTATATACAATGGTGCATTTACAATGATGGTCCAGCCATCTTAAGGGAGTGAGGGATGGATGGAGAGGTTAGTCGAAAGTCGTTTGCAGAGCGCAGCAGTCGGTTAGGCCGATAGATAGAAATGAGGGAGGAGATGTAGGGGGGTGCTGCAGTGTGGAGAGCTTTGTGGGTGAGAACAAGTACTTTGAATTGGATCCTATAATGAATGGGCAGCCAATGTAAGGACTGGCGAAGAGCGGACGCGTCCGAGTACCGATTAGCCAGATGGATGACCCTGACTGCTGCATTAAGGATGGACTGGAGAGGGGATAGTCGAGTAATGGGGAGGCCAAGTAATAGAGCGTTACAGTAGTCCAGGCGGGAGTGGATCAATGCTACAGTGAGGGTTTTTGTTGTTTCCATGGTGAGAAAAGGGCGGATTCTAGAGATGTTCTTTAGGTGTAGGCGGCAAGAGCGGGCAAGAGATTGTATATGGGAGGTGAAGGAGAGATTGGTATCAAACATAACACCCAGACAGCGAGCCTGCTGCCGGGGTGTTATTATGGTGCCGCCCACTGAGAGGGAAATGTCAGATTTAGGGAGGTTAGTAGACGGCGGGAGCAGAAGAAGTTCAGTTTTGGCGAGGTTGAGTTTCAGATAGAGAGCAGACATGATGTTGGAGACTGCGGACAGACAGTCGGTGGCGTTCTGTAGTACAGCGGGGTAAGGTCGGGGGATGACGTGTATAATTGTGTGTCATCAGCATAAAGATGGTACTGAAAGCCAAATCTGCTGATGGTCTGTCCAATTGGGGCGGTGTAGAGAGAGAAGAGAAGGGGGCCAAGGACTGAGCCCTGGGGTACACCGACAGTGAGAGGGAGAGGAGATGAAGTGGAGCCAGAGAACGAAACACTGAAGGAGCGGTCAGAAAGATAGGAGGAGAACCAGGAGAGAACAGTGTCCTTAATACCTAGAGAGTGGAGCCTGGACAGTAGGAGACGGTGGTCAACCGTGTCGAAAGCTGCAGAAAGGTCGAGTAGAATGAGCAGAGAGTGGTTGCCGTTACGTTTTGCAGTCAGAAGGTCATTGGTCACTTTGATGAGTGCAGTTTCAGTCGAATGTAGGGGTCGGAAGCCGGACTGTGAAGGGTCTAGGAGGGAGTGAGTGGAGAGGTAACGGGTGAGGCGGGAGTAGACTAGGCGCTCCAAAAGTTTGGAGATGAAGGGGAGATTGGAGACCGGTCTGTAGTTGTTTGTGCAGGAAGGTAATGAGGTAATATACAGTCACATGAGGTAACAGTAATATGAGGTAATACACAGGTGACATCTACTATATAATCATGTAATTGTGTCTGTCTTTAACGAAAGCCCGCCTCGCTGATTGGTCGCACCCGGCCGGACGCGACCAATCAGCGACTGGCCCAGTCCATGTAAACCCCAGCAGCAGCCTCCACAGCTGACAAAACGTCAAAAATAGAGATAAATGAGGTCTCGCCATAATTGTCATGACCCGAACAATAAAAACTCTTTATCTATTTTACCACACTCAGACCGATTAAAAGGGCACCCCAAAAAGAATTTTTTTTTTTTTTTTTTGTTAACTACTAACTTCCAAAAAATAATAAAAAAGCGTTTAAAAAAATGTCAGGTGCCCAAAAATGGTAACAATAAAAACGCCAACACGTAACACCCAAAAAAAACCCACACATGATTATGTGGGAAAAGTTTAAAAAAAAACATCTACATATTGTGACATATAAAAAATTTTTTTCATATACAAAGTGAATATTTCCATGACAGTTTCCACAAATAAAATCACAATCTAATAATACATCAAACCCCTTTAAAACCAACAACATACCCACACTCTTGTGACCTGGGGACGCTGTATTGCAGGCACGATATTTTCGGGGACGCTAATACGTCTCCATTTTAATCACAAAATCCATGAGTGTAGCAATGCTGTTCGCGCGAGAACGCAGTTGCGTCCTCTAAGGTCCGCACGTCACGTGGAAAAAATGGGCGTTGCTGATGCGTCATGGGCGGGATTAACGACGTAAATGCGGCCTAGCTTGTTTTAAGGTGATAACATGGCGGCTGTGAGACGCAGTACACCCTGGGGGGATGCCGAGGTCTGCTATTTGATCAGTGTGATGGATAGGAGGGATTACTGGTGCACTCAGCACCAGACGCATCCAGTCCTCCACAAGCAGGCAGTGCTGCGGAGGATCAGACGGGGCCTGGCTAGAAGATATGGAGTGCAGCGGACAACAAGACAAATCCGCAAGAAGCTGGCTGATCTGCGGTACAGATCCAGCGACCGCATCGCCAGCATCCGTGCACAGAGGCAGGCCCGTCGTGGTGAGTGGCATCATATGGGGCCTACTCTGTATGGACCAATATTTGGGGCTAATCATACAGTGGAACTTCAGAAATGGGGTCCAGCATATACTGGAGCATCATATAGGGGTTCATTATTTATGTGGCTTCATATCGGGCCCTTTACATATGTAGCATCATATGGGCCTACTCTGTATGGACCAATATATGGGGCTAATCATACAGTGGAACTTCAGAAATGGGGTCCAGCATATACTGGAGCATCATATAGGGGTTCATTATTTATGTGGCTTCATATCGGGCCCTTTACATATGTAGCATCATATGGGGCCTACTCTGTATGGACCAATATATGAAGCTTTATATGCGAATAATAGCCATAATCAAGAAAGTTAGTAAAAAGATTATTCCACTCAATTGAAATCTTTTTCAGCACCACCACCACCACCATCTACTTTGGCATCATCACCTGCTGCATCACCAGCTGCATCATCAGCAGCACCATCACCAGCAGCTGCATCACCAGCACCACCATCACCGGAAGCAACCCCTTCTCCTGCTGCTACACCGCCTTCGGATATGTGGTCATCGACCTCTACCCCCACACTGGACTTCTCTCCAGCATCACTCCATGACACTGGTGCAGGATCGCCTTCTGGTAATTTACGCACATAATATAACATTGTTAGGTCTTAAAATGTGCAAGGGCTGTCGTGTTATATGTATTTTTCTTTGTGTCCCTAGCCGGTGGTGCCACAGGTTTGGGCTGGGCAGTAAGTGCCGCATCTGGAGAAGCGCAGTCGCCGCAAATCCGTAAGTAAAACAGCACACATGTAACTTTACTTGATGTTGCCACAGAATTGCCTCGTTAACTTTTACCATTTACCTCCACAGAAATGATCACTGCCCAGGACCTGTTGACCTCCCACCGGCGGATGAGGTCGGCAATATTGGCAGCCATGGACGAGCATGGAGTGTTGCTGGAGCGGTTCATTCACCAGGGGGGCATGTAAATAGTTTTTTTGTAAATAGTTCTTTTATTTGTTTTGTTTTCAATGTTATGTTTGTTTTTTTATGTTATATATATATATAGATTGTAAGCTTTTCAGGGATATAGCTCTGGGATCGCCGTCCGGTAGACAGAGTGGCACGGAAACAGTTCATTCATAGACAGCAGTTCTGGTAAAAACTGGCCGCAACCAGCTTTATTAAAGTCCACAGCAAACAGATAAAACAAATCATAAACATAAGACCTGGGCTTGTCTAGCCACTTACTACACTTAGATAGATTTCCCTATCTATCCGGGTCCCGACTCTAACAGCCTGGGCCAAAACAACACATATGTTCAGCATTTACCAGCATGGAGGTTCACAGAGTCTCTTCCTTGTGTCTGAAGGCACCTTCAATGTCCAGACTTGAGAGAGCTCCCCTCCTATTCAGCAGCTATCCGCATGGATTCTCACAGAGACTACTCCTGTGTCCGGGTACATCGAGCACCCAGACTGAGACAGCTCATACTCCTGGAGACTGCTTCTTGTGCCTGGACTCCCTGTCCAGACTAAGCGAGCTCTCTGACTGTGTTCGCAGACACCTACTTCTGGTCTCCTAATTAACAGCTGAATGGTTTCAGGCCTGAGCTGCAAGTGTGTACTGAATGTAAGGTGTAGTGACCTTTCTCTACCACTAGGTTTACAAAGCCACACATTTCCCTTATACCATACAGCACAGTACCTAGGTGAAATGTACACCCCATTTGACACATATTCCTTCACCGTCTCACATATCCCCTCCCTCTTCTCCAGACCGGAGGGCTGGTCATCCAGACCGGAGGGCTGGTCAACAATCCAAAAGAGACAGTGAACTCTGGACCAGTCATGGCCTTCATCAGCTTCATCTTCACTACTGTCATCTGTATCTTCACCTGAGCCATAGTCAACATCAGCTTTCTCTTCATCTGAAGCATCCACACTACCCTGTACCCTCCCAGGCCTATGCTCTCTGCGGGCCTCGGGTATCCTGCACGGTTTCATCTTGACCTTAGGGCCGGGTTCAGTTTCGGTATAGTGCCTCCTCAGAGAAGTACGACCGGGCACGTCAGAACACCTCTGCTGATTCTTCCTCAAAAATCCTCGTACCTCCTGTTCTTGGTGCACTGACCATGTGTCACCAACTATCACAGGAGGTATAGGGGGTTTTTCACTTTTCTCTAGTTCCCCTTGTACCTTCTTTACTTCATTGAGCTTCTCCAGAAGATGCTCATGGCTCTCATCACGCTCCTTCATCACAGTTGGGAGTTTTTTCTGAGAAGTAATCAATTCATCTGGTACCTGTTGGACGTCTTTTATGTCTTCGGCCACTTCTTCAGGCTCTTCTGGTAGAACATGCTCAGAAGCCCTACCGTCAGTCTTACATTCTACCTCTTCAGTAGTGTTGAGCATTCCGATACCGCAAGTATCGGGTATCGGCCGATATTCGCGTTATCGGAATTCCGATACTTAATTCCGATACTTTTTCCATATCGTATACCGGAATCGGAAGTTCCCATAATTCTTTGAGAGGCAATGTGATTTTAGTCAGCCAATGAGGAATCCTACGAAGTGTGGGCACATCCTGTAATGCTGCGGTCATCTTAACTAATGGCATGGCTGTGATTGGCTGCTGAAATGATGTCAGAATGCACTATAAAAGGCGCCGCCGCCATTTTAGCGTCACTGTGCTGTGAACTCAGTAAGGGACAGAACGCTACTCTGCTAACTCTGAGGGACAGTTAGATATTGCGATTTTGTGTACTACTGTGCTTGAGGCAGGCTAGTTTACCAACCGCTGTGTAAAGCTTCATTTTGCCAGTGTTGTTTTAACAGCTCTGTGCAAGGTGTGTGTGTGACAGTGCAGGTGACGCTGCAGTTTGCTCTGCATCCACCGCTGTTTGTAGGCATCTGCACGTGTCACTGACTCTTTTTTTTTTATTTTATTTAGTGGAATTGGTGCAGCTCCATTATATTAGAAAAAAATCAAATCTATTAGTGTGACGTGCTTCCATCCGTATACAATACATTGGTTGCAAACACTATAGAAGTACACAAAGGAGCTTTTCACAGATAGTGAATAGTTGTGTTTCAGTGTTCACTGCAGTCTGTGAGGTTTTGATTTTTTGAGTGCAGATCACGCTCCAGTTAGTTCTTCAACCACTGCCGGTTGTAGTCTGCTGAGCGTGTGTCACTGCCTCATCCTTCACATTTTTCTCTAATTGGTGCTGCTCCATTTTAGTGGAAAAAAATCTAATCTATTAGTGTGACGCGCTTCCATCCGTATACAATACATTGGTTGCAAACACTATAGAAGTACACAAAGGAGCTTTTCACAGATAGTGAATAGTTGTGTTTCAGTGTTCACTGTAGTCTGTGAGCTTTTCATTTTGTGAGTGCAGATTACGCTCCAGTTTGTACTTCAACCACTGCCGGTTGTAGTCTGCTGAGCGTGTGTCACTGCCTCATCCTTCACATTTTTCTCTAATTGGTGCTGCTCCATTTTAGTGGAAAAAAATCTAATCTATTAGTGTGACGCGCTTCCATCCGTATACAATACATTGGTTGCAAACACTATAGAAGTACACAAAGGAGCTTTTCACAGATAGTGAATAGTTGTGTTTCAGTGTTCACTGTAGTCTGTGAGCTTTTCATTTTGTGAGTGCAGATTACGCTCCAGTTTGTACTTCAACCACTGCCGGTTGTAGTCTGCTGAGCGTGTGTCACTGCCTCATCCTTCACATTTTTCTCTAATTGGTGCTGCTCCATTTTAGTGGAAAAAAATCTAATCTATTAGTGTGACGCGCTTCCATCCGTATACAATACATTGGTTGCAAACACTATAGAAGTACACAAAGGAGCTTTTCACAGATAGTGAATAGTTGTGTTTCAGTGTTCACTGTAGTCTGTGAGCTTTTCATTTTGTGAGTGCAGATTACGCTCCAGTTTGTACTTCAACCACTGCCGGTTGTAGTCTGCTGAGCGTGTGTCACTGCCTCATCCTTCACATTTTTCTCTAATTGGTGCTGCTCCATTTTAGTGGAAAAAAATCTAATCTATTAGTGTGACGCGCTTCCATCCGTATACAATACATTGGTTGCAAACACTATAGAAGTACACAAAGGAGCTTTTCACAGATAGTGAATAGTTGTGTTTCAGTGTTCACTGTAGTCTGTGAGCTTTTCATTTTGTGAGTGCAGATTACGCTCCAGTTTGTACTTCAACCACTGCCGGTTGTAGTCTGCTGAGCGTGTGTCACTGCCTCATCCTTCACATTTTTCTCTAATTGGTGCTGCTCCATTTTAGTGGAAAAAAATCTAATCTATTAGTGTGACGCGCTTCCATCCGTATACAATACATTGGTTGCAAACACTATAGAAGTACACAAAGGAGCTTTTCACAGATAGTGAATAGTTGTGTTTCAGTGTTCACTGTAGTCTGTGAGCTTTTCATTTTGTGAGTGCAGATTACGCTCCAGTTTGTACTTCAACCACTGCCGGTTGTAGTCTGCTGAGCGTGTGTCACTGCCTCATCCTTCACATTTTTCTCTAATTGGTGCTGCTCCATTTTAGTGGAAAAAAATCTAATCTATTAGTGTGACGCGCTTCCATCCGTATACAATACATTGGTTGCAAACACTATAGAAGTACACAAAGGAGCTTTTCACAGATAGTGAATAGTTGTGTTTCAGTGTTCACTGTAGTCTGTGAGCTTTTCATTTTGTGAGTGCAGATTACGCTCCAGTTTGTACTTCAACCACTGCCGGTTGTAGTCTGCTGAGCGTGTGTCACTGCCTCATCCTTCACATTTTTCTCTAATTGGTGCTGCTCCATTTTAGTGGAAAAAAATCTAATCTATTAGTGTGACGCGCTTCCATCCGTATACAATACATTGGTTGCAAACACTATAGAAGTACACAAAGGGGCCTTTCACAGATACTGAACAGTTGTCTGCAGGGTTCACTGTAGTCTGTGAGGAATAACCACACTTAGGCCTTAACTTTTCTGACTTTCTTTATCAATCTACCAAGATGAAGAAGTCAGTGAGTAAGGCACGTGGTCGTGGTCGAGGCCGTGGATTTGCAGCAGGGAGAGGACGTGGGGATTCTGTGGCTGCTGCCGCACCCAGTGACACAGCATCCACCAGTTTTCCCCGTGAGCGTTCCTTTATGCGCACTTTTGTAGGAGCTCAGCGTACCACCCTGCTGCGTGAAGAACAAATTGAAGCCGTTGTTGGTTGGATGGCAGCCAATGCATCGACTTCAATACCTTCCACCTCCTCTCAGGACCACAGCACTGTTGAACAACCATCAGTCTCTTCACCGCCTGCCAAATTGCCCAGGCAGTCAGAGAGCTCTGTACAGGAGCCAGCTGAGTCTCTGCTTCTGTTCTCAGAATCTGTTGGCTTGGAAACAGGGGCCCAGCCAAGCAGCATTCTGGAATGTGAAGAAGAGGCAGTATGCAGTGATGCGCAACAGCTGTGTCTCTCTGAACCTGAAGAGGCGGGTGAGCCAGTGCCGATGGTCAGCACACCGCAGAACGCATCTGATGATGATGAGACTCAGTTGCCAGTTTCTGTTGAGCATGGTGCTGGCCAGACCACCCAACAACAGCAGGTGTTGGAAGAGGGTAGTGGTGAGATGATGAGGTCCAAGACCCAACATGGCGTGAGGAACAGGAAGGTGGTGGGAGCAGCTCTGAGGAAGAGATTGCACCAACGGTCCAAACAGTAGGGAGAGGTAGGCTGCAGACTCGCTTGCCTGTAGCCTCCAGTTTGGCACCCGTTCGGAGCAGTTCTCTTACAACAGCCAAACCGGGCGCTCCCAGGATTTGCTCTGCGTGGTCCTTTTTTGATACAGTTGCAGATGATATTTGCTATGTCAAATGCAAGCTGTGTAATCAAAAAATTAAAAGAGGTAAAAGTGTCAGTAACCTTAATACAACAAATATGTGGAAACATGTGCGGTCAAAGCACTTTGTTGAGTTACAAAGACACACTGGAGATGTAGGCCAACCTACAGCAGCACCTACATCTTCAGCTCCTGTTGGAGCCTCTTCCTCCAGTTCACACACAGCTGGTAAGGCTTCCTCAAAGGATCGCCATGGAAGAACCTCTGTCACTGTTGTCCAGAGACACAGTGTTATTCCACCCACAGGTGCAAGTTCCCTGTCATCCTCACACACCCAGGCCACAAAACAGCCATCGGTAGCACAGGCATGGGATAAAAGACGGCCATACTCGGCAAACCATCCACGAGCACAGGCTCTGAATGCTGTCATTGCAAAACTCCTGTCCCTTGAAATGCTGTCATTCAGGCTGGTGGAGACTGACAGTTTCCGTGAATTAATGGCATTGGCAGTCCCACAATACAATGTGCCCAGCCGATTTTATTTCAGCAGGCAAGCCGTCCCTGGTCTGCAAAAGCATGTTGAGGCAAAAATTAAACATGCGCTACTAAACGCCGTCAGTAGCAAGGTCCACCTGACCACCGATGCGTGGACCAGTACCCATGGCCAGGGACGATACCTTTCACTCACTGCCCATTGGGTGAATGTTGTGGAGCCGGGTACAGATCTTGCGAGTGGCGCTGTACGTGTTCTGCCAACTCCAAGGATTGCCGGAATCAAGTCTGTCCACATTGACTCCTCCTCCTACTCCAGTTCCTCAGAATCATCGCTGCAGGAGCCGTCACGGTCTACCTCCACATGGACCCGTGGACGCTTACCTGATGCGACCGATATGAGCACAGCCGTGGCCAAACGGCAACAGGCCGTTCTGAAATTAATTCCCATGGGGAATCGAAGCCACACAGCGCAGGAGGTCTGGAATGCCATCAAGCAGGAGAGCGACGTGTGGTTTTTGCCAGCGAATCTCCAGCCAGGCTTGGTAGTGTGTGACAATGGCCGAAATCTGGTGGCAGCTCTGGGCCTTGGCAACCTCACTCACATACCATGTCTGGCACATGTGCTCAACTTGGTCGTGCAGAGTTTTTTGAGGGACTATCCGGATCTTGATGCACTGCTGCACAAGGTCCGCCTAGAGTGCGCTCACTTGCGACGTTCCAGCATGGCCAGATCGCGCATTGCAGCTCTGCAACGCAGATTGCGCCTTCCTGAACATCGCATCATATGTGACGTATCCACCAGGTGGAATTCAACGTTACATATGTTGGAGCGGTTGTGTGAGCAGCAGCCAGCAGTTATGGAGTATCAGCTGCATCAGGCGCAATCAACACGCAATTTGCGCCGTCCACACTTCACCATTAATGAGTGGGCCACTATGAAGGACATGTGCCACGTTTTGCGTGCGTTTGATGAGTCAACGCGGATGGCGAGTGCAGATGATGCACTAGTCAGCCTGACTGTCCCCCTTATCTGCCTGCTTCAAAAAACACTGCAAGCAATAAGGGATGAGGTTTTGGAAGAGGTGGAGGATGAGGAGTCACAAATTCCATCACCTTCTGGAAAGTCAGCGCAACGTGGTTCCTCACAAAGGGCTGGGCAGGGCTCACTTTGTGAGGAGGATGAGGAGGAGGAGTCAATGGAGGAGGAAGACATCGCTCCAGAGGGAGGTACACAACGCTCTAGTCAGTATGTAGAGCGAGGGTGGGGTGATGCAGAGCAGGCAGAGATAACGCCTCTTGCAGAGGACAGCGTTTCTTTGCCAGTTGGGAGTCTGCAGCACATGGTTGATTTCATGCTGCAGTGCCTAAGAAACGACCGCCGCATCGCCCACATTCTCACGACGTCTGATTATTGGGTGTACACCCTCCTAGACCCTCGCTACCGGGACAACGTCAAAAGCCTCATCACACCGTTGAACCGGGAGCGTAAAATGCGGGAGTACCAAGACACACTGGTGCAATCCCTAATGTTCTACCTTACTGCCGAGAGCACTGCTGCTGCTACTGCTTTACAAAGCAGCTCTGTGCGTCGAGGCAGTGTAGAGAGCTCTGCAACAAGAGGGAGCACACGCAGTGCCTCTGCACAGGGAAAGACCAGTATGTTCAAAATGTGGCAAAGTTTTGTGGCAGCGCCACAAATGTCTACACCATCCGAGAGGGCTCCAGTCAGCGGGAGGCAACGTATCCGTCAGATGGTGACAGACTACTTGGCTTTGCCTCTCAGTGTACTCCCAGATGGCTCTTCCCCATTCAAGTTTTGGGTCTCTAAGCTGGATACATGGCCAGAGCTTAGCCAGTATGCATTGGAGGTGCTGGCTTGCCCTGCTGCCAGTGTATTATCGGAGCGCGTCTTTAGTGCTGCAGGTGGTGTACTAACAGACCGTCGCATGCGACTATCCTCCGATAATGTAGACCGGCTTACTTTTCTGAAAATGAACAAGGCATGGATCTCGCCAGAATTTGTCTGTCCGTTTTCAGATTAAATAACTGGTTCGCAACGTTATCCATGTCTCCTGTTATGTTCATCTTTCTACCACCTGAACTCTACTCCCTGGGCTCCAACACTGCCAGTTGCTGCTCAGAAGTGTCGTGTCCACAGAACAAAACACAAGCTCTACTGTTAGTGGGGTTCAGTAACGCCAGCTGTTCCCTGCTGTGTCAACGGCAAGAAGTCTCCTGTTCCCGACACATGGACAGAAAAACACATGACCAACATGCTCCAAATAGGAAGAGCCGTCACCCTGCTTGTTATGCTGAAAACATGAAATTGTGAAGTTTTGCAGGCCTAGAATGATAAATTTTTATGACAAATATGGACAAATAATAATTTGTCATCACAGCGCATATCTGCACATGTCTATTAGAAATGGTAACAAAAAATAAAACATAGTCTACTCTTCACATTTTGAAATTAATGCATAAAAGTACATTTCAGACTTATGAATTAATGCTTTTTAAGGAACTTTATCTGTACCTGTAAGATAATGCACTCAATGGATGTACGAATCATTACATCCTCATCATCATCATCACGAGTTTTATTTATGACAGACATTATAAAATACACATACTGATGCCAACTGTAACTTCAAACACCATATATGAAATGGCCAGCATGTAAACATGGTAATAATGTCCAATAATAAATTATTACATCTAGAAAGTGCATCATGCATACTGACAATAGGTACTTATACCTGCAAGTGCTGTTGAAACAACCACAAGAGATATAAATTAATACTGGTATATAGGTATCACAGTGCATAGTTACTCATGGACAATGTTGATGTAATACTGTATCTCAATTAAGTCAGTGTCAACCATTAGGCTTGTTAGTCTTGTACATTGTTAAAGAGGGAACGTAATTTTTTGGTTTGTCATAGGTGTAGTATTACACATTAAATTATTACTGCTGTACTTTTTTTTGGCGTCCCTAGTGCGCAATAACGCAGCCTAACCTCACATTTGATAGTCAGCTAATTGCCACACGCTACCCTACCCTACGCGTGACAGTAGGAAGGTAGTGTTGACGGATAAAGCTTTGCGCAACCAGACATTCTTTTACCCTCTTCAACACTCTACAAGCAAAAAATGCATGATTTCAGCCGCAGACTTTATTGACGTACAGTATAACATCGGCATTACCCATCAGAGGCTGTCCACTGTGTGATACAGACATAGAATATACCTTTGCTATCCGTAGCCTTTGTTTCACCTACACTTGCAGGCACACACTTAAATTGTGACAAACAATGCCTAATGTTTTTTTAAATGCTTATTTTTTATTGTACATTATTGTGTCATCAATCACATTGATGAGTCCATGCTGGACATGTCATACATGCTATAGAAAGTTACGATTTTATGAACTTAAATAATTGAATTGTCTGTGACTGTCACATAAAATTTGCGATGATGATGATGAGTGACTATTACAAAATCCATTGTCTTCACTATGTTATGGTTTAACATTGCGTTCCTTAAGCATTATTCATAAAAAAAAAAATTTACTTTTATTCTTAAATTTACAACACTATATTTTGTTACCAATTTTTTGGGTGTTGTGTTGTTCCATTTATTTTTGGCATGTGCATATATGCGTTTATATTTGTATTTTCTTTATTTTTCCTTCTTGAAATTAGAAAACATGTGTATCTTTGTACCGTGTTAGCCAGTAGATAGAAAAATATTTAGACTTCAGAGTCAGCAGTGGTTGATACCTTTTTATGGATAACTGAAAAGATGGAAACAAATTGCAAGCTTTCAAGGCTACTCACGTCTCTTCATCAGGGAAAGACTAACTAAAAAAATTAAGCATCACATATTTCTATACACAACAGGACACAGGAATAGTGCAATAGGTAAGACAAGTAAGTGACGTGTATCAGAACTGTCATTATCTCACAGGGATGAACATAAATATTCGAACAGTTCCTAGATAAGGATAGAAAGTTTGATTGCCCTCTCATTGGCGTATTTTTTGGGGTTTTCATGACCCTGGAAGGGCATAGACGCAGATTCCTTAATTGATATAGAATGACATAAATCCATGTGATCTATTCATTCCATCACTAACAGTGTCAAAGGTCATGATGAGCTTATATTCTGAAACCTTTGTACGTTTCTCATATTTGAAGTTATATTTTAATAACAGTAATTCCATATCCATGATGCTATGACCGGGCATACAAAAGTCTTTTGCCACAGCTAAATTCATTAATTTATCTGTGATTGTGTGGCGCTGATAATTCATCCTTGTTCTCCTTTTTGTTGCCGGTCTCCCCTCACTTGTCCCTCCCTCACTTGTCTTAGCTATTCCTGTGTCCTGTTGTGTGTAGAAATATGTGATTCTTCATTTTGGCTTTACTCTTAGCCTGATGAAGACACCTGAGTAGTCTCGAAAGCTTTGAATTTGTTACCATATTTTCAGTTAGCCATTAAACGTTATCAACCACAGAGGACTGTCAAGTATAAATATTTTTATATTCTTGTAATTGAAATTTATCATTTTATTGTTGTAGTAAAACTTCATTTATTCTTGTTTGAAGTACATACATTTGCAATGGCCACGTAACAAGGCAATAACTCTATATTTTATGCCTACACCCTCCTTGACCCTGGGCTTCAACAGCGCCAGTTGCTGCTCAGAAGTGTTAGATGCACAGATGAAAACAATCGCTGATGTGTTTGTGGGGTTCAGTAACGCCTGCTGTTCCCCTGCTGTGTGTCTGGCAAAAATTACTGCTGCTAACTACAACTTCAACTTCAAACGTCTCATACTAGGCCTCTGCCTACACCCTCCTTGACCCTGGGCTCCAACACCGCCAGTTGTTGCTTGGAAGTGCTGTTAGCACAGTCTACACTTGCTCCTGTGTTACTGGGGTTCAGTAATGTCAGCTGTTCCCCTGCTGTGTGAACGGCAAATAGTCCTGCTGCCTCCACCATGTTCTCTTCTCATCCCTGGGTTACAACACCGCCAGTTGTTTCTCGGAAGTGCTGTTAGCACAGTCTACACTTGCTCCTGTGTTACTGGGGTTCAGTAATGTCAGCTGTTCCCCTGCTGTGTGAACGGCAAATAGTCCTGCTGCCTCCACCATGTTCTCTTCTCATCCCTGGGTTACAACACCGCCAGTTGTTTCTCGGAAGTGCTGTTAGCACAGTCTACACTTGCTCCCGTGTTACTGGGGTTCAGTAATGTCAGCTGTTCCCCTGCTGTGTGAACGGCAAATAGTCCTGCTGCCTCCACCATGTTCTCTTCTCATCCCTGGGTTACAACACCGCCAGTTGTTTCTCGGAAGTGCTGTTAGCACAGTCTACACTTGCTCCCGTGTTACTGGGGTTCAGTAATGTCAGCTGTTCCCCTGCTGTGTGAACGGCAAATAGTCCTGCTGCCTCCACCATGTTCTCTTCTCATCCCTGGGTTACAACACCGCCAGTTGTTTCTCGGAAGTGCTGTTAGCACAGTCTACACTTGCTCCTGTGTTACTGGGGTTCAGTAATGTCAGCTGTTCCCCTGCTGTGTGAACGGCAAATAGTCCTGCTGCCTCCACCATGTTCTCTTCTCATCCCTGGGTTACAACACCGCCAGTTGTTTCTCGGAAGTGCTGTTAGCACAGTCTACACTTGCTCCCGTGTTACTGGGGTTCAGTAATGTCAGCTGTTCCCCTGCTGTGTGAACGGCAAATAGTCCTGCTGCCTCCACCATGTTCTCTTCTCATCCCTGGGTTACAACACCGCCAGTTGTTTCTCGGAAGTGCTGTTAGCACAGTCTACACTTGCTCCCGTGTTACTGGGGTTCAGTAATGTCAGCTGTTCCCCTGCTGTGTGAACGGCAAATAGTCCTGCTGCCTCCACCATGTTCTCTTCTCATCCCTGGGTTACAACACCGCCAGTTGTTTCTCGGAAGTGCTGTTAGCACAGTCTACACTTGCTCCTGTGTTACTGGGGTTCAGTAATGTCAGCTGTTCCCCTGCTGTGTGAACGGCAAATAGTCCTGCTGCCTCCACCATGTTCTCTTCTCATCCCTGGGTTACAACACCGCCAGTTGTTTCTCGAAGTGCTGTTAGCACAGTCTACACTTGCTCCCGTGTTACTGGGGTTCAGTAATGTCAGCTGTTCCCCTGCTGTGTGAACGGCAAATAGTCCTGCTGCCTCCACCATGTTCTCTTCTCATCCCTGGGTTACAACACCGCCAGTTGTTTTCTCGGAAGTGCTGTTAGCACAGTCTACACTTGCTCCCGTGTTACTGGGGTTCAGTAATGTCAGCTGTTCCCCTGCTGTGTGAACGGCAAATAGTCCTGCTGCCTCCACCATGTTCTCTTCTCATCCCTGGGTTACAACACCGCCAGTTGTTTCTCGGAAGTGCTGTTAGCACAGTCTACACTTGCTCCTGTGTTACTGGGGTTCAGTAATGTCAGCTGTTCCCCTGCTGTGTGAACGGCAAATAGTCCTGCTGCCTCCACTTTAATTTCCATGGGTACCTTCTGCTACCCATCCGGGTTCCAGTACCGTCAGCTGGTTCTCCGCAGTGCCTTTGGCCTAGGTGCCTCCATGTCGGTATCCGAGTTCCAGCAACGTCTGCTGGTCCTTGGTAGTGCTTTGGAGCACAGGTACCTCCTGCTTAGTAACCCTGTCCCAGTAACGTCAGCTGGTCCTCGGTTGTGCCATTGGCTCTTTTCCTTCTGCTGACCCTCCGGGTTCCAGCACAGTCAGCTGGTCCTCGTTACTTTCATTGGTTCTTGTACCTTCTGCTACCCATCCGGGTTCCAGTACCGTCAGCTGGTTCTCCGCAGTGCCTTTGGCCTAGGTGCCTCCATGTCGGTATCCGAGTTCCAGCAACGTCTGCTGGTCCTTGGTAGTGCTTTGGAGCACAGGTACCTCCTGCTTAGTAACCCTGTCCCAGTAACGTCAGCTGGTCCTCGGTTGTGCCATTGGCTCTTTTCCTTCTGCTGACCCTCCGGGTTCCAGCACAGTCAGCTGGTCCTCGTTACTTTCATTGGTTCTTGTACCTTCTGCTACCCATCCGGGTTCCAGTACCGTCAGCTGGTTCTCCGCAGTGCCTTTGGCCTAGGTGCCTCCATGTCGGTATCCGAGTTCCAGCAACGTCTGCTGGTCCTTGGTAGTGCTTTGGAGCACAGGTACCTCCTGCTTAGTAACCCTGTCCCAGTAACGTCAGCTGGTCCTCGGTTGTGCCATTGGCTCTTTTCCTTCTGCTGACCCTCCGGGTTCCAGCACAGTCAGCTGGTCCTCGTTACTTCCATTGGCTTTTGTACCATCACCAACAGGACAAAGAAGGTTAAGACAAACTACAAGATACAGAACAAGAGACAGAAGAACAATAAGCAGAAGATCAAAAAGCAGAAGAACATTAAGTATAAGACCAAAATGAAGAGCAAAATATATGCTCTAAATTCTAAGCAGAAGAAGACTAAGCAGTGTATGGGGGTGAGTCCGTTCCTCCTCGTGGTGCCCCTGGAAAATGCCTGATGCTGCTGCAGGCTAAACTGAACGCGGACAAATACTGTTGTAATTAAAATCTTTCGTGACAGCAAGAACGGAAGGATGAAAATTCAGAGTTTTACAGATTACAAGTACAGGAATGTCTGTCACAAATAAGAATATGATGAAAAGGATGAATAGGAAGAAGATGAAGAAGTAGAATATGAAGAATAATAACTGTTTAATAAGAACAATATAAGTAATGTTAACAAAAAGATGAATAGCAAGAAGTTTTAGAAGATTAATAAGGTGAAGATGAAGAATAATTTGATGAGAAAGATGATGCTGCTGAAAATTATGAAGGAGAAAGTGTGTGAAAAGTTAAAAAGGTGAAGACCATGGAAGTTGTGAAACAGACATATTTGACAAAATAGAAAAAAGGTTAACAACATTGTCAATTTGTTCGTCAATCCGAACGTATTTCCTAAAAAAAAAAAATTAATGCTATTCCATTGGATTGGGTCAAACATCTATGCCTTTAATGTCTCCTCAACCTCCCCCAATACATTCTACACTACTCTTTCTTGTTTTCCTTCATGTACAATTAACCAACAAGGCAAGAATGGGTTTTTTTTAATTTCGATATTTTGTTCCCATAGACTTACATGGGACTTCCGGTATCGGTATCGGGTATCGCCGATATTTTAGTGATATCGGCGATACCATTACGATTCCGATACTTTAGGATATCGGAAAGTATCGCTCAACTCTACTCTTCAGTCACATCATTATGGTCTCCAATATTTCCATTTATTCCGGCTTTCAAGTTCTCCTTGATAGCTGCATCTGTATACTCAGAACCCGCCGGATTCTTTTCTTCCACCACGTTCTGCATCCCATCTGAGCTCCCGTGTGTCTGCAGCGGCAACGGAGTGACACATCGCTTTTTCCCATTTGTTGGGACGTGGCTCCGATGTAGACTCCATGAAAGTGCGCTTGAGCTCACCAACGCCAGCCTGATGTCTCAAAATCTCATCTTGTGACTTATCCAGATCCTTGGTGTCACTCGGGAACACCGCTGGGGCTCCCGGCGCCGAACTTCCAGCCTGAGCTTCACGAGTTGCAGCTACTGATCCGAACCGCAACCCGTCCACGCCGCTGTCTTCGGCAAAAACAGATTCCTGGACAGAGTCAGTCCCCATATCTTCAGTCTTGTTCCTCCCAGCTTCACTTGAGACCTCAGCTTCTGATGAGGCATCTGGCTTGGTGACCACCACTTCCATGGCTTTTTCCACCTCTGCAGCATTACCTTCAGAGTCCTGGGCATGATGCAGATCCATACCATACATTGATAACTTCTCATCTTCAACAGCATCCACTTGTGCTGTGTTCAGTTTCAGAGTCCTGCCTTTAAAGCTCAGCTCTCCTCCTTTCACCTTAGTCTTCGCCAGGGAACCGGCCAACTGTAAAACATCTTCAGATGCCATCTTCTGTCCGACTGCAAGGTCAGCATCAGCCTTCCTCTCAGGACTCTCAACCTCCTCTGCTACCATGCCTTCCTCACTTGCACTGGTTGCTTGATTGTCATCAGATGATTCACTATCACTACCACTATCCCTGTCTGACCCCTTTTTCTCAGCCACATCTGGCTCACTTTCAGGGTTATACACTTCATTTTCATTCACATCCTGCTCACTGTCAGGTTATACAATTCATTCTCATTCACATCCTGCTCACTTTCAGGGTTATACACTTCATTTTCATTCACATCCTGCTCACTGTCAGGGTTATACAATTCATTCTCATTCACATCTTGATCTGGAACCTTAGTTAACATGTCATCCACAACATTAACTTCACCATCTGGTCCCTGGTTTCCCTCAGGTGGTCCCTCAAGTATGTGACTATGTGACAACCCCAGCACTATACTTCCATATAGCTCAGGTACTAGGAGCTGGCTCACGACCTCTCCCTGGACTTCAGTGTCCCTATACAACAGGTGAGTGTTTATGGCAACATGAGGTAACCTCTCCTCAGAGCCAGGATCTTGGGAAACCTCATTTAGAACATTTATATTTTCCTGGGCCGTTTTAAGAGAGGGGTCTCGCCACTGCTCACTCTCAAAATTGTCACAGGACACAGGTAAGTCAGGACACTCGGTTCCCGAGAACCACCATCCTTTCTCCCAACATCACCTGCAAAGGAATTTCATCACTATCACAGTCATCATTATTATCAATATCATTATCATGATTATGATCAGTATCATCATCACTATCATGATCATCATCATTATCATTATCAGCATCAGCATTATTATCATGGTCATCATCATTATCATGATCATCATCATCATCACACAAGTTTAACGGCCCACTAGCATTGTGTTCCGCCCCTCGGGACTGCGCACCCTCAGTAGGAGCTTCATCACACTGTCCATCAGAAACATTTTTCCCCAGAGATCCTTAGACTGGGGAAAGTCATTACCCAATATGACGGGTTGCACCAGGTTCTTCACTACCCCCACTTCACATGAAACCTCCCCGCGTTTGGGATCAAGTCCATGACAGTCTCTGGGTAGACTTTGGTGTCTCCATGGACGCACACCACACTCAGGTGCTTATCAGGGATGAAGTCCCTATCAATCAGGCTGTCACATACGGAAGTCACTGGACTCTCTGAGTCCAAGAGGGCCTGTGCTGGGCAGTCATTTACAACCACCGGGGACACCTGTGGTCCAGTCTCTTCGGCTGAGGTGGACACACACACAGGTTCTGCGCAGAGAGAGAGGGATCTGCCAACATCACAATACGTAGGCTCCCCCTCTATTGGACAGTTGGCTGCAATTTCACGACATCTCCAACACTGTCCATCACACTTTTCCACCCACATGTCCCCTCGGGCCTGAACCCGCTTATCAGCATACCCCATGTCCCCAACAGCTGGAACGCTCTTACCGCGAGAGTTCAGCGTCCGGGAACTCTGAAGTGACGACCTCTCAGACGGCTGGTCACGGAGACAGTCTTTGCTGGCGAAGGCCTTCTCCATCAGGCTGACCAGACGATTGGCGTCCTGGTGGTCTCCTTGTCCGACCTCTGGCTGTACCTTAGGAGGACATGCTTGGGTGTAGTGGTCCACTATCACCCTTTCAACTCCACAATCAGGCCTGCTGACTGCAGACTCCCAACTGTATCTCCAGTCATGATCTCCCCTGGCACGGGCTGGCACCGTAACACCCAGCCGGGTAAGAATCTCCGCTTTCAGCTTGGCATAGTCTTGGCTGTCCTGCTCGCTCAGGTCAGCATAGGCCCTTTGGGGTTCTCCAATCAGATAGGGTGCGACCATCATGGCCCATTCAGATAGGGGCAGATTCTCCTTCTCTGCCAGTCCCTCAAACCTAGTTAGATATACCTCCACATCATCACGAGGTGTCATCTTTTTCAGGGACCGTCTTACCGCCTTCTTTACAGCGGACAACGCAGGTGCCTTCACAATATTACTCTGGGACGAGGTGCTGAGAGCTGCAATCTGCTCCAACAACCGGTTATTCTCCTGCTGCTGCTGCTGGCACTGCAGTTGCATGCTCTGCTGGGTCTGTACCAGGTACTCAACGAGCTCCTCCATACTGCCGGACTTATCTGTCTCAACCACGGCAGTCTTATGTTGCACATTAACTTGCGCCATTTGTTCAAACAGCGCCTCCATGCTGTCATCCATGCTGTCAGACTTCTCTGTCTCAACAACGGCAGTCTTCACTCAAGACATACACACTCCACAGTCTTTTACACAGAAAATTCAGCTCTGCTGTGCAGACACTTTTTTTTTTCTCTGCAAATTCTATTAGGGCCACTGTCTCTTTAAGACTGCTCCAACAGACTTTTCCTTTGCTGCTGCACACTCCACAGTCTTTTCCACAACAAGTTCAGCTTTGCTGTGCAGACACACTTTTTTTTTTTTTTTTCTTTTGCAAACTCTATTAGGGCTACTGTCTCTTTAAGACTGCTCCAACAGACGTTTTTGCTGACACCTTTTTTTTTTCTCTGCTGCTGCTTCAACAGACTTCACCTTTATCGCTGTCTCTCGCCACTGTGCTGCACACACATTCCAGCACCAATTGTATCAGCCACTGTGCTGCCCCAGCATTCTCCGCCAATTGTAAGCTTTTCAGGGGATATAGCTCTGGGATCGCCGTCCGGGTAGACAGAGTGGCACGGAAACAGTTCATTCTTAGACAGCAGTTCTGGTAAAAACTGGCTGCAACCAGCTTTATTAAAGTCCAAAGCAAAGAGATAAAACAAATCATAAACATAAGACCTGGCTTGTCTAGCCACTTACTACACTTAGATAGATTTCCCTATCTATCCGGGTCCCGACTCTAACAGCCTGGGCCAAAACAACACATATGTTCAGCATTTACCAGCATGGAGGTTCACAGAGTCTCCTCCTTGTGTCTGAAGGCACCTTCAACGTCCAGACTTGAGAGAGTTCCCCTCCTATTCAGCAGCTATCCGCATGGATTCTCACAGAGACTACTCCTGTGTCCGGGTACATCGAGCACCCAGACTGAGACAGCTCATACTCCTGGAGACTGCTTCTTGTGCCTGGACTCCCTGTCCAGACTAAGCGAGCTCTCTGACTGTGTTCGCAGACACCTACTTCTGGTCTCCTAATTAACAGCTGAATGGTTTCAGGCCTGAGCTGCAAGTGTGTACTGAATGTAAGGTGTAGTGACATTTCTCTACCACTAGGTTTACAAAGCCACACATTTCCCTTATACCATACAGCACAGTACCTAGGTGAAATGTACACCCCATTCGACACATATTCCTTCACTGTCTCACAAGATATATATATCTATATTATTATTACATTTATATTCTTCCAAATATATACAGTTTACACTTTATAAATGCAGCAGTGTCAACTTCTTTCCAAAAAATATTAAAAAAAAGGTTTAAAAAAAAGGTACATATTAAAAACACACCCATTATATCTGGGCATCTTAAGCTAGAGTACCGCCCTTATGGCGGACCTGACCTACCCTCAACCCATCCTATTTGTTTAAATGTAAAAAATAAAATAATGTTTCATCACTCACACCCATTATAGCTATGCATCTGTATAGATGCACCCCCTCCCTCCCACCAAAGCGTTGATAGCATTATATCCTATCACCCATGACCCCACCAAGTTGTTCTGCCAGCTTAATTCCTGATAGACGACAGCAAGTTTTAATATCAAAACTTTTATTAAAAAACATCAACATAAACAAAAATAAAACAAAGGAAAACAACACTATAAATCATGATACTGGGATTCCTCATTATATTGATGTGGCCTGGGTGTTGAGGACATCTGTGGCCAAAATGATTGGGAAAACCCTGGGTACTGAGGGGAGGGGGTGGGGGGAATGACATGTTTTGCGGAGGGCAAATCCTCCGCACAGGTGTGTTCCTGTGTGGATCGGGCACTTGAGGCCATGACTGGTCCTGATCCACCGCACTCAGGATTTTCGAAGAATCATCCAGCTGTCCAAGTGCCGCTTTACAGAGTGCTTCAAATATGACTCGTTCCACATGGAGCCTCTGTCTTGGGTCCAGCTTTCCCAGTCTATCTGCCGTAAACGTGGCAAAAGTGTCCGTCGGTTTTTGATTTTGATTCTGTAAAATATTCTTCGCCAACTCCAATAGGTCTGGAGATGGCTGGCCGTCCGCCTTTCTTTTTCGACTCTGTCTACGCAGTGCTGGAGAAGCCGCAGACTGTTGACTACTCCCCTCACACGGCTCCTCCATACGTGCAGTAGACAGGTCTTCCTCATTTGGTGTTGGCCCCATTTCCTCTCTATGGTGCTGTAGAAATATAGAAAAGAAAATAAAGGTTAAAGCAAAACCAAAATAAACATTTTACAGCATGCAGAAAGGAAATACATTAGTTAGCATTGTGGCATTGGATTTATCATGACCGACACGGGTTAACTCAACGTACATAATGAGAACGGAGTCAGGCAAAAAAAAAAAAAGAGTAGTGTACTTTTCTGAACTGGAAGGGAAAACTTTTGTAAGCTGCAGAATTAAACAGGTAAAACCTTAGTTACTGTTTTTCTATGTAACTATGGCACATAAATACAAATGTAAATTGCTATATTCAGGGAAGCAAAGAAGGTACTTACATCTACATCCGCAGAGACAGGACCATTATGGATGGCTTTGTCCGGTCCCAGGGTCTGACGCACCGATGACACGGTTTCCCTGTGCAGCTCCTGGTCACGGGTGAAGCCTAGTAAATCAAAGTACCACAAGGAGGGCACTGTAATGTATGTAGTACAGTTCATATAGCGTCTTGTGCTTGGGTGCGATGAAAATACATGAGACACAGGTTTGATATAGAAGGTCTTGTATTACTTCATACAAGTGGCAAAAATAGTCACACAGTTTGCAGATACAGAAGCAGGAGACACAGCAGGCCAGAGTAACTTAAGCTCAGCAATCACTCTCCACAACAGGTTCAGGATCTTCTTCTCTGTTACCGTAAGTCCATGCAAACGTGGATCTTTCAAAGAGCAGGGTTCCAGAGTCCACAAGTGTTCAGAGTTCCTCAGTAGGAATAGCTGGAGTACATAGTCCAAGGCTTCCAGGAGTCAGGTCACAGGTTCACTGCAGGCTAGATTCTGAAGCACTGATTGCTCAGCTGTGGCTGCTTAAGAAGCAAGAGGGAGAGAATCAGGGCGGGAACATGAAAGCTGAAAACTCCATATTGACTGAGAGCAAGATAGCTGCAGCAAGACAGAAAGCAAAATGGCTGACGGAAAACTGAGTTTCAAGAACATGTACAAAGAACCTTACATTACTCCCCCCTTAGGGACAACCTCCGGATGGCCTCAGACCAGGCTTGTCTGGGTACCTCTAATGAAACTGGCGGAGCAAACGAGGAGCATTAACGTTATTGACTGGCTCCCATGAGTTGTCCTCCACTGGGTAGCCCTTGCCATTTAATCAAATATTGTAACTGATTCCTGTATAACCTGGAATCTAGAATTCTTTCCACCACAAATTCTTCCTGACCATCGACTAGCACTGGGTCAGGGCAAGGAGAAGAACGTCCAGGAAACGTATTGGGTGTTGCAGCCTTTAGTAGGGATACATGAAAGACAGGGTGGATTCTCATAGTTCTAGGCAGTTGAAGACGACAAGCAACGGCACTTATAATTTTACTGATTTTATAGGGTCCAATGTACTTATGTCCCAACTTAGACGATGGAATCCTTAACTTAAGATTTCTGGTTGACAGCCAGACCAGGTCTCCTACCTTGAAAACTGGTGCAGGTTTACGAAATTTATCTGCTGCTTTCTTGTACCTTTCCTGAGCCAATTCCAGATTCTCCTTTAGAAGATCCATATTCTTCTGTAAAGACGTGATTCTTTCGGCCACTGCTGGTAAAGGCGTTTCTATGGGAAATCGTGGAAGAATGTTAGGATGATAACCTAGATTGGAGTAAAAAGGAGACTGCTTAGTGGAGGCGCTCTGAGAGTTGTTATAAGAGAACTCAGCCAATGGAAGTAGATCCACCCAATCATCCTGTAGGTGGCAGATAAAGCAGCGAGATACTGCTCCAGAGTTTGATTGGTTCGTTCGGTCTGTCCATTAGTCTGGGGATGAAAAGCAGAAGAAAGGTTTACTTTAATGTCCAATGCTGCACAGAAATTTTGCCAAAACCTTGAAGTGAATTGCACCCCTCGATCCGAAATAACCTCATCCGGTACTCCATGTAAGCGAAACACATCTTTAATCATCAAATCTGATGTCTGTTTTGCAGTGGGTAAGCCGACACAAGGAATAAAATGAGCTGCCTTTGTTAAACGATCAACCACCACTAGAATGGTGTTTTTCCCTTGAGAGGTTGGTAACTCCACAATGAAGTCCATAGAAATGGATCCCCACGGGCGGGACGGGTGGGAAGAGGTTGTAACAGACCAGTTGGTGAGGAGCGAGGTGTTTTGCATCTTGCACAGACTTCACATGAAGTGACATAGTTTAAAACATCCTTCCTGCAAGTGGGCCACCAAAAGAAACGAGAAAGAAATTCCTGTGTCTTTAGAATTCCTCTATGCCCAGCTATCTTGGAATCGTGAATGAGTTGCAATACTCTCAATCTGACTGTTTCAGGAATATACAGACGTTGTCCCAGAATCCACACACCATTCTTAAAGACAAGACTTACATCCCTTGGGGGTTGTGCCAACAAGGAATCCGCATGGTATGCTTCCTTGATGTCCTTAAGTAGGTCTTGATTATGAATCACTCCCAGGAATCTAGAGTCAGGAAGAATAGTCTTAGGAGGAGCAAGTGGACGGGTCTCTGCTGAATGAATCCTAGAGAGTGCATCAGCCTTTCCATTGCGCGATCCTGGTCTATAAGAAATGACAAAATTAAATTGGTTTAAGAAAAGATTCCAGCGAGCCTGGCGAGGAGTCAGGCACTTAGCCGACCTGATAAATTCAAGGTTACGATGGTCTGTCAGGACGACTATTTGCTGTGCAGCTCCCTGAAGAAGGTGTCTCCATTCTTTGAAGGCGGCAATAATGGCCAACAACTTTCTATTGCCCACATCGTAGTTCCTCTCAGCCGAAGACAACTGCTGGGAAAAGAAGGCACAGGGATGCAAGACATTCTTCTCACCTGTTCTCTGAGAGAGTATAGCTCCAACGGCACAATCTGAAGCATCCACCTCTATTATGAAGGCAAGTTCGGGGTTGGGATGTACCAAGATAGGTGCGGTGGTAAATTTATCTTTTAGACGAGAAAATGCTTCCTGGGCTTGGGGTGTCCAGGAGAACCTAGACTCTTTCCGGGTAAGTTGGGTGATAGGTGACACTACCTCAGAGAAATTCCTAATGAAACGTCTATAGAAATTGGCAAACCCGATGAAGCGCTGCACCTCCTTCACATTTCTAGGACTTGGCCAATCCTTGATGGCTTGGGTCTTACTTCCATCCATACTAATTCCTTGTGTAGACAGTACATACCCCAGAAATTGAATTTCGGTCCTATGGAATTCACACTTTTCAAGTTTGGTGTAAAGATGGTTTTGTCTTAGACGTTCCAAGACCATTCTCACATGTCCATGATGTTCCTCTGTGGAGTTAGAAAAAATTAGAATATCATCCAAATAAATCACCACGAATGTATCTAGGAGATCCCTGAAGATGTCATTCACCAAGTGTTGGAAAGTGGCTGGGGCGGTACTCAGACCAAAAGGCATAACTAGATATTCAAAGTGTCCATAGCGTGACCTGAATGCAGTCTTCCATTCATCCCCAGGTCTAATACGGACCAAGTTATAGGCCCCACGGAGATCCAATTTAGAGAAAATTTTGGCATGCCGCACTCTTTCCAATAACTCAGGGATTAAAGGCAATGGATAACGGTTTCTAATAGTAACCTTATTGAGTTCCCTATAGTCTACGCAGGGTCTCAGAGATCCATCTTTCTTCTTCACAAAGAAGATGGGTGCACCTGCAGGAGATGAAGAGGGGCGTATGAAGCCCTTGGCTAGATTTTCGTCTATGTAATCCTTTAAAGCCTTTAGCTCAGGCCCCGCCAGGGGGTAGATCTTACCAAAAGGTATCTCTGCTCCAGGCAATAATTCAATTGGACAATCATATGGACGGTGAGGGGGAAGCTGGTCAGCGTTCTTCTTGTCACATAAATCCACATAGTCCTGGTATACAGCTGGTAGTTCAGGGACTGACATGGTTCCTTTAGGAACAGAGCAAGCTGAAACTTCTGGACTCATCTGTTTCTCTGGAAAGTGTAATTCCTTGGTCTCCCAGTTAATGGTAGGGTTCTGAGCCTGCAGCCATGGTAGCCCTAGAATAATGGGAAAGTGGGGAGAAGAGATAAGCATAAAGGACAGTTTCTCTTGATGATCTTTACCCATAAGGACCCTCAAAGGCTCCGTTTCCTGATCCACTGGTTCAGAGGTCAGCAGGGAGCCATCCACAGTTTCCATCTGTACTGGAGTAGCCTTCTTCACTGAACGTATCCCCTGTTTCAGAGCAAAGGAGACATCCATAAAATTCCCACTTGCCCCTGAGTCGATCATAGCAGAGCTAGACACCCAGACTGAGTTAACCCAGAGTTTGATGGAAAGGAAGCAATGAGAATTGTTTTTCCTACAACTCAGCTGGGACACCGCTGAGGAAACTTGAAAAATTGCAGCGTTTACACAGTCATCGTCCTCAGAAGTAACGGAGTTTAAGTCCGAGAAATCAAGATCTGTTGCTGCAGATCTCTCTGGAGCCTGAGGCTCGGACCTGACAGATCTCCTCTCGCAACACTCACAGTGAATGAGTGCTGCAGTAGTCTTACGAGAACGGCTGGGGCAGTTTATAATGAAGTGCCCTGACTTACCACAATAGAAACATAGATTTTCCTTAAAACGATGTTCCTTGCGTGCATCACTAACCCGTCTTTGTAAAGAGTCTACCTGCATGGGTTCAGGTTCAGGTTCCCGTGTGATCCTACTCAAAGGTTCCTTAGCTGGGGAGGAAGGTAGGAAAAGGTTAGTGCGATTGCTTTCGAACCATCTCTCTTGCCTGCGTTCAGTCAGGCGAGCATCAATACGGATGCAGTAGTTAATAAAGTCACCTAACGCAGTGGGAGGGTCGGCACGAGCAAGTTCATCCTTAATTAGTGGAGACAACCCCTTTCGAAAAATAGATTTTTTGGCGGAACTGTCCCAGGTGGTATCAAGGGCCCATCTCCTGAAATCCAAGGCATATTCGGCTACCGAGTGCTTACCTTGGCGCAAAGTTAACATGGCTGCTTCAGCTGTTGCACCTCGATTGGGGTCATCAAACACCTGCCCCATGGCTGAAATAAAAGCATCAAGATGATCCAAACATTCATCCTCAGTTTCAATCAGAGGGTTTGCCCACATCAAAGCCTTGTTGGTAAGTAACATAATTATAGTAAGCACTTTAGATCGTTCAGTGGGAAATTGTGAAGCATGTGCAGAAAAAAACAGATTGCATTGGTTAATAAATCCCCTGAATTTTTCACGTTCACCGCCAAAACGAAAAGGGGGCAACTTGGGAATCCCAGAACTTGGGGCTACGGCAGGAGCCTGGACTCGCTCCTCTAGAACCTCAATCCTGGCTCGCAAATCCTGGGCAGTCTGTCCAAACACATGCAAATTGTGATTAGTGAGGTCCTGTAGGTTTGTAAAACGGGTTTTTATAGTCTGTAAATCTGCAAGGATATTATCAGTCACTACGCAAAGTTCCTTTATGCGGGCCTCCATTTTCCAGATCTTTTAAGACAGGAGTACTGGAAGGAGAGGAGAAAAGAAAAAAAACAATAGTGTTTACCTGTGGTAACACTGCAGAGAGAAAAAAAAAAATTAAGGGAACTGCTCACCTGGAATGGTTGTGAGAAGTCACAACCACTATCATCACAGAAAGTTCAACCGGACATCTGATATCCACAGTTACAGCAGACACAAAAGAGGGAGAGAGAAAAAAAAAAAAAACAATAGTGTTTACCTGTGGTAACACTGCAGAAAAAAAAAACTTAAGGGAATTGCTCACCTGGAATGGTTGTGAGAAGTCACAACCACTGTCATCACAGAAAGTACAACTGGACGTCTGATATCCACAGTTACAGCAGACACAGCCTTCCCAGACCCAGCAGACACTAACGTTTTGGCTTCAGAATCTTGTAATGTATGTAGTACAGTTCATATAGCGTCTTGTGCTTGGGTGCGATGAAAATACATGAGACACAGGTTTGATATAGAAGGTCTTGTATTACTTCATACAAGTGGCAAAAATAGTCACACAGTTTGCAGATACAGAAGCAGGAGACACAGCAGGCCAGAGTAACTTAAGCTCAGCAATCACTCTCCACAACAGGTTCAGGATCTTCTTCTCTGTTACCGTAAGTCCAAGCAAACGTGGATCTTTCAAAGAGCAGGGTTCCAGAGTCCACAAGTGTTCAGAGTTCCTCAGTAGGAATAGCTGGAGTACATAGTCCAAGGCTTCCAGGAGTCAGGTCACAGGTTCACTGCAGGCTAGATTCTGAAGCACTGATTGCTCAGCTGTGGCTGCTTAAGAAGCAAGAGGGAGAGAATCAGGGCGGGAACATGAAAGCTGAAAACTCCATATTGACTGAGGGCAAGATAGCTGCAGCAAGACAGAAAGCAAAATGGCTGACGGAAAACTGAGTTTCAAGAACATGTACAAAGAACCTTACAGGCACATACACCTCATCCGTGCTGCACCTGATTTACTAGACTTCTCCACCTTGTTGAGCTCCTTCTTGTACACGGTGCGTAGACCCTGTATTTTTTTCCTGACAAGGCTCTCATCCACCTTCTCTGTCGGATTATGCTTTTTGAAGAGCTCAATGAGCTTCTCGTAGGCCTCTCTTTTTTTAATCCTGTTGCTGTATTCAGCGGATTTTATTTTCCATAGGCATGGCAGAGACCTATAGAGCTCGATGAGTTCCCGAACGAATTCTTCACTATTGAAAGACATCTGAAATAAAGAAAAGCATACAGTGAGCATACATGGAAAATTTGAAAAAATATTAAAACTTTAAAACTAACATTTGAGTTATTAGGTGTCCTATAACAATTTAAAATTTGGCGAAATGGAAAGATATTTGAGATCCCACCCGAGACCCCCTAAAATGGCTGCCGGCGAAAAAGCACATGTGCATCGGTAGATAGCAGACAATAGACTATAGGTAGATGTCCTATAACAATTTAAAATGGGAAGGTATTTGAGATCCCACCCGAGACCCCCTAAAATGGCTGCCGGCGAAAAAGCACATGTGCACTGGTAGATAGCAGACAATAGACTATAGGTAGATGTCCTATAACAATTTAAAATGGGAAGGTATTTGAGATCCCACCCGAGACCCCCTAAAATGGCTGCCGGCGAAAAAGCACATGTGCACCGGTAGATAGCAGACAATAGACTATAGGTAGATGTCCTATAACAATTTAAAATGGGAAGGTATTTGAGATCCCACCCGAGACCCCCTAAAATGGCTGCCGGCGAAAAAGCACATGTGCACCTGTAGATAGCAGACAATAGACTATAGGTAGATGTCCTATAACAATTTAAAATGGGAAGGTATTTGAGATCCCACCCGAGACCCCCTAAAATGGTTGCCGGCGAAAAAGCACATGTGCACCGGTAGAAGCCATGCCCTCCCTCCATCCCAGCACAGCAAAGATAGCAGACAATAGACTATAGGTAGATGTCCTATAACAATGTTAAATGGGAAGTTATTTGAGATCCCACCCGAAACCCCCCTAAAATGGCTGCCGGCGAAAAAGCACATGTGCACCGGTAGATAGCAGACAATAGACTATAGGTAGATGTCCTATAACAATTTAAAATGGGAAGGTATTTGAGATCCCACCCGAGACCCCCTAAAATGGCTGCCGGCGATAAAGCACATGTGCACCGGTAGAAGCCATGCCCTCCCTCCATCCCAGCACAGCAAAGATAGCAGACAATAGACTATAGGTAGATGTCCTATAACAATGTTAAATGGGAAGGTATTTGAGATCCCACCCAACACCCCCTAAAATGGCTGCCGGCGAAAAAGCACATGTGCACCGGTAGATAGCAGACAATAGACTATAGGTAGGTGTCCTATAACAATGTTAAATGGGAAGGTATTTGAGATCCCACCCGAGACCCCGATAAAATAGACAATAGGAACCACATTCGAGACCCAAAAAAATACAATGCACAGCACTCCAATGTTACCAATAATTGGTAATTGACATTAAAATGAAATATAAAAGAAACCCCAGAGAAACTTACCGTGCACAAACAATAGCTGGTCACAAGGTAACTGGAAAATAGCTGTTTTGGAGTCGCAGTCGAGGACGCAACAGAGATCCAGAAAAAAAGGTCGCAAGTAGGAAAAAACCACGCTACTGTGCTCCGAAAGAAAAAGCAGGACGCAAGCAGGAGGAAACCACAAGTGATGCGAGAATGCCAGGGGCAATTTAAAAACAGGAGCGCAGCTACGTTGCCTTTTTACACAATCGAGAACAATAGGCAGTAGCGCCGCCAATGGGAACGCAGTAATGAGCACCAATCGGAGATGAGGGGGCGGGGAAAAGGCGACGTTATGCCACGCCTGCGTGCCTACAACGTCACTCTGTACAGCCCACATCGAGCGCTGTGTCGTTCGAATTGGTGTACTGTGACAGGGTTCCAACGACCGCCGACGTCGTCATGTAGATCGCTATGATCATCCGCGTCGTTACTGCATCGCTGGGAGAGTCGGGATGTTTGACGGCTCACCAGCGATCACACAGCGACGCAACAACGATCCTTATCAGGTCGCATCGTCGTCGTGATCGTTGCGGGATCGCTATGTGAGACCCGGCCCTTAGCCTCTCTATACCCATTGCCTTTAGTAGTGGCTTAGGAGTTAATAAGGGGTTAATGTCACCTTGCTATTGAAAGGTGACATTAATCCGGGTTAATAATGGAGAGGTGTCAATAAGACAACTATCCATTATTAACTCTAGAATAGTGAAGAGTTAAAAAGACACACACACATTAATTAAAAAATCTTTTTAATGAAATAATCACACAAAGGTTTTGACAAATTTTATTATTCTGCTAATCCAAACAAAAAACCCTTGTTCTGTAAAAAAATAAAATAAAAAAGCAACAATATCCATACCTCTCCGCAGTACAGTCAGGTCCCACACTGTAAATCCATCACAACGGGTTAACTAGTTTACAACCGGGACCGATGCTAACGTAACTGGCCCGACTGTAAACCACTGCAGAATGAATTAAATCATCTCTGCGCAGGCGCCCTGGCTGACAGGAGATGAACTGATTAGCATGGGAAAATTTCCCACGCTCCTGAGTTCACCTCAGATTAGCCGGGGAGTCCGCGCAGCCGCAGTGAGTACCACTGATGTCTTTGGGTCTTCGGGTCCGTAACGAGTTCACCCGAGCAGCGCGAGCTGCATTCGGGTGAACTCTACAATGAGTGGGGTTGCTTTACGGCCCCGTTCATTGTATCGGCAGAGGTGGTTTAGAGCAGCCACATGTTTAGATCATCATGGGACACTCATTTAAAATGGATTCTACGGAGGGTAGGTATTTTTTGTGGTTTGTCATTTTATTTTTTTTAAGGTGAACGAGGGCATCGGGGAATTAGATGTGTAGGTGAGTATATGGTATTTTTTTTATTTATTTTATTCTAAGTGGTGATCGGTGGGGACAGGTTTGTATAATTTATTTCCACAGGTAACCACTGGCCACAAATGAAAATTAATTTTGGGGACAAATTTAAAAAAAAATAAAAATGGGGCAAAAAAAACCCAAAGGGGTGAAATTAATAATATTGGGCCATGCTAAAAAAAAACATGAGAGGGGAAAAAATATTTTGAAAAATAAGGGGGAAGGGCAAAAAAATTAGTGTTTTTTACAGCAGGAACAATTTGATGGGAAATACTGCTTCCATGGCGCTGATCCTGCTGCCACTACTGAAGGGGGAACAGACATAGGCTGAGTAGTAGTCACATTGGCCTATGTCTAGTTATATACATACACCCCAAATACACTGCAAATACACCACACACATAGACACACACAGACACACACATAGACACTTACCACACTGATCATGAAAGGGACATCCAGCGCCATGCGGTCATACCGTTCCATGGTAGCAGCCATCATCCAGGAAGATGTGAATGATCTGGGATTCTTGTCTTCCTGGATTATGGGATGCTCATACGATGGCATGATGGGATGCCCATGATTTCACTCCATTTGCTGCGGTTTTGATTTACAAAACCGCAGCAAATGCGCTTGAAATCCACAAACATTTTTAATATTTGCGGATTTCAAGCGTTCCAATACAAGTCTATGGGGGTGGAATCGCTGTGATTATGCAAAATTAATGAACATGCTGCGTATTTTACCACTATGCGATTACGCTGTGGAAAAATACGCAGCATGGGCACAGCAATTGCGGAATGAATAAAAATGAATGGGATGCATTTTGTTATCATTTTTGCAGCGGAAAAACGCTGCAGAAACGCTTAAAAAACGCAATGTGGGCACACAACCTAAGTGTAAGGAGACTTTTTCTGATGCTACATAGATTTATATTGTTAAAGTCACTCCTGGGTCACGAAGAGCGCAGCCTGACCCCGACTTCCTGATGGCCTCACTCAGAAGAGGAGAATAATAGCTGTACAGTATATCCCAAAGAGAGCAGCAGTAGGTGAGTATATTAATACACTCACACTACATTATATACACATATAAACACATGTAATGAATAAAGAACTTAATAATGGGAGAGCTTCTTTAAAACTCTTATTTTATTATCAGCATTACAGAGCAATTCTGAAATGGATTATAAAAATAAGTACATAAGCCTCACCAAAATTTAGAGATCAATTAAATAATATATGCAGGTTATAATGTATAATCTGGTAACAGATCTGCTTTAAAGTTGTTTTACAATTGAAGTTAATGGCGGACATCTGCTATATGGACTCAAAACTGAACATGTATAGGTAAAGGAAAGATGTGTATCTTCGTACCATGTTAGCCAGTACATAGAAAAATATTTAGACTTGAGAGTCCTCAGTGAGGACTCTCAAGTCTAAATATTTTTCATGTATAGGTAAAACATTTGGTGTCATGTTTTCAAACAAATTCCCAAAACCTAGAGCCTAAATACGATGCAGCACTTTATGTGTGATTGACTTTCGCTCCTTTTTTTCTGTACAGTACAGTGCTTAGTGAACAAGCTAATAGCAAATAAATATTATAGGAAAAACTTTATTGCCAATTTCTCTTTATATTATAAGGATTATATTCCCATCTTAATTCAATTTATGTCTTATATTTAGTTTTTTTAAAACATTATAAACATAAAGGAAAGTAATTGGATAATTATAAGCAACAAATTTGTTGTGTCCTATCAAAATATGTTTAATTTATTTTGTAAATCACTTTAGTATAATAATAGTTGGCTGTATTTTCTACAAGCCCTGCTTAACCACAGGGAATTTTATATGCATAATGAGAATCCTCCAACCTGTGTGCCTCTCAATAGTGACCTTTTCTATAGCAAGCTAGCACTAGTAATTAACAAATTAATTTCTTCCTGTGGTAGAAAAAGAGTCAGCCGAATTATGCCAAAGAAATAACATACAAGCTGAGATAATTACAAAGAGCAATTCCATTGGTTCATTTAGGAATCCGTGAGCCGATAATGTTTATTTTAGCCTGCCAACTTGAACTTCTCGTCTAAATTGCAGCTTCAACAATTGCTGGAGGTGTATTGAGTCCCTGTTAAACGATTCTGCACCAGAGTTGTCTTCTTTGTTCAACCTTAAATACACTAATGGTTTGTCTTTACATATTACTGTATACAGCAAGGAAGAAAAGGGGTGAATGAAAGACAGCAACTGACCTCTTTCTAGCAACATAATTGTATTATCAACATTTTATTCAATTATTTCAACTACACAATGTTTTAAATCTTTTGATAAAAAGGTTAAAGTTTTGTTTGTAGATATTTTCCTTATTACGTCAATATCAAAAAAATCTGATAATTTTGTCTTATTTTTTATGTTAATAATGGACCTGGTGTTTTGGGAACCTGTATTTCAACTTGCTGTTAACTAATTACACTCATGCATGCAATTGTAACTAGTTTATTAGGAGATGACCGAATATATTGCAGTGGAATTGAATTCTACATGAATTTGGCAAAAATCAGCATTCTCCAGAATGTGGATTTTTTTTGTAATTTGCTTCCATGCGGACTCAGCCAAATAGCCACCATTTTTCTGAACTGTAAAGGGCCATCAAAAGGTAAAAAAAATCCTTATAATCACCTCACCTCTCACCTATGTACAGCATCATCCTTTACATATCAGATTATATAGAGCCCTGTCATTGTTACATACCATCCTCTCTTGTTAGATATGTAATGCAATGATGGCTGATGAAGCATGGGAAAGCTTCTTTACTAATGTAGAACTGAAGGACTGGTCACCTGGTCACCAGCTGCTCCATCAGCAGTCACTTTATATCTAACAAGAGAGGGGACAATCTAATAAAAGAGGACGCTGTGAATAACAAAAATAACAAGAATAAACTATGTAAGAGACAGCACTGTACATAACAGCAGAGGAATTTATATAATAAGTGATTGCACCATATGTAACTAGAGAGGAAGGTACGTAATAAGGGACGGTGTTATACATAATACAGGAGGAAACTATGTACCTAAGTACAGCGCTATACATAATAAGTGAGTACACTATATACTAAGGTACTGTGCTATTCATAAGTGAAGATTGCCAAAATAGGAGAAAAACAGCGGCACTCACCAAGGTGAAAACGAATATTCAGTCCTTTATTTCACCAAGTGCGGTGTGTACAAGAACAGGTGGACATGCAGTATCAAGGAGGCATGCAGGGAGAGAAAGTGGACAAGGGTCGTTTCACGAGTGATCACTTCAATGGGTCCAGTGTAGGTGGAAGAGGCGAGGGAGGAGTAATCCAACGCTGGTTTTATTTTTTTTCTTATCTTTCCATTTTTTGTTGTTTTTTGTTGCTTGTTTTTTTATGGAACTGACATAAATGAACATACATAGTGGCTTTGGGGACTTCCACCTGCCTTGTTCATCCAGTGAGCTCCTGCTGTCAGGTGGGGACACCATCAGTAGTGACTCTACCAGCATAAGCTTGTATTCTAGCATTTTGTGATCCTGCTCCAGTGACAGAAGTAATAATGATATGTTGTTCTTGTAGCGGAGATCCAGCAGAGTGTCACCCAGTCATCAGCAGTGCTAATAATTTGAGCAACTCAATGGTGCAGGCATGGTAGCATGTATTGGCTCATGTGGGCCAGGATGCCCAGAGGCAAAAACAAGCTATCCTCAGTGAGAGGTGAATGTTCTGGGTCCTCTGTTCCCCCCCAGCCATGCTCCAGTGAAAGCCATGAGCTCATTTGAGTGCCTCTCTGCTGTGAACACGATTCCTCCTCCTTCTTCTCTTCATCCTCCAAAACTTTCTCGTGTCTGGACAGTTGTGTTCCTGGCCACTGTTGGTATAGGAACTCCGAACCAGGGCTGATAACCTTGTGAATGGTTCATGTTTCTCCTGCATCTCTTCTTTTTGTGCCACAACCTGATCTATTATTGTCTGAAGTGGTTTTTTTAGCAGGCATAGAAGTGGTATAATAAAGCTCATGATGGCTTCATCGGTGCCATGTTGGTTCAGTATTCAAAACAGATCAACACGGCACACTCGAGTCCCAATTGAAAGCGTACTCATTGGTGGTGAAGTGGTGTTCCACAGAGCGACTCAGCCGGGCATGCTGCAGCTGATACTCCACTATTGCTTGCAAGGTGGACTTCCACCTTTTTTGGCATGTAGCATAGCACCCCAACCTGTAGTTCTACTTCTTCGGTCACTAAGGTAACGGCCACTTGCAGGGGTCTCCCGTCTACCGATGCAATCAAACATGGTCTGTCCAGGGTCCGTACAGGAATCCGAAGTCTACAAACAGCCTCAAGACTAACAAAATTGCACGCCACGCCCAAATCCACATAGGTCACCTCCGAATGGCGACTCTGCTCAAGGATCAGTAAGACAGACAGTGTCAGGGGAGGAGAGGAATCTGAAACACCTAGGAAGACCTCTCCAACCTGTCCTAGGTGGAGGAGTTTTCTGGTCTCTCTGGGCAGGCCCGCAGAAGATGGGTGGCACTTCCGCAGTAGAAACAGAGACCTTGGGCATGTCTCTCCCTCAGGTGCTGTTCAGCCATCTTGACCCGATCCACCTGCATCGGTTCAGGTGCGGACGCTGAGGAGGACACAGTGTGACGTGGACTAGCCGATCTGCAGACTGGAAGAGTGGAATGAGTCGATCTTCTCTCTCTGACTGCCTTGCGGGATCGTTCCTGGAAACGCAGGTCTATGCGTGTGGCCAAGGAGATTAGCTCCTCCAGGGAGGTTGGTGTATCACGCCCTGCGAGCTCGTCCTTTATCCGGCACGACAATCCACGTCTAAAAGCACCCACTAGAGCCTCATTATTCCACCCTAACTCTGAGGCTAGGGTGCGAAAGTGGATGGCGTACTGACCCACCAACAGAGAACCCTGATTGAGATTGAACAGGGAATCGGTCATGGACGCCAACCGCCAGGGTTTGTCAAAGACCCTACGAAAGGTATCTAGGAAAACCGCCAACTGGGAAACTATGGGATCATCACGTTCCCAAAGGGGATTAACCCAAGCCAAGGCGTACCCCTCCTGGTGGGATATTATGAAAGCCACTTTGGCCCGATCAGTGGGGTATTGCTGGGGAAGGAGCTCGAAGTGGAGGCGGCATTGATTCAAGAACCCTCTGCAGAGTTTGGGATCCCCACTGTACCTGGGTGGCTTATCAAGGCACGGCGATGGGTGAGGCAGGGAAGCAGAGTCAAGGTCACGGGAAGCTGCTTGGGCAGGGGGCTGCCGTAGTGGTCTGCAGGTTATACAGGCGATCGTCAACTGAAGCCATATAACTCAGCATGCGAGCCTGTGTATCACACTGCTGAGTGAGCTCCTGCTGGAGACCAGCAAGCTGGGTGGCGTTTATTGGGTTGGAGGCCTGTAGCTATGTCAGGCGGGAATCCATAGTTTGCACAAAGGTCATGATGCGCTTTTGATTCTCGCTCAGGTGAGCCAACTCCTTCTGGGTGGAGAATGCGGTACTGGCGGGGTCCATGGTCTGGTTATTTTGTAACACCGCAGGGGACTGTGAGCACAAGACCCTCAGGGCTGTGGAACAGACCTAACCCTGGGCGAGCTGCCCTAGTGGAGACTGACCCCTATACAGGGATCGTCAGGAGCAAGCCCATAGGTCACTGGACCACAGTAGCCGATACCAAGAGAGGCGGCTCAAGCAGTGAATGGCGACCGAGACTGAGTGGAACCACGGGAGAGTGGAGGAACCAGTTGTACAGGAGCCGGAGACACGGATCCCAGGACACCTGGCAGATACAGTAGGGACACTGGGAGTGGACGTCAGGACTGGACTACTGGACGACTGCAGCGGAAGGAAGCTGTGGAGAGAGAAGGAGTTACTCGGGATAAGGAAGGCCGCAATACAAAAGTACGGATATATGGCGGGCAGAACAAGCACTAGGACATGAGCTTGTGGAAGCAAGCAAAGCAGCACAAATGTGTACTCGGGAGAAGTAGGAACGTGTGAGCACGAGGCAGCTGGCACAGGCCAGAGTTACAGAGCAGATAAGAACTGAATAACCAGGCATCTCCCCTTAGAGGAAGTGTCCAGAAATAACCCATGACTTACCCGGATTGGCTACCGAGAACTACGGGACTGAGGCATCTGAAAGTATAAAACACAGAGAAATGTGTGGGTGCCCCTTTAAGGGACCCGGCGCATGCGGAGACCCCAGGAAGAGTTAGAGAGTGGAAGCAGAGGGGAGACGCGGCGGCACCGAGCAGGGACAGCGTGCCGTAGCCCAAGAGAGGAGCCAGAGGGACTGGTGCCCGCAGCAGGAGTGCGGACTGCGGCAGACTGGGTAAGTGAACTGCGGGCAGCCGCGGCAGGCACAGCGGCGGTGACTCATATTACTGAGAGTCTACCTAAAGGACACTGTGACGACACCACATTTATTCTTAATTCTGCCAGATGTAAATTCAGAAGGTCAAGAGACCCAAGCCATTGTTCACATGAGTCTGAATATTAACTCTTGAATTGTTGTTTAGCTTTGGGAGACAAGGATGCAGGTTAACTGAACAATTGATGCTTGCTTAAATGTTGATTACCCATTGCATCAGTACATGCAGCTTATTGACATGCAAACATTGACGGACAAACCATGCAGATTGATTGAATACTTGAACAATGAGAGTTGACCTCATTCCACCTTCCCGCTCACCTGTGGATGATGTGCTGAAAGACAGATGTGTATATAAAAAGGGACTTCTACACTTCTGCAGAGAGACTTTTCAGAACAGCAGCGAGGACACCATAACTCCAACTGGAGGGATACAGATTTGAGACACTCTACAGAAAGTCAGCATAAGGGACCACGGCCGCTGCTGCAGGAATGCAGATCTGATCCATTTACCATCACTGAACTCATGGAGACATTTGGAGAAGCCAGGTTTGGACCATTCAGTAACCTGGCCTCATGGAGACATTCAGAGAAACCCGGTTGGGACAATCAGGTCACCTGGCCACGTACCTCAATGGACTGTTAGTTTATTATGCTTGTCATTACCTCCTCTCTGTTGGTGCCCACCAAAAGTGGGGTGGCACTGGTGTGGGTAGTCGGCCCTGGAAGCCCCAAAGTCGCAGCTGCTCTAATCCTGGTGAGCGAATGGAAGGGTGATATTCTGGAATTTGAACCATCTTATGTACTTGATGGGACTGTTCTATCTGTTAGTGGTTCAATAAAGTATTGCCACACTATTTTACCCTCATCCTGTGTTGTCTGAGTAGTATGCTGCCCGCGGGAAAGGAGTACAGGCGTTCAACAGTATGACAACGAACTAGAGGACCCACTGACCCTGGGACACAGGCTGCTTTCCTGACCTGTAGTAGCGGGGCTCTTAGGTGTCAAAAAGAAGGATGGTGCCTGGACTTCCAGAAGCTTAGGCAAATAATGGTCCGGGATTTGTATCCTCTTCCACTAATTCCTGACCTATTTAAATAGATTTCTGGTGCTAAATGGTTCTCTAAACTTGACCTTAAAGGGGCCTATTGCTAGGCATCGGGCAATGGCAGGATCTGAACCTGGATCCGAGCAGTCTGTGGTCTCCCATCCAGACCCTGCCAAGGCAGATGCTGCTCAGCTTCGCCATTGATCCCAATGTCTAGCCAATACCCGAGAGGCACAAATAGTTACTTGGCTCTTTGTTCATAGTAGCCTTAAACCTAGGTTACGGAACAAGAAAAGGCTGTTTTAAGCCTAAGTCCAGAAATACCAGAATCTGGGCTCCACGTGCTCTCTAGCTTTGCTCTCCGGGACCTTGCCAGAGTACGCTCGGCTTATTAGCTCAGGTCCTTCAGGCAGGTTCAGCTTATGCCAGGCAGGTAGCCAATGTGGCGCAATCGTGCTATGAATATAGGGTAGCTATACACCCTGAGCAGACTGCGGGGCACGTAAACTGGGCATCACTTGCCAGCTGTACAGTGAAGCTTGCTCAGTCCGGTCTCACACCGGCTGGCAGCACGCGGGCATCGCCATCAGCTGAATATTGAAGCTACGCAGTCCGGTCGTACCCCGGTAGGCCGCACGCGGGCATCGCTATCAGCTGAATATTGAAGTTGCTCAGTCCGGTTGCACACCAACTGGCAGCACGTACGCCTGGCGCAAGTCCCATGCACTACCTAATACCTGGCAAGTGGCTTCTGTGCTGTTAACAGGGCTACGTCTTCGCCAGTCGTCAGCACTTCTCCCGTGAAGTTAACGGAGATAGTGCAAATGCTATATCTTGCTCAATGTGAAGTTCACAGGCAAGATCCTTATATTTAGTTGTCAGTTATTACCCTCCTAATCCAAGGGTGTTCAGCAGCAGTGAACATAAACTGCGTTGCGGACCCCGGGTTCGGTTGCAATCCATTACATAATAACATTATTGCAACCGAGCTCATAACAGCCTATAGTATGATCTTGATCAAACAGGGTTATGAGTGAAAAATGACCTTTAACACACCGCAGGGGCACTTCAATAAACCTTCTGTCTTACCAATGCAGCTTCAGAATTCCAACATTTCGTTAATGATGTCTTTTCTCATGTTTTAGGGAGGTTTATTATTATTTACCTTGATGACTTTCTTATATACTCACAGGATTATGAGTCTCATATAGAATATGTCAGGCAAGTATTGTGTATTCTCAGTGAGAAAAGGTTGTATGCTAAACTCGAGACGAGTGTATTCACAGTACAGGAACTTCCTTTTTTGGGTTATGTGATTTCTGCTGCTGGTTTTCGGATGGACCCCACTAAATTACAGGCTATAGTGAAATGTGACTGTCCAGGAAACCTTAAGGCACTACAAAGTGTTTTGGATTTTGCAAATTATTACATGAAATTTAATAAAAACTTTTCTGCCATAGCACGACCTTTTACTGAGATGACTAAAAAGGGTATGAATTTCTCATGGTCATCTGAGGATACGGTGTATGCATTTAATCATCTTAATTAGCATGCTTTTTAACGGCAACTGTATTAATAAAGTCTTATGCGTCCCAGTCCTTCATGGTGGAGGTTGATGCATCTGAGGTGGATGTGGGAGCGATATTCTCTTAGGGTCCATCTCTTGTTAAGTTACACCGATGCGCCTTTTTCTCTAAGAAACTCTCGTCAACTGAGCTGTCATGGTCTGCTGAATTTCTGGGATTAGGTGGTTTTAGGGTTAACCGGGATGGCCTCACTCTGGGATTCTGGGAGGCTTTTTATAGCCTCATTGTGGGGCCATTCTCTGTCGCTTATACTCTGACCCTTGGCCGAGTGTGTTTGACTCTGTTGTGCTTGTGCCAGTGCTTTGTGCCTGTGCTACATTTTGTCTGTCTGGTTCTGATTTGGCTGTGTCTCTGTTTCGAGTTTTGCCTGTCCCTTTTGTACTCTGCTGCCCTCTTTGTGAATTACCCCTTAGCTACGTTCTGACTATGCTCTGCCTGTTCCTCTTGTACTTCGCCGCTCTCTCTGTGTCCGAACCCTTGGCTATTCTCTGATTACGCTCTGCCTGCTCCTCTTGTACTTCGTTGCCCTCTATGTGTATGACCCCTTGGCTACGTCCTGATTATCCGTTCTGTCTATGCCCCTTGGTAACTTTGTCCTGTGGTTACCCTTCTAGGAGTTTTCCTTCACCTCCTAGATCTCTGGAGCTTAGGCCACGCCCCCCAGCAGTCACATGCTTCAGGTCCTCTGGCCTGAAGCATTCTCTATCTGTTCCTGCTTCCTCTGAGTGACCTGTGGCTGGCTCCGCCCCTTGGCAGTCACATGCTTCAAGTCCTGGTTGTCTGAAGCACACATCTTCCCTGCTGCTGCCTTGCTCCACAGGTATCTTTGGGCACAGTTTGTTTACTCAGGACACACGCACTGGCTCAGTGAGCAAGTATAGTGCGGTGTTCCTGACATGAGCATAATTATGATATTTGTAATAAGGAATTTAAATATCAAACTAGCATTTGAGAAGTGCATGCACTTTTTGGAGGGAGATATCCACCCAGTTACAGTATTTACAGACCATAAGAATTTCCCATACCTTGAGTCTGCAAAATGACTTACACCGAAACAAGATCATTGATCGTTGTTTTTCAATAGGTTTAATTTCTTTGTTAAATTTATCCCTGGTTCTAGAAACATTAAGTCTGTGGTTCCCAGAGATAAATAATTTGTTCCCCTGAATCTTTATCTTAAGGCTTTGGAGGAACACCATGATTCCGTACTCACTGCTCATCCTGCTCATATTGCGCCACTTTTGGTGGTCTAAAATCCTGGACATGTAATAGTCTATATTTCCGCCTGTGTCTCCTGTGCACATTCTAAGGCATCTTATTGTCGTCCTTCAGGGTATTTTCAGCCTTTGAGTGTTCGCAGTCAACCTTGGACAAACATTTCTGTGGATTTTATAACTGATTTGCCCACCTCTGCTGGAAATATGGTAATTTTGGTGATTGTGATAGGTTTTCTATAATGACTCATTTCATTGCTCCCATTCCCTCAGCGTATCCAGTTCAAATTACTAATACTGACCTACAAGGCCATCTATAATCTGTCTCCTCCTTATATCTCTGAACTAATCTCCCGATATCTTCCCTCACGTAATCTCCGATCCTCCCAAGACATCTTTATCTCCTCCACACTTATTCGCTCCTCACCCAACCGCCTCCAAGACTTCTCCCGAATATCCCCCATCCTCTGGAATTCTTTGCCCCAACACATCCGACTATCAAACTCATTCGGATCCTTCAGACGGAACCTGAAAACCCATCTCTTCAGGAAAGCCTACAGCCTGCAATGACCCTGCTGCCTCCTCACCACTACCGGAGTTATTGCCTCAACCAACACCGGAACTGCTGCAACCCCCCGACCTACTGTCTCCTGCCTCACAATCTGTAGAATGTAAGCCCGAAAGGGCAGGGTCCTCTCCCCTCTGTATCAGTCTGTCATTGTTAGTTTGTTTACTGTAAGTGATACCTGTAATTTGTATGTAACCCTTCTCATGTACAGCACCATGGAATCAATGGTGCTATAGAAATAAATATTAATAATAATAATAATAATAATAATTTCATCACCTTACTGTCCTTACCAAATGCCAATACTTTTGTTCAGGTGTTTGTTCGGGAGAATGTTAAACTCCACAGTGTTTCTTCTAATATTGTCTCAGACAGAGGAACTCAGTTTATTACTAGTGATGGGTGGACCGGTGAATGTTCGGCTCCTTCGCCTTAGCAGAAGGTTGAAAAAAGTTTGGTTCTGGTTCTGATGCGAGAGCTCAAACCTGAACTAGTGTCCCATTCAAATGAATGGGGACCCTAACATCTGTCATTTCCCATACTGTAATCTGTGTGACAGCATGAGAAATGCCGGCACTGATCGGCGGTGAGCTTGTTACTGATGGACAGAGCACAGGGGTTCCCACTCTGCCACACAGATGATAGCGTGTCAGTCAGCAGCTGTGACTGACAGGAAAAAGGTTACCACCAGTCACAGGCATCGACTGATGAAAGTACTACTCTCATCATTGTATGCCTGGTTTCGCTGAAAGCAGTGAGAGCAGGTGTACGATCATGAGAGTATTCACTAGGCGGTGCCTGTGCAATAAATAAATATAATAAAAAATGACATGGGGTCCCCTCTATTCTTGATAATCAGCACAATCTAAACCAACAGCTGTGGGATACAGCCCTCAGCTGTCAGTTTTATCTTGGCTGGTTAGCAAAAATAGAAGGGTTCCTTAACATATTTTTTTAATTATTTAAATAAATAATTTTAAAAACCGGCATGTTTCCCCACATTTTTGATGACCAGCCAAGCTAAAGCAGACTCTACACGGCCTAAAGATAGCATCCCACAGCTGCACAAGAAAAGACGCATCAATTAGATGTGGCAATTCTGATGCTTTTCCCGGCTTTTCCCACTTGCCTTGGAGTGGCGGCAAGTGGGGTAATAGTATTCGGGTTGATGTCAGCTGACATCAAGCCCAATTGTTAGCAATGGAGAGGCATCTATCAGACGCTCCCATTACTAACCCCATAGTCAAATGTAATAAAGACAGAGACAGAGTAAAGTCCTTTAATTGAAATAAACACACAGACTCCTTTATTTTAAGTAAAAACTCCTTGACCCTCTTTTACCCATTTATTCACCAAAAATTAAAATAAAAAAGCAAAGTCATACTCACCTTTCCATCAATAATCCATTAATGGCCATGTCCCATAAACATCAGTGATGCAACCTCTCTCCACACCAGCCTGTTAACACTGATCACCTGAACTTTACCATTCCGGTTTGCCCATCCCTATGTATTACTAAATTCTGGGGATCCTTTTTTTCTGGGCTATGGATTAAGTTATCCCATTCATTCGGCTTTTCACCCTCTGTGTGATGGACAAACAGAACAAGATCAGAATCTGGAGCAGTATTTGCATTGTTTTATACCTGAAAATCAGGAAGAGTGGTCTTTTTTTCTTGCTCTTGCTGAATTTGCCATTAATAATCATCGTCATGAATCTACTGTGATATCACCCATTTTCATTGTTTATGGTTGACATCCTCAGTTCTGTACATTGCATGAAGAAACTCGTCAGAGGTAACTGGGGAGGTCAGTTTGTTTCTTCATTCTCGTCTACATGGGAGACCATTCAGCGACATTTGCATAACATATGCAAATATAAACGTTTGGCTTATTGTAAAAGTGCGCTGGGTCTGGACCTGTGTGGGTGATCTGGTGTGGTTGTCTACCAAAAACATTAAACTTAAAGTACCTTTTTTGAAGTTATGACCCTGGTTTATTGGTCTGTATAAAATTACAGTACTCATTAATTATGTTGCTCTCCAACTGGCATTACCTGCATCATTCAAAATTCATAACGTTTTTCACAGGTATTTTTCTAATAAAATAAATTGATTCTGAATCCCTTACCACTGCCACTAGTTCTAGTCGATGTCTCATTAGTTTCAGGTATCCAAAATTATCGACTTCAGTCGCATTTGCCTCTTGTTGCAGTATTTGGTTCATTGGTGTGGTTATGGTCCTGAGGAGTGCACTTGGGTACCAGGCTCGGATATACATGCCAAACATTTGGTTAGGTCGTTTCATTGCCTTCACCCCGATAAACCAGACACGGTTGGTCCAGGGGTCCCTTTTAGAGGGAGGAGTACTGTCATGGTGGTATCAGGTCTGTGGAATCCACTGATTCATACACTCCTCTTTGTGACTACATGGATAGCTATTGTCTGCGCAGGATAACTCGGGCATCATCTCTTAGAGCTGCAGCTCCTAGGCAGGATAAAATTTAATCGCCTTTGGTCACATGCTGTTGGAGTACAAGTTATGTCTGCTTTTCTCTATTTAAGCTGACTTTTCCATACAGGCAATGCCAGCAATAGTTCTATATCTTTATCTGGAGAGTAAAGGTACTGCCACACTAAACAATCCCGCTAGCGATCACGATAACGACGCATACTAATGCGATCGCTAGCGGATTGTTTCTATATCGCTAAATGCGGCCACATTTAGCGATATAGTTAACGACGCTATCGCCGTTAGCGATCTTCTTAACGACTTTAGCGGTACAAAAGTACCGCTAAATCGCTAAGAAAAGGTGCCACACAGCGATTAGATACTCACCCAGCGGGAGCGCCAGCGATGAAATAGGGTCCGGAACGATTCCAGCGACGAGCGAGATCACAGCAGGAAGCTCGTCGCTGGAAGCTGCCGCACTGAACAATATCGCTAACGGGATCGCTAAATAGTGACGTTTTTTAGCGATCCCGTTAGCGATATTGTTTAGTGTGGCATACCCTTTAGACACATCCTTTACATCCATTACAAGTTGTTATTTAGAGAGATGAGCGAACATGTTCGGAGAACGTTCTTTAATCTCGGCATGAACGTAGCACGTTCTGATTTGTGATCGCTTTCATGAGCATTTTTACAAAAGTCAGTCACAGTTCGGTAAATCATTGCGTTTCCACTAATGCTTTTGTATGAGTTTGGCTAAGATAGTGATGCTGTATGATGAGTTGGGGGACAGGGGTTGTGTTTGATGAGGGGAGGGGATGTGGAGAGGTTAAAGATTCGTCTGAAGAGATTACAGGAGCGACACATGCTTCTTTTTTTTTACTTAACTTTATGTGTGTTAATTCCGGCAACTAATCAGGGAACATAAACCATCCACAACGTCATGAAACAAGGTCTTCTGTGTTTGGTTGGCAAAGTCACATGTCCTTGGCAATATAAAAAGCAGACATCTTGTTTTGCTGGCGCCATTTGCTCAGTGTCACAGTGCAGAGAGGTCACTCCTGCGCTAGAGTTGGCGCTGCTGAAAGTGAACTTGTCAGTTGAAAAGATAGGATCATGTCCTGTGTGAAATCTTCCAGCATCGAAGTAGATTGTGCAAAACCTGTGAGGAAGTCTCCTGTAGCTCCATTTGCTACTACAAATTGTTAATGCTAACTGTGTTTCAGGGGCAAATCAGAAGGCCAGATTTCCACTTAAAAATTGTTAGGCCTAATATAGTGGTGCAGCCACTAGGCACAATTAGCTAATGAAATACAAATAAGTCCAGCTCACCGTAATAGACATCCTTAGGTGTTCGGAGCACAGGAAACGCTGTGTCAAGGCAAAGAGCAATCACAAAACAGAAGTCACCTGAAACACGCCGATGTCACATATCATGTAACTTACAATGCTGATGCTGTTTTACCCTCTGCTGAGCACTTTTAGGGAATAAAATCCTGCACTCTGCTGCCCGGCTAGTACACCTTTCTCCCCGCTATTCCCCTGCCTCTCCTCTCTGCCAAGCCCTTCATTGGATTCCTATCGTCCAGAGGCTCCAGATCAAAACCCTAACCATGACCTACAAAGCCATCCACAATCTGTCTCCTCCATACATCTGTGACATGGTACATACCGACACGCAACCTTCGATCCTCTCAAGATCTCCTCCTCTACTCCCCTCTTATCTCTTCTTCCCACATCTGCATACAAAACTTCTCCCGTGCCTCTCCCATACTCTGGAACTCTCTACACCAACACTTCAGACTCGCGCCTACCATGGAAACCTTCAAAAATAACCTGAAGACCCACCTCTTTCGACAAGCCTACAACCTGCAGTGATCATCAGTCTACTGAACCACCGCACGACCAGCTCTATCCTCTCCTAGTGTATCCTCACCCATCCCTGTAGACTGTAAGCCCTTGCGGGCAGGGTCCTCTCTCCTTCTGTACTTGTGTGTGCCTTGTATTGCTCACGTTTACTGTACTTGTCTACATTCGCCCCTTTTCACATGTAAAGCGCCATGGAATAAATGGCGCTATAAAAATGTATAATAATAATAATAATAAAAAAGAAAGAAGTTTGTTCACAAGTTCGTTGAGCTGGATTTTCTTCTGTTTTGCAATTAGCTACTCCAAATCATTTGTGCTAAAACTGTGTTTCAGTGGCAAATCAAAAGGCCAGATTTTGTCTTAAAAATTGTTAAGTCTAACATAGTGCTGCAGCCACGAGGCCCACAAATCACTTGTACTAAAACTGTCAGGAGACAAAGAGGATAATGATACGCCCTCTGTTTTCCTTGGTTGGTGGCAGGGGATGGAAGAAGCAACCTTGAGGGTTACCCCACCACCAACACAGCATAGACTTGGACCTCATGGAAGTGGCCAACACATGAGCACTTTCTTGCTGCGCTATCTTCAACACGATGCCCGGATTCTTAAATTTAGAAATAGTGCTGTCTACTGGGTTGCCACTCTGTTAGCTCCACGGTGCAAGAGTAAATTTAGCCAGATGCTTCCCCCCCTGGAAAGGGATGCCCACATGCTGGAGTATCAAAATACACTTGCAAACAATTTTAAGTAAGGTTTTCCCCAAAACAGCAGTGAGGCACACAGTGTGCATCCCAGTTGTAGACGTCCAACCCCGGGAACGTCAATGCGTCATCGCCAACACATTAGCAGTGTAAGTGGCATGAGTAAATTCTGTGAGTCATTTAACACATTTTTTAGACCAGCCCATGCACCAGCAGATCAGAGTACAAGTCTGACACATTGTGAATTACTGGAGATGAAGGTGCAGGAGTATCTGGAGCTCAATATCAATGTCATCAGCGGGGGGGGTGGGTTGGACCCTTTTACATTTTGGTCTTCAAAAATGGCACAGTGGCCTGAGCTCACCTGTCATGCCTTGAAGGTTTTGTCATGCCCAGCAGCCAGAGTTCTCTCAAAACATGCCTTCAGCGCTGCTGGTGGTGTACTGACAGATAAGCGCATCCTGCTGTCCCCTCAAATTGTATACCACCTAACTTTTATCAAAATTAACAAGTCATGGATCTTCGGTGACTTTTGCACCCCAGTCGCAGATTGGGCACACTAGGCGATAGTGTCGTTTTTAGTGTCATGTATTGATCTTGCGTTATTGCAGTCTGTTATGGTGTTTTCTGTGCCTGCTGTTGCTATTGCTCCTGATGTTACAAACATTTTTTTGAAATGTGGAGACTCCAAGTTGGGACTAGAGATGAGCGAATATTTCAATATTCGGTTTGTCTCACGATCGCCGAATTTGCAATATTCGCGATTATATCGCCGAATATAGCTAAACATACAGAGCACAAAAGCGCTTCTAATCTGTGGTGAAATTATCCCCGCCGGTCAGAGAGCCGTGGTACCATGCTGTCAAAAGACAGCGTGAGCGCTCAGCTGTAGTCAGAGACATAAAGTTTACCTCCGGTCACTGGTGTCAGCTGATGGGACTACAGGTCCTATCAGCTGATACCTGTTGCTGCTAAAAACAGCAGATCACCGTGAAAATTTCTCACCGTGATGTGCTGTGAAGTCACTGAGTTTGAACTGCGGTGACCTCATGACTGGCTTTTTCCCACAATGCTGAGGTCATATCAGTTCATCCCTGCTGGGAACGCAGCCTCAGTGACCGGAGGTAACCTCGATGATGTCACCGCTAGTCACTAAGACTATGCTCACAGCTACTCATTCACCAGTGGTTCTCAGCCTGGATGGTCGCATCTTGGCTCCGTCCAGGTTGAAAACTATTACTCTCCGAGACATGGATTACGGCGTGGGACAGAACGACCGACAAGTGAGAGATATTGTTGTTTTTTTAATTTTAGCTTTATTACAGCGGAACGAAGGCTTCAGTGGAATTAGGCGTTAGGTGAGTATAACTGTGTTTGTTATTTTTAAATAAAATGGAAAGCTGTGTTTAGTCTTATTTCTAATAAAGGACTTTATTCTGGCTGTGTCTTTATTTACCATTTAACTATAGGATTAGCAATGGATAGGTGTCTTACAGACACCTCTCCTTTACTAACCCGTGGGCATTATGTCACCTGACAATACAAAGGTGACATCAACCCCCCAAATATGAACCCCACTTGCCACTGCTACAGGGCAAGTGTGGAAGAGCCAGGCAAAGCGCCAGAATTAGCTCATCTAATAGATGCGCCTTTTCTGGACAGCTGCAGGCTGCTATTTTTAGGCTGGGGCCTATATTCATGGTCCTTTACATCCTGAGAATACCAGCCCCCAGCTGTGGGCTTTAGCAAGACTGGTTGTCAAAAATGGGGGGACCTCATGCCTTTTTTTTAAATTATTTACCGTATTTTTCTGACTATAAGACGCACTTTTTTCCCCCCAAAATCGGGGGGAAAATGAGGGTGCATCTTATGATCGGAACATACCTGTAAATGGGGTTCAGCGGCATCACAGGAGCTCGGAGCCGGCGGTGGGGCGGCACTGCGGGAGACTCCAACGTTGATGCAGCATGGCGGGACCGTTGGCGGTGGAGCAGGAGCCGCCGGCGGTGGAGCAGCAGCCGCCGGCGGTGAAGAGTGAAGCCACCGCGGGACACTGTGGGGAACCGCCGGCGGTGGACCAAGCTGGGGTGAACAGGGGCCGAGCGGGAAGACCGCCGCGGGACGCAAGTGACGGGGCAGAACGCCGGGGATGTAGGGCTGTGGGAACGCGGGGACGTAGGGCTGTGGGAGCCGCCGGCGGTGGAGCAGGAGCTGCCGGCGGTGAAGCAGGAGCCGCCGGCGGGGATGCAGAAGCCGCCGGCGGTGACGCAGGGCTGTGGGAGCCGCCGGCGGTGGAGCAAGAGCCACCGGGGTGAAGCAGGACCCGTCGGCGGGGATGCAGAAGCCGCCGGCGGTGACGCAGAGCTGTAGGAGCGCCGGCGGTGGAGCACGAGCCGCCGGCAGTGAAGGGCTGCCTCCAATGTGTGAGCCGCCGCTGTGAATATAGTGCGGCCACACTAGACAAGAAGTAGGAGGTTCCCTGCTGGTCATGTGCTGCAGTGACAGATTGTCATGTGCTGCAGCTCATGAATTGGATGAGAACATACCATACTTCCTGTCTAGTGTGGCCACAGAAGTGAGGTACATTTAGTATTAAAGTTAACTAGTTAGGGTATGGCTCCACGGTCCGGAACCACAGCGCTTTGGAGGAGCGGAAAGTCCGCTCCGTCCAAAGCCCCGCCCCCTTCTGAACGCTCGGTGATTCCGGATGTGCTCATTGAACACATCCGGAATCACCGCAGCGCTACATAGGCCTGTGTTACCGTATTTCCCTTGCAGCGCCAGGGAAAAGGACATGCTGCGATCTAAAAAGATGCGCCGCATGTCCGTTAGCACAGGTCTGCCGCCTGCGTGTTTTTACGCATAGTGGAGACGGGATTTCTTGAAATCCCCTCCACTATGCTGTAACATCTGGACGCTGCGATGTTTGACGCTGCGCCTGTACACAGCGTCAAACAAGCAGCGTTTACCGTGGAAACATACCCTTAAAGGGAATCTGTCACCCCATTTTTGCCCTATGAGATGCGGCCACCGCCATCAGGGGCTTACGGTATCTACAGCATTCTGTAATGCTGTATATAAGCCCCCGATGTCACCTGAAAGTGACGAAAAAACAGTTCTATTATCGTATACTCACCCAGGGGTGGTCCGCCGTCCGATGGGCGTCGTGGTCCGGTTCGGCGCTTCCCATCTTGTAGCTAAGCCCTCCTCATCTTTCCGTCCGTCGCGGCTCCTGCGCAGGCGCACTGATCTAGCCCTGGTGAGGCAGAGCAGAGTACCACAGTGCGCAGGAGCCGGACCTCTCTGACCTTTCCCGGCGCCTGCGCACTGCAGTACTCTGCTCTGCCCTCACCAGGGCAGATCAGTGCGCCTGCGCAGGAGCCGCGGTGGGACGGAAAGAAGAGGCCGGCTTCGCTACAAGATGAGAGGCGCCGAACCGGACCACGACACCCATCGGACCTGACGGCGGAACGCCCCTGGGTGAGTATTTTATAACTCGTTTTTCTTCACTTTCAGGTGACACCGGGGGGCTTATCTACAGAATTACAGAATGTAAGATAAGCCCCTGATGGCGTGGCCGCATCTCATAGGGCAAAAATGGGGTGACAGATTCCCTTTAAAACACTATCACTACTGTGGTGAACTATAACTCCCAACATGCTACAGGAGCTGCAGGTCATGTTGGGAGTTATAGTTCTCCAAAGCACTTGACATACGGTATAAAAAATGGCACCTATGATATACGGTAGGCTGTCAAATTCACAGGCAGCGTGTATTAGGGTATGTTTCCATGGTCACATACCGGCAGCACTTTGGACGCAGCACTTGTCCGCTCCGTCCAAAGCGCTGCTGGCTTTTGTACGTGTGATTCGCTGAACACATGCGGAATCACCGCATCCTATACATTGGGTGGTGCTACCGTATTTTCCGTATATTGCAGCGACTGAGCGTCTCTGCAAGAGACGGTAAATACCGTAGACATGCTGCGGTCTAAATGCCACAGCATTTTAGAGAAAAAAAAGTGGCTAAAGTCATACAGCCCATTGTTACGCTAATACCGTACATGCTGCCTATGCATTGGACAGCCCGTACCGTACTTTAAAAGCCACCTGGAGACTACAGTAGTCAGACACGTGGGTCCCCAGCAGCTCCTCCCCATCCGCTGCCATTGAGTGACGATTTTCTTTCTGCGTGCACGTACAGGAAGAGACCTGTCAGTGATTGGCAGCAGGAGGGTAAAAGCCAAAGTACGGTACAGTGTGTTTTTCTCTGAAACGCTGTAGCATTTCAGAGTGAAGCATACCGTACCTATCCGTATGTGTTTGGAGTGTGGGAAGAAATCGGAGAACCCGGAGGAAACCCATGCAAACATGGGGAGAACATACAAACTCCTTGCTGGGGTGTTGCTCCATACAACAGTGTTGCACAACCTGTGGCCCTCCAGCAGCAGATCCCCCACCATAGCAGAGTCAGCAGCAAGACAAAGTACCGTACTGATACCATAATTTTGTATTTTCTTGCAGAAAGATACGATCGTGTACCGTACTCTCCTGGGAAGATGTCAAAGCAGAAAAGGATGTCATATGAAATCCCTTTTAAACTGGAGGTAGTGAAGTACGCCAAAGAACATGGGAACAGAGCAGCGGAGAGACAATTTGGGCCACCTCCAACTGAAAAAATGATACGGGAATGGAGGAAACAGGAGGATCAGCTGCAAAAAATGGACAAAGACAAAAAATGTTTTTGTGGGCATGCTGCAAAGTGGCCACATTTAGAAGTGGATGTGAAAGAGTGGATCATACGTCACAGGAACAATGGATATTCTGTATCTACAAAAATGATCATTTATGAAGCTAAACGTCTGGCTGCAGAGAAAGGCATTGAGGACTTCACAGGAACACCATCATGGTGCTATAGATTTATGAAGAGATGTGGCCTTGCTATGCGCACAAAAACTAGGATTGCACAAAAAATGCCAATAGAATATGAAGCCAAGATTGTATCTTTTCACAAATTTGTCCTGGAAGCAAGAAAGAAAAATGGATACGAAATGACTCAGATTGGGAACATGGATGAAGTCCCGTTGACTTTCGATGTTCCATCAAACAAAACTGTTGATGTGAAAGGTGCCAAAACTATAGCCGTGAAGACCTCCGGGCACGAGAAAACCCATTATACAGTAGTGTTGTCCTGCTGTGCAGATGGCACCAAACTGCCCCCACTGCTGATTTTCAAGAGAAAAACCATGCCAAAAGAGGCGATCCCAAGAGGTGTCATTGTTCATATTCATGACAAGGGATGGATGGATGAAAATGGCATGAAGATATGGATAGAAAAAGTGTGGTCCAAACGTCCTGGAGGGCTTCTGAAAAAACCTGCTCTATTAGTGCTGGACCAGTTCAGGGCACATATCACTGAAGCCACAAAAAGGAGATTTAAAGAAGAGAAAACCCATCTTGCCGTAATTCTTGGGGGCATACCAGTCAGTTGCAACCTTTGGACGTTTCCATAAATAAGACCATTTAAAGTTTTCATGAGAGAACAATGGAATAGATGGATGGCTGCTGGAAATCATGACCTGACACCAACTGGACGAATGAAGAGGCCCACTATCACCCAGGTTTGCGAGTGGGTGAAAACCTCATGGCAGTCAGTTAAAGATGAAACCATTGTGAAGTCCTTCAAAAAATGTGGCATCAGCAATGCTTTAGATGGCACCGAAGATGACATCCTCTATGAACAGAGTGATGACAGTGAAACTAGTGATTCTGAGGAACCGAGCTTCCTAAATATGGACAGTAGTGACGAGGAGTTCTTGGGGTTCCCTGATGACTGAGGAGTTTCTGTACATAAATCAATAATGGTTGTTAATGCTGCTGCTGAGTTCTGTTTACATTTGCATTGGTGAAATATTATGTTATTTATGTTATTAAATATTTTACCCCATTATTTGCTTCAAAACATTTTTTTCCTATTTTCAACCTCTAAAACCTAGGTGCGTCTTATGGTCCGGTGCGCCTTATAGTCCGAAATACGGATTAATATTAAAAAATATGCATGGACCCTCTATTCTTGATAACTAGCCTTGCTGAAGCTGACAGCTGAGGGTTGTAGCCCCCAGCTGTGAGTTTTGCCTGGCAGGTTATCAAAAATACAGGGGAACCCACACAGGTTTTTTAAAATTATTAAATTATTTATTTACAGCGCAGGAGCAGCTGATGAAGGCCGGTGTCACACTACCGTAGAATACGGGCGAGTGTTATGCGAGAAAACATTGCATAGCACGTGGCCCAGTGCTAATCTATGGGGCAGCTCACATCAGCGTTTATTTTCTCACCTGTATTCGGCACACATGTAAAATCACAACCTGCTGCGATTGTCACCGAGACTCGCCAATGCAGACCTTTGGGTGCGAGAAAAAAATCGCACAGCACTCGGACCATATGAGTGCTGTCTGATTTTTATGCATTGATGTACTTTGTAAAGCTGGCAAGTCATGTGCCGCGTGCAGTAAAATCATACTGACAGGTTAGAATAGAATAGATATAAACACATAGAATACATACTGTATATAAACAGTTCTGGCAAAAATTAAGAGACCATCACATCAATACACTGTCATGGGCAGCCCATTCTCCAGACCTTAACCCCATTGAAAACCTCTGGAATGTAATCAAGAGGATGATGGATAGTCACAAGCCATCAAACAAAGAAGGACTACTTAAAGTTTTGCACCAGAAGCAATGTAAAAGACTGGTGGCAAGCATGCCAAGACGCATGAAAGCTGTTTTTAAAAAGCATGGTTATTCCACCAAATATTGATTTCAGAACTCTTCCTGAGTTAAAACATTAGTATTGTTGTTTCTAAATGCTGATTAACTTGTTTTCTTTGCATTATTTGAGGTCCGAAAGCACTGTTTTTTTTTTAATTTTGACCATTTTTCTTTGTCAGAAAAAAAAACAAAATTTATTGCTTGGAAATTCGGAGACATGTTGTCAGAAGGTTATAGACTAAAAGAACAATTAACATTTTACTCAAAAATATACCTATAAAGAGAAAAATCAGACAAACTGAACATTTGAAAGAGGTCTCTTAATTTTTGCCAGAGCTGTATATACTGTATATAGATGTCAGTGGCACACATGCATAAATACTGTATATACCGTATTTTTCGGACTATAAGACGCACCGGACTATAAGACGCACCCAGGTTTTAGAGGTGGAAAATAGGTAAAAATATATTTGAAGCAAAAAATGTGGTAAAATATTTAATAACATAAATAACATACTATTATATGTGGTGTTATTATATATAATAGCATGTTATTATGTAGGAAGCTACGGGTAGAAGATGGTGCTGCGGGACCAGTGTGGTGTCTGAAAAATACTATGTGAAGACGCAGGAGGGTGAGTATAAGGCCGGGGTCACATATGCGAGAAATTTGCAAGATTTTTGTGCGAATCTCTCTCGTGAACACCCGGCACTGCTGCTGGCACTCAGACTGGAGCATGCAGCTGTATAGAAATACATGCAGCCCCACGCTCCGGTCCGAGTGCCGGCTGCAGTGCTAGGTGTTCACGAGAGAGATTCGCACAAAAATCGTGCAAATTTCTCGCATGTGTGACCACGGCCTAGGAATGGGGGCATAGGGCTTATATTTAAAGCCACACTCCAGCACTGATAACACTGGAGTGCTGCTTTAAGATCCCATGGGAGAACTATAACTCCCAGCATGTCCTGCAGATCCTATGGCATGCTGGGAGTTATAGTCCACCACAGGATGGCAGAGTGCTTTTTAATGTGCTGTATTTACTAACCTTTTAATTATTTTTTTCCTGTACAGTGTGTCTGAAGGACCTGTGATGACATCATGAAGAGGCAGGGTTTTGTGTGGTCATGTGATGCTCCAGCCCGCCCTCTTCATGACCTCATCACAGGTCCTCCACAGGAGCATTCAGCCTCGCATCAGCACAGCCCCTGTGCTGTCAGGTATGCGATGCCTCCTGCTGCACTCTGCTCCTGCCGCCTCCTTCTACTTCCCACACAGATCCCCAGCTGCTGCAGGAATCAGGCGCTGGGGAACCATGTGGCTCTGTCATTTGCTGCTCCCCGCTCACTGCTCAGCTGATAGGTGGGCGGGGAAGCGGCTAATTAATATTCACTGCACTTAAGTATCAGGACCAGTGGTTTCCCCAGCGCTGGATTCCTGCAGGGGAGGGGATATTTTCCTGCCTCCTGCGATCCCACTCCACCGCTGCCCCCTGCCCCCCTCCCCACATGTTACATTCGACCATAAGACGCACCCACACTTTCCTCCCAAATTTGGAGGAAAAAAAGTGCGTCTTACGGTCCGAAAAATACGGTATGTTATATATTACATAGATAGATAGACAGACAGACAGGTAGACAGATAGAGATAGATAGATAGACTTGAGAAAGGCTCATTGTGAGCCGAAATGGCGCCACGCCATGTTGGCTTGAAATAAATCCATGTATCTACCTCAATTTTTGTAGTGCTGCCTTCCTTTGTGTAGATAGATAGATAGATAGATGGATTAGATAGATAGAAGAAAAGCCGGCCATACATCTGCCGTGTACAGTAAAATCACTGCAGGAGCCGATAGGATAGAAGATATGAATTACATACTGTAAATACAAATGGAATAGGTAGATATACAGATGTCTGTGACAAATATAATTAGTACAGTGTGTATGCAGCTAACTGTAAATATATTTAATAAAAGATTATTTTTCTAAAATAATTGGCGTGGGCTCCCACGCAGTTTTTGTAACAAGCAGAGGGAAAGCGGACGGCTGGGAGCCAATGTTTATAGCCTGGGAAGGGGGTAATGCCCATGGAGCTTCCCAGGCTATTAATATCAGCTCACAGCTGTATAATTAGCCTTTACTGGCTATTAAAATGGGGACCCCCAAAAAATTATGTGGGGTCCCCCTATAATTAATAACCAGCAAAGGCTATGCAGACAGCTGTGGGCTGATAATAATAGCCTAGGAAGGGGCCATGGTTTTAGCCCCAAGGCTAAAAACATCAGCTCTCAACCACCCCAGATAAGGCGCATCTCTAAGATGCACCAATTCTGGCACTTAGCCTCGCTCTTCCCACTTGCCCTGTAGTGGTGGCAAGTGAGCTGATAGTTGGGAGAGGTTGATGTTACCTTTGTATTGTCAGGTGACATAAAGCACCGAGGCTAGTAATGGAGAGGCATCAATAAGACTCCCCCATTACTAACCCCATAGTCACATTTTATTAAAACACAGACACCCAGAAAAGTCCTTTAATTGAAAAAAAGACACAGACTCCTTTAAAAATCTTAATTAAACCATACTTATGACCTAGTCCATTCCCCCGATACCCTCATCATCTGCAAAAGAGGACCTGGCTGTCGACCCAAAATGTTGGTGATCTCACCTTCATTAAAATGAACCATGCCTGGGTTTCAAAGGATTTTGTCCCACCTTCCCCTGATGACACATAGGTTGCCAGCAAAATGGCTCGCTTTGTCCTCCTCTTCCTCGGACTGTTCCAATTCCTCCATTTGCACCAGCTGAATGTCCAGCCTACACCTCAACATATGCCAGTTTTTCCACCTCCCTAACTGGGCTGTACCCCCCCAGGGCCGGCGTCACCACCTGGCGCACTCGGGCAAGTACCGGTTCCCTGAGCAGGTGGGGGGCCGACTCGTGGGTGATGGCACTGGCACAGGCCCCTCATAGTACGCAAAAGTGTCTCTGATGGTGAGGGGGCCCACTCGCCTTCGGACAAACCGGCATTCTATGAGGGACCATGAGCCAGAGCCGTCACCCACGAGTGGGTCCCATTGCTTGCTCAGGGCAACAGCACTTGCAATACTTACCTCTCCCTGCTCCACCGCTGTGACATCTTCCACGTTTCCTGACATTGACATTCAGGTCAGAGAGCACGATGATGTCACGTCTGTACACCCTCTGCCTAAACAGTCCAAGTGCAGAGAGCTGGAAGAAGGCGATGCTAAGGAGTCCAGAGTAGAGCAGTGCCCAGCAAGGAGAGATGTTTCATTTTTTTAATGTTGAAAGCAATATATGGGGAGCATTATACACTGGAGAATGATATATGGGCCCATCATAGACTGGAGCATCATCCATGAGGCTCATCATATACTGGAGCATTCCAAATGGGGGACATCAGACACTGGAGAAGCATTTACGGGGCCCATTATACACTGGAGCATTATAAATGTGGCCCATTACATATGGAGCAATATATTGGCCCATAAGACACTGGAGCATCATCCATGGGGCCCATCATATACTGGAGCATTCGAAATGGGGCAGATCAGAAAATGGAGCAGCATCTATGGGGCCCATTATAAACTGGAGCATTATAAATGTGGCCCACTATGAATGGAGCATTATATTGGCCCATCATAGACTGGAGCATCATCCATGGGGCCCATCATATACTGGAGCATTCTAAATGGGGCAGATCAACACTGGAGCACATCTAGGGGCCCATTATACACTGCAGCATTATAATGGGGCCCATTAATATGGAGCATTATTTGCCATAAGACACTGGAGCATCATCCATGGGCCCATCATATACTGGAGCATCTAATGGGCAATCAGACATGGAGCAGCATCTATGGGCCATATAACTGGAGCATTATAATGGGGCCCATTATATATGGAGCATTATATTGTCCCATCATAGACTGGAGCATCATCCATGGGGCCTCATAACTGGGCATTCTTAATGGGCAGATCAGACCTGGAGCAGCATTATGGGCCATCATACACTGGAGCATCATCCATGAGCCATCATATACTGGAGCATCTGGGGTTCATTATTTATGGGCATCATATAGGGTATGGCATCATATGGAGCACATATGGGGCCTATTCTGTATGGAGCAATATATGGGGCCCATCATATACTGTATGAAGCTTTATATGCGACTCATTATACTTGTATGGAGCAATATGTGGGGCTCATTCTACTCTATGAGGACCGTCCTATACTGTATGGCACATTATATGGAGACCATCATATACTGGAGCATTATGTTGAGCTCATCATATACTGTATGGAACATTATATGGGACCAATTATGTATGGAGCAATATATGAGGCTCATTATTCTGTATGGCGCACTATGTGGTGGCCATAATACTGTATGGAGGAATATACTGTCCGGTTTTTGAGCTATTGTAGATTTTAAAATAGATATCAGTCATGTCATGTAAGAAGTGAAGTATTTGTCATTGTATTATACCCAGGGACGTACATAGAAATCATGGGGCCCCATAGCAAAAGTCTGAATGGGCCCCCCCAAAAAAAAAAACCCAGAGCCATTGTAAATGTAAAGTGCCAGCACAGTGAGGGGACACATTAACCCCTTAATGTCCACTGACGTGCAGAGTCCGTCATGGCAAGGTGTCAGTTCCGGCACCAGGACGGACTCTGCACGTCATGGCTTTGATCTACCACTGCGTATAAACACGCAGTGGTAGATCAGTGCCGACAGCTGTCACAGACAGCTGACAGGCACGGCAAGCGGTGCGGGGACCTTTGCAGTCGGTCCCCGCACCTACAGCGCTGTGCTTGGTCAGTCAATCTGACTGACCAAACACAGCAGCGATCGTGCAGGAGAAGCTGAAATTTCAGCTTCTCCAGCGCGATCAGTGCAGGAGCCGGCGCTGCAGTGGCCAGGCTTCCTGCACTGACAGCCAGGAGCAGAGCCCCACCGCCCCTGGCTGTTAACCCCCTGACTGCTGCGATCGAGGGCGATCGCAGAGCTCAGGGGGGAGGCAGAGGGTCGGGAGCTCCCTCTGCCTCAGATCGGCACCCTGCAATGTATTTGCAGGGGCCGATCTCTGCCTTGATGACCCGGGGGTTGTCATGACAACCTCCGGGTCATTTAGCTACGGGAAGCTGCTGTGATCATTGTCACAGCAGCTTCCACTATAGTTGCAATGCATTGCAATGCCAGAGCATTGCAATGCATTGTAACTGCAATAAAAAGTAAAAAAAGTTGAAAGTCCCATAAAGGTACAAGTTAAAAAAAATCATTTTTTAAAAAAATTGTAAAAAAAATATTAAAAAATAATTTAAAAAAAATCCCCTAAAAAATACACATTTTTATGTAATAAAAAAATAAAAAACAAAAAAACATACACATGTTAGGTATCGCCACATCCGTAAAAATCCCATTATAAAAGCGTAACCCTAGTTAACCCCTTCAGTGAAAGCCGTAAAAAAAAAACACAAAAAAGTAGTAAATTATACTTTTTCCAAGCGGTATCATTATACCGCTTGGAAAAAGTGCAATAACACGCGATCAAAAAGTCAGATATAAATAATCATGGTACCGCTGAAAACGTCATCTTGTCCCGCAAAAAATAAGCCGCTATACAGCATCATCAGCGAAAAAATAAAAAAGTTATAGCTCGCGGAATAAACTGATGCAAAAATAATTATTTTTTCTATAAAATTTTTTATTGTGTAAAAAATGCCAAAACATAAAAAAAAATATATAAATGAGGAATCGCCGTAACCGTAGTGACCCGAAGAATAAAGCTGCTTTATCAATTTTACCACACACGGAACGGAGGAAAAAAAAAAAAAAAAACCAATTCCTGAATTGCTGGTTTTTGTTCATTCTGATTCCACAAAAATCGGAATAGGAAACGATCAAAAAACGTTATGTGCCTGAATATGGTACCAATAAAAACGTCAGCTCGTCCCGCAAAAAATAAGCCCACAGATAACTCTGTCGGCCGAAATATGGAAAAATTATAGCTCTCAAAATACGGCGATGCAAAAATTTCTTACAAAAAAATTATTCCAAGAAAAAGCATCTTTTAGTGTGTGACAGAAGCTAAACATGAAAAAAGGGTGTAAATCTGGTATCGCTGTAATCGCACCGATCCGAGGAATAAAGTCGCCTAATCACTAATACCGCACGAGGAACGGCGTAAAAAAGAAAACAATTCTTCACCTTTTGTGGATTTGTTCATTGTGCCTCCCAAAGATCGCAGTAAGGCGATCACAGTGGATTCCCCCCCACATATGGGGTATCAGCGTACTCAGGACAAAATGCACAATAGCTTTTGGGGTCCTATTTCTCCTGTTACCCTTAGAAAAATAAAAATTTGGGGCAAAAAGGTAATTTTTGTGGAAAAAAATATGATTTTTTTATTTTCACGGCTCTACATTATAAACTTCTGTGAAGCCCTTGGGGTTCAAAGTGCTGACCACACATCTAGATAAGTTCCTTGGGGGGTCTAGTTTGCAAAATGGGGTCATTTGTGGGGGGTTTCTACTGTTTAGGCACATCAGGGGCTCTCCAAGCGCGACATGACACCCGCAGACCATTCCATCAAAGTCTGCATTTAAAAACGGTGCTCCTTCCCTTCCGAGCTCTGCCATGCGTCAAAATAGTGGTTCCCCCCACATATGGGATATCAGCGTACTCAGGACAAATTGCACAATAGCTTTGGGGTCCTATTTCTCCTGTTACCCTTATAAAAATAAAAATTTGGGGGCAAAAGATTATTTTTGTGGAAAAAAATATGATATTTTTATTTTCACGGCTCTACGTTATAAACTTCTGTGAAGCACTTGGGGGTTCAAAGTGCTCACCACACATCTAGATAAGTTCCTTGGGGGGTCTAGTTTCCAAAATGGAGTCACTTGTGGGGGGTTTCTACTGTTTAGGCACATCAGGGGCTCTCCAAACGTGACATGACACCGCAGACCATTTCATCAAAATCTGCATTTGAAAAAGGCGCTCTTCCCTTTCCAGCTCTGCCATGCGTCAAAATAGGGTTTACCCCCACATATGGGGTATCAGCATACTCAGGACAAATTGCACAATAACTTTTGGGGTCCTGTTACCCTTTGGAAAATAACAATTGGGGTGGAAAGATCATTTTTGTGGAAAAGATATGATTTTTTAATTTTACTGCTCTACGTTATAACCTTCTGTGAAGCCCTTGGGGGTTCAAAGCTTTCACCACACATCTAGATAAGTTCCTTGGGGGGTCTAGTTTCCAAAATGGGGTCACTTGTGGGGGGTTTCCACTGTTTAGGCACAAGGGACTCTCCAAATGCGACATGGCGTCCAATCTCAATTCCAGCCAAAAAAGTCAAATGGCGCTGCTTCCCTTCCAAGCTCTCCATGCACCAAAATAGTGGTTTACCCCAACATATGGGTTATCAGCGTACTCAGGACTAATTGCACAATAACTTTTGGGGTCCTTTTATCCTTTGGGAAAATAATAATTGGGATGAAAGATCATTTTTGTGGAAAAGATATGATTTTTTAATTTTACAGCTCTACGTTATAACCTTCTGTGAAGCCCTTGGGGGTTCAAAGCTTCACCACACATCTAGATAAGTTCCTTGGGGGTCTAGTTTCCAAAATGGGGTTCACTTGTGGGGGGTTCCACTGTTTAGGCACACAGGGCTCTCCAAATCGACATGGCGTCCAATCTCAATTCCAGCCAAAAAAGTCAAATGGCGCTGCTTCCCTTCCAAGCTCTGCCATGCCCCAAATAGTGGTTTACCCCACATATGGGGTATCAGCGTACTCAGGACAAATTGCACAATAACTTTTGGGGTCCTTTTACCTTTGGAAAATAAAAATTGGGGTGAAAGATCATTTTTGTGGAAAAAGAATGATTTTTTAATTTTACAGCTCTACGTTATAACCTTCTGTGAAGCCTTGGGGTTCAAAGCTCTCACACACATCTAGATAAGTTACCTTGGGGGTCTAGTTTCCAAAATGGGGTCACTTGTGAGGGGTTCCACTGTTTAGGCACACAGGGGCTCTCCAAATCGACATGGCGTCCAATCTCAATTCCAGCAAAAAAGTCAAATGGCGCTGCTTCCCTTCCGAGCTCTGCCATGCACCCAAATAGTGGTTTACCCCACATATGGGGTATCAGCGTACTCAGGACTAATTGCACAATAACTTTTGGGTCCTTTTATCCTTTGGAAAATAAAAATTGGGATGAAAAGATCATTTTTGTGGAAAAAATATGATTTTTTAATTTTACGCTCTACGTTATAACCTTCTGTGAAGCCCTTGGGGGTTCAAAGCTCTCACCACACATTTAGATAAGTTCCTTGGGGGGTCTAGTTTCCAAAATGGGGTCACTTGTGGGGGGTTTCCACTGTTTAGGCACACAGGGACTCTCCAAATGCGACATGGCGTCCAATCTCAATTCCAGCCAAAAAAGTCAAATGGCGCTGCTTCCCTTCCGAGCTCTGCCATGCACCCAAATAGTGGTTTACCCCCACATATGGGGTATCAGCGTACTCAGGACTAATTGCACAATAACTTTTGGGGTCCTTTTATCCTTTGGAAAATAATAATTGGGATGAAAAGATCATTTTTGTGGAAAAGATATGATTTTTTAATTTTACTGCTCTACGTTATAACCTTCTGTGAAGCCCTTGGGGTTCAAAGCTTTCACCACACATCTAGATAAGTTCCTTGGGGGGTCTAGTTTCCAAAATGGGGTCACTTGTGGGGGGTTTCCACTGTTTAGGCACACAGGGACTCTCCAAATGCGACATGGCGTCCAATCTCAATTCCAGCCAAAAAAGTCAAATGGCGCTGCTTCCCTTCCGAGCTCTGCCATGCGCCCAAATAGTGGTTTACCCCCACACATGGGGTATCGATGTACTCAGGAGAAATTGTACAACAAATATTGTGGTTCATTTTCTACTGATACCCTTGACAAAATTTTAAAAAATTGTGTTGAAAGAAAAATTTTGGGAAAAAAAGTTAAATGTTAATTTTTTTCCTTCCACATTGCTTCAATTCTTGTGAAGTACCTAAAGGGTTAATAAACTTCTTGAATGTGGCTTTGAACACGTTGAGGGGTGCAGTTTTTAGAATGGTGTCACTTTTGGGTATTTTCTGTCATATTGACCCCTCAAATTCACTTCAAATGTGAGGTGGCCCCTAAAAAAAATGATTTTGTAAATTTTGTTGGAAAAATGAGAAATTGCTGGTCAACTTTTAACACTTATAACTTCCTAACAAAAAAAAATTTTGGTTCCAAAATTGTGCTGATGTAAAGTAGACATGTGGGAAATGTTATTTATTAACTAATTTTTGTGACATATCTCTCTGATTTAATGGCATAAAAATTAAAATTTTGAAAATTGCAAAATTTTCAAAATTTTTGCCATATTTCCGTTTTTTTTCATAAATAAACGCAAGTTATATTGAAGAAATTTTACCACTATCATGAAGTACAATATGTCTCGAGAAAACATTCTCAGAATCGCCAAGATCCGTTGAAGCGTTCCAGAGTTATAACCTCATAAAGAGACAGTGGTCAGAAATGTAAAAATTGGCCTGGTCTTTAACCTACAAAATGGCTTGGTCGTTAAGGGGTTAAACAAAAAAATGTATTATGCCCCCATAGATTGTGCCCCCATAGATGCTCCATAGTATAGGCCCTTATGCTGCCGCAGCTGCTGCAACCAAAAAAAAAAAAAAGACATACTCACCTTTCGTCGCTGGGGGCAGGTGCCGGTGTCCTGAGCAGGGGGTGACACCAGGTGCCGATGTCACCGCTCGCTCAGGGCCCCGGCACCTGAGATATTTACCTGTCCTCTCTCCACTGCTGAGTGCCGCTGTCTTCGGGGTCCTCCAGCAGTGAATGATCAGGCAGAGGGCGCGGCGCGCACTAACGACGTCATCGCGCCCTCTGACCTGAACATTGCAGCAAGAGGACGCGAGCAACGGTGGAATGGGACAGGTAAATATCCCTTATACTCACCCTTCCGCCGGCGCGGTCTGTGCAGCCCCTGCTCTTTTCCCACGGTCTCCGCCGCCAGTGTTCAGCGGTCACGCGGGACAGCTCATTAAAGTCATGAATATGTGCGTATTCATGACTGTAATGAGCGGTACCACCTGACCGCTGAACACAGGCGTCGGAGACCGTGGGAGAAGAGCAGGGGCTGCAGAGACCGCACCAGGAGGGGTGAGTATATAGAAGAGCTGCGCTCCCCCTCCCCCGCCGACCCCCTGGTAGTACTGTGTCAGCACAGCTACCCGACTGTCGAGGGCCCCCTCACCTGTCCGGGCCCCATAGCAGCTGCTTGGTCTGCTTCATTCACGGTACGCCACTGATTATACCTATATTTCTGTGCCGTATCGGAGCATCATGAATTGTGGTATGTGTGGAAGGGGCGCACTGACACTCTTTGGCCCGGGGCACACGAAAACCTGGGGCCAGCCTACCCACCCACAACTTTAGCCAAATAATCCCCAATAACCCCCGGTTTTCAATGCGTAACTATTATTATACAGTAAATGAAGGTTGCCAAGCTTAAGTAATAAGAATTGATGTCGTTGGCATTGAAATGGGCACTGTAGGTGTGTTTACTGTTCTCCACTCCCTGCTGACTTTGCTTCCCTATTGACTTGCATTAGGTTTCGTGCTTCAGTCGGACCTCCAACTTTTTCCGATAGTCGGACGATTTCGTTCGACTCGACTTTTGGGACCCGACTCGACCCTAAAAAAGGCAAAGTCGCTCATCTCTACTCCTTAGTGTTTTTCCCTGACAGCATGCGAGTGCTGAGTGAATGTGCTTCGTTTCTGCCCTGTCAGTCTTGCCTAGATTTTCCCCACACACTTTACTGACTAGTGCTGCTTAGGAGCATAGTGAAGTTTGAGGCACAGGTATCACCACCTTTAGTGGTAATCCTGTGGACAGGGATAGCTAGGGACTCCCTAGCCTCAGGGTCAGTATACCCTCACTCCTGCCTTCCTTGTCTGGCTGCACAGAGCAGAATGATGCAGCAGTTGTCACCTGTGTTTCATCATCAGATATATGCGGCGGTGTTCCGCTGACTGTGTGCACTAATAACCCTCCCATGTACTCATCCGCCAACTAAACAAGTAGTTGGGCAACAGTGCTCTCAATGTCTTCCACTTGTGGGACAGGGCCAAGTGGATGGCCCATAGAACCACTGCCACTGGATTCATCAAAAAGCATACACATTGGCAAATTAAAATATTTTTTTAGTCCCAGCCACAACTTGTATAACATAGCGATTGAGTGGGAGAGTAGAATGATTTTTTAGGCCCAGCCATACAGACACAGTGATAAAGTGTAATTAGTTTTTATGGCACTGCACGACTCATATAGACACAGCGAAAAAGTGAAATTGTTTCTTAGGCCTGGCCACAACTTGTACAGACACAGTGGAAGATAAATTATTTTTTAGGCCATCCACACTTGTACAACAGCTGTAAAGTAACAAAGTTTTTAGGCCAGCTACTCCACAGGCATGAAAAGTACACACAAGGCTTTTTACACAGTACTCCCACAGACAGGGGGGCAAAGTACACACAGAGACTTTTTGGCACAGCACTCCCACAGGCAGGGTGCAGACTACACCCAGAGGCTTAAAGGCACAGTACTCCCACAGGTGGGGGGCAGAGTACACACAGAGGCTTTTTGACACACTGCTCCCATAGGCATGGGTGCAGAGCACGCAAAGTGACTTTTTAACAGAATACTCTCACGGCAGGGGTGCAGAGTACACACAGAGGCTTGTTGGCACAGTACTTCCACAGGCAGGGGTGCAGAGTACACACAGAGGCTTTTTGGCACAGCACTCCTAGTGACATGTGAGCAGAGTACACACACACAGAGGATTTTTTTGCAGAGCGCGCACATACAATGTTTAATACTCCAGCTTCGTCCTGTCCCTACACTAATCAGAGTAGAATGGCTGTGGCACCCGTGATCCGACATTTATACAGGCCGGGTCATGTGGTGCACTGGCCAATCACAGCCATGCCAAGTGCATGGCTGTCATGGCTCAAAAGTGCCCACAGTCTTAAAAGCTCGTTGATTTCCTGCACTGAAACCTTTCAACAAATTTTATTAGACATCTGAACTTGAACAGTAAACTAGTCCATGTTTGGGGTTCAGTACCGAACACTACAGTTCAGGTTCGCTCATTCCTAATTATGAGCTCTTCTAAACTTTCCCAATAAACAGTTTATGACAATGTGGATAGTATTTTTTTATATGTTGCTGTAAAGGGTGCAATGTATGGTTTTTATGTATAAGAGATCATTTCCAATATAAGAAGCTTCTGAAGATAGTAAAAAAGATCTTCAGAGATAGGTTGACAATTATATTGATTGTTCAGCACACAATGCATTTTTCACTACTGAATAATTGTAAAGTGCCAATATAAATTGATATGGGAATGTACAGCAGATATCTAACTAAATGCTTTTGTTTTCTAACATAAAGTTTTTCACTTTTTTGCATGTTTTATCAGTATGTTTACATTGGTCCTTCCTAATTTCTAAAGAGCTTTTGCTAGCTATATTCAGTGTAAATCATGAAGTTCACAATCATGATTACACAATCATTTACTGGGGGGAAAAGCATCATTAATATAAAATGCATCAGTTTATGAAAATGTGTAACTAGAGAAAGTAGATCAAGTTTTACCGATTCATACATTTTATAAAGTTTCCTCTTTCAAACACAACCTCATGGCTGGTGTGCTTAAAATGGTTTTCCAAATTCATGCCTTTTCCAAGAACAATTTTAAATAATAATACCATTAGTTGTTACATTACCAATACTTTTTTGTATTACTGGCTCCGAAGTCCCATAATGGTTTTTGTTAACAGGACTCCTGTGATGATTTGACATTCTGAAACCACAGTGGCAATCAATGACACAAGGTTAAAGAGTACCTATCACAAGTTTGAGCATGTTAACCCCTTAGTGACACAGCCAATTTTGACCTTAATGACAAAGCCACATTTTGAAAATCTGAACCATATCAACTCTGGAACTCGTATCACCACCCAATCCTGTTTTCACCTTCTTGACCTGGCCAAATTTTACAATTTTGACTACTGTTAATTTATGAAGTTATAACTCTGGAACACATCAATAGATTTCACTGATTCTGAGACATATTGTACTTCATGATAGTAGTAAAATTTGTTTGTTTGATATTACTTGCATTTATTTGTGAAAAAAATGGAAATTTGATGAAAATTTAGCAATTTGCAAATTAATTTTTATGCCCTTAAACAAGAGAGTTATGTCTCACCAAATAATTAAAAAATAACATTTCCAATATGTCTGCTTTACATGGGCACAATTTTTGAAACATAATTTTTTGTAGGAAGTTAGAAGGGTTAAAATTTGACCAACAAAATATACAAAACCATTTTTCTAGGGACCAGATCACATTTCAAGTAACTTTGAGTGGTCTGACTGTGGAGACCTGTGTGTAGTAACCAGTGTCTTCCCCCTCCCACAAATCCCGCAATAAAACACACACAGTCCTAGATGGGTTGCACAGGTCGGTCACAGTTTATTAATTACAAAAGCAGAGAAAGGTAATTACATTTCGCAACGGGCGTCTCGCGCCGAGATCCTATCCACGATCGACAGGCCAGTTGGCCCAACGAGCAGTTACAAACCTTTGTCCTGGTCCGCTTCTTCTGCCACGGAGGATCCTGTGTATAACCTACACGGGACTCCGACCCCCACCCATCAGCGTTAGGGCCTGTTCAACCCCATCTTGTAAATCAGACAGAAAAATTTTGAGGCCAATGTCCGTCAGTTGAACTCCATCCGGTCTTAATAGTGACGTGTTATCCCCTTGCAGCTGGTGGTGACGGATAACAATACCACCTTTTCCGCTCACAAATTTTCCCATCCGGGCGTTGAATTTCCTCCTTGTGCGCTCTGTGGCTTTTTATCTCTTGCGCCATGCCCGTGGAATTATCTCTGACCACACCAGTATCATGTTTGGGAATAAACAGCTGAACCGTTCGATATGCGTTGTCATCCATTTATACAGATCCTCTACCTTTTTCTTGCCTAGATCGTTGCCACCCGCATGTAACTCCATTATCACCGGGCGTCTAGCCCTCCTTGAAATGTCAACCAATTCTTTGAACACCTGTTTCCATTGGAGGCCTCTGATAACCCTCCAGTTAACCTCTAGTCCCGGGAGGCCTCCCGAAAGCAGTTTGGCCCTTTTTTCCGCATAATAGACATAGGAATGTCCTACAACCCAAACTTCCACTCCTGTAAGAGATAACATATGTTAATTCAGCAAATCAGGTCTTATGTATCTGGCGAAGCATGCGGATTTCCACCGCCCCATTCTCTGCACCTCGGCCTCTGACACTCCTGCCCTAGCTGCTTCTGTAGCTGCCCCTATTTGGAACAAATGTGTCTCGTACTCCTTTGGATTAGCGCCATTTTTTTTCCTGGAATTGGTACTTGGTCAGAGGGGACCCGTCTGTATGAGTGAAGAAAAATCTACATGCTTGTTTTATTGTGGCTTATCTTTGGACAATTTTTAGCGGGCAAACTGGGCCATCTATCGCGTTAACCAGGACCCATGCGCCCCTATTGCACTTGGATTTCCTCACTCAAATGCGCAGAGCGTTGCTGCATATGAATATGTCCTCCTTAATTAGGCCACCCTCCGACACGTTTTTTGACCGCGGTAGTAATTCGCTAATGCGCAGTGCTCCGAAAAAGGCGATTGCAAAAGCTGCCGATATGAGGACTGCTTCGTATTGCGATGTGCAGACTGATGGGGATTTCAAGATAATGTCATGTAATAATCTCAGTGAAATGGGACGGTGGCATTCTTGGCTTGGTTGAAGCCTTTTCAATCCCTTAATGGCTTGATTAATGAAAAAGAGCTTTGTAACGTCTGCGCATCCCAATGGTTGAAAGAAAAAGGCTAACCCCGATAATTTCCGTTGCGCTGACATCCCTGACGACCCGCTTTGCTTGAGCAGTACTAGAAATGCCGTCACTGAACCTCGCGTTCGGTTGCATGTATCGACTGGCCTATCCTGAATTAATGAGCACCACTCTTCCCAAGCCTTATCATAGACCTGCCAGGTAGCCGGTGACACGGAGGCACGGATTAGGGGCATCAGTGATTGGCCACTGTGTCCCATAGGGCTAGTGGACACTGAATATCCCGTGGTTGCGAGTTGGGATGCTGGATTCTGAAAGCCTGCCAATCGGAAAATAACAATGAGTTAATGATATTGTCATCTACTTCCGCCACAACGGTGGCTCTACACCAAATATTGCTTTCTAGGCATAGCAGCGCTAGCCGTCGTAATAGAGCAAGTATGGGCAGGGATGAAGATGACATGTGGTTTAGACACCTTGCTGTTTTCGTATTCTTTGGAAACGAATGTTATTGTTTTTCAACTGGTTAGACCATATCTCAATTGCTGCCACAATTGCGAATATCTCCCATAGGGCTGGGTTGCGCCCCCAGTTTGATGTGGTCCATATCTCCGGCCAATTGTTTCTGCACCATTAGTTTTTGCAGATTGTTGAGAAAACCTCTTTTTTGCTCCACCTTATTGCCAGCATTAACTCCTTGCTTGCCGTCTCTCTAGCCATGACACATGTGACCGTTTTACGATTCCAGGAATGTCCGCTATACAGTCATGGCCAAAAGTTTTGAGAATGAGACAAATATTATATTTTCACATAATCTGCTGCCCTATGGTTTTTATGTGTGTTTGACAGATGTTTTTATCACAGACAGAAATATAATTGCAAACATATGAGTAACAAAAGCTTATATTGACAGTTAGAATGAGTTAATGCAGCAAGTCAATATTTGCAATGTTGACCCTTCTTCTTCAGGACCTCTGCAATTCTCCCTGGCATGCTCTCAATCAACTTCTGGACCAAATCCTGACTGATATCTGTCCATTCTTGCATAATCAATGCTTTCATTTTGTCAGAATTTTAGGTTTTTGTTTGTCCACCCGTCTCTTGATGATTGTCCATAAGTTCTCAATGGGATTAAGATCTGAGGAGTTTCCAGGCCATGGACCCAAAATCTCTATGTTTTGTTCCCTGAGCCATTTAGTTATCACCTTTGCTTTATGGCAAGGTGCTCCATCATGCTGGAAAAGACATTGTTGATCGCCAAACTGCTCTTGGAGGGTTGGGAGAAGTTGCTCTTGGAGGACATTCTGGTACCATTCTTTATTCATGGCTGTGTTTTTAGGCAAGACTGTGAGAGAGCCGATTCCCTTGGCTGAGAAGCAACCCCACACATGAATGGTTTCAGGATGCTTAACAGTTGGCATGAGATAAGACTGGTGGTAGCGCTCTGTTATGTTACGGTAGCTGAGGAGTGCAGGTAAAAAAGGAAATACACCAGAGCAGTTGGAATCTATGAGATTGCAGTACCCTGACTAACCACCGCAACTAGAGGCAGCCGTGGAGCGTTCCTACGATGGTCCTAGACGCCTCGTCACAGCCTGAGAAACTAACTACACCTAAAGACAGAAACAGGAAAGCTATCTGCCCCGGAGCAGAACCCCAAAGATAATAGAAAGCCCCCAAACATGTAATGGCGGTTAGACAAGAGGAAATACTGACACAGAAAGAAAATAGTATGAGCAAACGCTGGGGCCCAAACTATCTAAATAGAAAAGGATAGGAAGGGTACTTACTGCAATCCCAGAAAACCCTGAAAAACACCAACTTACTAATTTCAAAATCACCTGAGATCACACGACCTCTACCACCTAAATTAGTTCTCTGGTGTAACAAAAACAGCAGCCACTGAAAAGACTGCAAAAAGCAAAAGTACAAAACACAGTGGCTGGACCAAACTGAGAGGGCAAAAGCCCCCGAAGGGGACCCAGAAGGCCCCCACAGAAGTGCAGGACAAAATGCAAAAATATAGCAAAAACACACAATAAGAAATTGTCTTATCTGATAGCAGGAGATGCAGACACGACACAGCAGGCTACAAGGGAAACTGGAAAGAAGGATTCAGACCAGAACAATTGATCACCGGCAACCCTGATGGGAAAATGATTCCCTTAAACAAGACCAATCAGTAACACCTGATTCCCAATCCTCACTAGTACCGCTTGTAACCACCAGAGGGAGCCTCTGCTCAGAACTCATCTCAAACCCATTCACAACAGTACCCCCCCCTTGAGGAGGGGTCACCGAACTCTCATTTGAGCAACCAGGTCGGTCAGGATGAGTTCTATGATACGCACGGATAAGTCTCCTAGCATGGATGTCCGAAGCAAACACCCAAGAATTATCTTCCTGACCATAACCTCTCCATTTAACCAAATACTGGAGTCTTCGTCTAGAAAAACGAGAATCCAATATTTTCTCAACCACATACTCCAGATTGCCCTCAACCAAAACAGGGTCAGGAGGCACAGCAGCAGGAACCACTGGCTCAACAAACCTCTTCAACAAGGACTTGTGGAACACGTTATGGATCTTAAATGTCCCTGGAAGAAGCAAACGAAAAGAAACAGGATTAATAATCTCCATGATCTTATAAGGTCCAATGAACCTAGGCTTAAATTTAGGAGATGCTACTCTCATAGGAATATTCTTTGAGGACAACCAGACCAAGTCCCCCACTTTAAACCGAGGACCATAAGTCCTATGCCGGTTAGCAAACCGCTGGGCCTTCTCCTGAGAGAGGGACAACCTCTCCACTACCTGGTCCCAAATCTGCTGCATACGCTCAACAACAGAGTCAACACCTGGACAGACAGAAGCCTCCGTCTGTCCTGAAGAAAATCGAGGGTGAAACCCAGAATTACAGAAAAACGGAGACATCAAAGTGGCAGAGCTAGCCCTATTATTAAGAGCAAACTCAGCCAAAGGCAAAAAAGAGACCCAGTCATCCTGATCAGCAGACACAAAGCATCTTAGATAAGTCTCCAATGTCTGGTTTGTTCTCTCAGTTTGACCATTGGTCTGAGGATGAAATGCCGAGGAGAAAGACAATTGAACACCCAGTTTAGAACAAAAAGTCCTCCAAAATCTGGAAACAAACTGGACTCCTCTGTCAGACACAATGTTCTCAGGAATGCCGTGTAAACGAACCACGTGCTGAAGGAACAACGGCACCAATTCAGAGGAGGAAGGCAACTTAGGTAATGGCACAAGATGTATCATTTTGGAAAACCTATCACAAATTACCCAGATGGTGGTCATTCTCTGAGAAACAGGAAGATCGGAAATGAAATCCATAGAGATATGGGTCCATGGTCTCTTGGGCACAGGCAATGGCATCAACAAACCACTAGAGCGAGAGCAAGGCTTGGAGCGAGAGCAAGTCCCGCAGGACTGCACAAATTCCCTGACATCGCGAGACAAGGTAGGCCACCAAAAGGACCGACTAACCAAGTCTCTGGTACCAAAAATTCCGGGATGCCAGCCAATGCGGAACAATGAATCTCAGACATCACACTCTTTTTCCATTGGTCCGGGACAAACAATTTTCCAACAGGGCAGCGCTCGGGCCTATCCTCCTGACACCCCTCCAGAGCAAGTCTCAAATTAGGCGAGATGGCGGAAAGAACTACACCCTCCTTCAAATAACAGAAGGATCAGATAACTCAGGAGAGTCCGCAAGGAAACTCCTCGAGAGGGCATCCGCCTTAACATTCTTAGTGCCAGGAAGAAAGGAAACCACAAAATTAAAACGTGTGAAAAACAAGGCCCACCTGGCCTGTCTAGGATTGAGTCGCTTGGCAGATTCCAGATAGACCAGATTCTTATGGTCCGTAAGGACCACCACCTGATGTTTGGCTCCCTCCAGCCAATGTCTCCACTCTTCAAAAGCCCACTTCATGGCCAATAACTCCCGATTACCCACGTCATAATTACGTTCAGTAGGAGAAAATTTTCGAGAGAAAAAGGACAAGGGTTACTTTTAGAGGTCTCTGGATCTTTTTGGGACAAAACGGCACCTGCCCCAATTTCAGAGGCATCAACCTCCACCTGAAATGGCAGAGAAACATCAGGCTGCCGTAGAACAGGAGCAGAAGTGAATCTCTGCTTAAGTTCCTGAAACGCAGAGACTGCCTCAGGAGGCCAATTCACCACATCAGAACCCTTTCTGGTCAAATCAGTTAATGGTTTAACAATAACAGAGAAATTACCAATAAATTTACGATAAAAATTGGCAAAACCCAAAAATCTCTGAAGAGCCTTTAATGAAGTAGGTTGGACCCAATCACAGATGGCCTGAACCTTGACCGGGTCCATTTCAATAACAGATGGGGACAAAATGAATCCCAGAAATGAGATCTTCTGTACGCCAAAAAGACACTTTGATCCCTTCACATACAGAGCATTCTCTCTCAAAATCTGGAATACAGTTCGAACATGTTTCACATGAGAGTCCCAGTCATTAGAAAAAATCAAGATATCATCCAAATAAACAATCAGAAACTTGTCCACAAAATCCCTGAAAATGTCATTCATGAAGGACTGGAAGACGGAAGGAGCATTAGTGAGCCCAAAGGGCATCACAAGGTACTCAAAATGCCCTTCAGGGGTGTTAAATGCCGTCTTCCATTCATCCCCGTGCTTAATGCGAATAAGGTTATACGCCCCCCTGAGGTCAAGCTTGGTAAACCAAGTAGCGTTTTTCACCCTGGAAAACAGGTCAGAAATCAAGGGTAACGGGTATTGATATTTCACAGTAATATTGTTCAAGAGACGATAATCAATACACGGCCTTAATGAACCATCTTTTTTGGCCACAAAGAAAAAACCGGCACCTAAGGGTGAAGAGGATGGTCTGATATGACCCTTCTCCAATGATTCCTTGATATAAGACCGCATAGCGTCATGTTCAGGTACAGACAAGTTAAAAAGGCGACCCTTAGGGAATTTACTACCTGGCACTAATTCAATAGCGCAGTCATAGCTCCTATGGGGAGGTAAGGATGCAGATTTACTTTCGCTAAACACATCAGAAAAATCAAACAAAAAGTCAGGAACATCCTCAGCCTGGGGGGAGGCAGAAAAAACAGGAGTGTTGGTATTAACACATTGGCAGCCCCAACTGGTTACAGACACAGATTTCCAATCCAAAACAGGATTATGAGACTGTAACCAAGGGAAACCCAGCACGATAATGTCATGCAGATTATATAGAACCAAAAATTTGCAGCACTCCTGGTGATCAGGTTCAACCCTCATTATCACCTGAGTAGAAAACTGGGGTTTATTCTCAGCCAAAGGGGTAGAATCGATCCCCAGTAGGGGAATAGACTTCTGTAGGGGTATCAAGGGAAATCCACAACGTTTAGCAAAATCATAATCCATCAGGTTAATAGCTGCTCCAGAATCAACGAAAGCCTGAGCAGAAAATGAGGACAGAGAGCATATCAGAGTGACAGTTAATAAAAACTTAGTCTGAACACTACCCAAGACAACTGAGCGTGCAAAACGTCTTCCCCGCTTAGGGCAGACTGAAATAGCATGAGAGGCATCACCACAGTAGAAACATAACCCATTGCGCTTTCGAAACTCATGACGCTGTGCCCCAGACACCACTCCATCACACTGCATGGGCTCAGCAGCTGGCTCACAAGGCAACACCACTCCACGCATACTTCTCCGCTCACGCAAACGTCTGTCAATTTGAATCGCCAATGACATAGAATCATTGAGACCAGAGGGGACAGGGAATCCCACCATAACATCCCTTACATTATCCGACAGACCCTTCCGGAAAAGGGCCGCCAAAGCGTCGTCATTCCATTTGGTCAGGACTGCCCACCTACGGAATCTCTGACAGTATAACTCAGCGTCATCAAGCCCCTGATTTAATGCCAACAAGGCTTTTTCAGCTTGATCAGTGACATTAGGCTCATCGTACAATAACCCCAAAGCCTGAAAAAATGCATCAACATCACTCAAAACAGGATCCCCAGGTGTGAGGGAAAAAGCCCAATCCTGAGGATCGCCGCGCAGGAGAGAGATGATAATTTGAACCTGCTGCGCTGCGTTTCCTGAGGACTTAGATTTTAAGGCAAAAAACAATTTACAATTATTTTTGAAATTCTGAAACTTAGCCCGATCCCCTGAAAACAAATCTGGCATGGAATCCTAGGTTCCACAACAGGCAACCTAGCAAGATATGCAGCAATACTCTGAACCTCAGTGGCAAGCTGATCCACACGGCCAGACAACTGTGCAAACTCCATTGGGAGAAAAGATCCTCCCCAGCACCCAGAGATACAGAGGGAAAAAAAAAAAAAAAGTGCAACAAACAGAAAAATATCTCTGACAACTTTTCTTCCTTCAAAATATTTTTTCCCTTCTGTGAGTACCATACAATTTTTATGGCCGGTGATACTGTTATGTTACGGTAGCTGAGGAGTGCAGGTAAAAAAGGAAATACACCAGAGCAGTTGGAATCTATGAGATTGCAGTACCCTGACTAACCACCGCAACTAGAGGCAGCCGTGGAGCGTTCCTACGATGGTCCTAGACGCCTCGTCACAGCCTGAGAAACTAACTACACCTAAAGACAGAAACAGGAAAGCTATCTGCCCCGGAGCAGAACCCCAAAGATAATAGAAAGCCCCCAAACATGTAATGGCGGTTAGACAAGAGGAAATACTGACACAGAAAGAAAATAGTATGAGCAAACGCTGGGGCCCAAACTATCTAAATAGAAAAGGATAGGAAGGGTACTTACTGCAATCCCAGAAAACCCTGAAAAACACCAACTTACTAATTTCAAAATCACCTGAGATCACACGACCTCTACCACCTAAATTAGTTCTCTGGTGTAACAAAAACAGCAGCCACTGAAAAGACTGCAAAAAGCAAAAGTACAAAACACAGTGGCTGGACCAAACTGAGAGGGCAAAAGCCCCCGGAGGGGACCCAGAAGGCCCCCACAGAAGTGCAGGACAAACTGCAAAAATATAGCAAAAACACACAATAAGAAATTGTCTTATCTGATAGCAGGAGATGCAGACACGACACAGCAGGCTACAAGGGAAACTGGAAAGAAGGATTCAGACCAGAACAATTGATCACCGGCAACCCTGATGGGAAAATGATTCCCTTAAACAAGACCAATCAGTAACACCTGATTCCCAATCCTCACTAGTACCGCTTGTAACCACCAGAGGGAGCCTCTGCTCAGAACTCATCTCAAACCCATTCACAACAGCGCTCACCTTGTCTTCTCCGAATGAGGCATTTTCCTGATGTCCCAAACAATCGAAAAGGGGATTCATCAGAGAAAATAACTTTACCCCAGTCCTCAGCAGTCCACTGCCTGTACCTTTTGCAGAATATCAGTCTGTTCATGATGTTTTTTCTGGAGAGAAGTGGCTTCTTTGCTACCCTCCTTGAGACCAGGCATTGCTCCAAGAGTCTCCGCCTCACAGTGCGTGCAGATGCACTCACACCTGCCTGCTGCCATTCCTGAGCAAGCTCTGCACTGCTGGTAGCCCGATCCCGCAGCTGAAACACTTGCTGGTCTTTCTTAGGTGCCCTGGAGCCTTTTTGGCAACAATGGAACCTCTCTCCTTGAAGTTCTTGATGATGCGATAGATTGTTGACTGAGGTGCAATCTTTCTAGCTGCGATACTCTTCCCTGTTAGGCCATTTTTGTGCATTGCAATGATGACTTCACGTGTTTCTTTAGAGATAACCATGGTTAACAGAAGAGAAACAATGATGCCAAGCACCAGCCTCCTTTTAAAGTGTCCAGTGGTGTCATTCTTACTTAATCATGACAGATTGATCTCCAGCCATGTCCTCATCAACACCCACACCTGTGTTAATGGAGCAATCACTGAAAAGAGATTAGCTGGTCCTTTTAAGGCAGGGCTGCAATGATGTTGAAATGTGTTTTGGGGGATAAAGTTCATTTTCTAGCCAAATATTGACTTTGCAAGTAATTGCTGTTAAGCTGATCACTCTTTATAACATTCTGGAGTATATGCAAATTGCCATTAGAAAAAGTGAAGCAGTAGACTTTGTAAAGATTAATATTTGTGTCATTCTCAAAACTTTTGTCCATGACTGTACTATTAAATCTGCTTTTAACGCGCAAGTGAGCCTAATTCTATGGTGGGGCTGAGAAGCGCCTTTTGTCGCCAATGATTATCTGCGCGAGAATGCCCTGCCGACCGGCATTACGCGGCAAGCGAACATCAGTAGACCCAATAATCCCTGCATTTGCTGGAGAGTTACTTTGTTAACTTTGCAGAAGCCTTACAACATCTGCTGTGTTTTTTGTATTTTATCCGTCGGTAAGCGGAAAACCATCAAATTGGTGTCTATTTCGATGCCTAAGAAAGGCAATATATTGCAGGGGCCCTCTGTTTTTTTCGGGTGATAATGGTATTCCGAATTGCCGTGAGATTGCTTTGAATTTCTCAAGTATTTAGGAGCAGAGTTTAGGATTTCTGGGGCCGACGAACAAAAAATCGTCGAGGTAGTGAATTAGGGATTTGCTGCCAGTTTCGTACCGAACTACCCAATCCAAGAAGGTACTGAATAACTCGATATAGTGACATAAGATGGAAAATCCCATTGGTAAGCACATATGAAAATAATAGTGCTAGTCCACTTTCCAGTAGGTGGAAACATTCGGGGTTTGCAGCTAATAAACGGAATGCCGATTCTGTGTCGGATTTGGCCAGCAGGGCACAGGGTCCGGCTGCCCGGACTAGTTCTACCGCCTTATCGAAAGACGCGTATGTGACAGAAGCCTCTTCTGGGGAGATAGTGTCGTTAACCGATTCGCCCTTTGGGTGAGACAGATGATGGATTTGGCGGTATTTACCGGGCTCCTTTTTTGGAATAATACCTAATGGCGATATTTTAATATTTTTGAAGGGGATTGACTGAAAGGGGCCTGCTATTCTACCTAATTCCACCTCCTTTTGTATTTTTTGTCTTAGGATTTCAGGGAATTCACGAGCAGATTATAGGTTATCAGATAGGGTTGGCGTTCTTGTAAACTTGAAAGGGATAAAACAGCCGTCTGTAAAACCCGATCATAGTTGCTGTGCCGCTTTTTTATTGGGGTAGAGATCTAGCCAGGGGCTCATCGCAGTGACGCTCACTGGGGTTCTGCCTTGTAGGCGCTTTGTATGGCTGTCGAGTGCACCTTGATGCTGGGTGTCCCCCCCTGCAAGCTGAGCAATCATGATGGAATTTGCATAGAGAGTGCTTCCAGGTGTCCGCCGGGGGAAAAGAGGGAGTTACTGGCACTGACACCTGGATTTAACCCCTGTAGGTGTGGCCGTAGGACCCTTCTCCTTTAAGAACCATTGGCCGGCTTGGGCAACCCAATTAGTGCATCACCAAGGGGATTGGTGTGAGGGGGGGGACTGAGCACTGGCAGTATTTCGTTGTTGTTTGTTACATGGGCTCCACTGTCAGAGGCGCCCTCCTTATGCAGTACGGCGCCCGCCAATATGACAGGACATATTCAAAATGAACATCATTCTAAAAACTGGACCCCTAAGAATACTCAAAACCACATTCGAGAAGTTTATTAACCCTTCAGAAACTTCACAGGAATGTTTGCAAGTAGTGTTGAGCGATACTTTCCGATACCCAAAAATATCGGATCGGAATGGTATCGCCGATATCACTAAAATATCGGCGATACCCGATACCGATACCGGAAGTCCCATGTAAGTCTATGGGAACAAAATATAGCAACTAAAAAAACCCTTTCTTTCGTTGTAAACACAAAATATACACACATAGAATACATATATATATATATACATGTCATTGTGACATATATATATACATATATGTATAGTTTATACACTTCTACATAGTAAAATAGCCTCTGATTCAATTGCCGGGTAAAGCCGGCTTCTGTGAAAAGACAGAAGCACCCGACATGAAATGACACTTGGTGTACATAGGGTTAACCATGTCTTTTCATGTCGTTTGTTATCTGATTTGCACAAACAATTACATCAGTCTATGTGTGCAAAATTTCACACCTGTAGGGGTTAATTAAAGTTGTAAATTCATTGTAAAAAAAACTGACTTTTTTGCTACGAATTTACACCTTTAATTAACCCCTACAGGTGTGAAATTTTGCACACATAGACTGATGTAATTGTTTGTGCAAATTAGATAGCAAAGGACATGAAAAGACATGGTTAACCCTATGTACACCAAGTGTCATTTCATGTCGGGTTCTGCATTTTCACAAAAGCCGGCAATTGAATTAGCGGCTATTATACTATGTAGAAGTGTATGAACTGTAAATATAAATATATATATATATGTGTCACAAATACAATGACATGTATATATATATATATATGAGGTGTAAAATTGTTTAAAAAAAATGCGTGGGCTCCCGCCCTATTTTCGCAACCAGACAGACAAAGCCAGCGAATGGGGGCAGATAATAATAGCCCAGAGAGGGACCATTATTTTTGGCCCCCCCGGCTACTAACATCTGCCCCCAGACACCCCAGAAAAGACAAATCTATAATTAGATTTGCCTTTTCTGGCACTTTGCCCGTCTATTCCCATTGCCCTGTAGCGGTGGCGAATGGGTTAATATGGGGTTAAAGCCACCTTGCAATTGAAAGGTGACCTTAAGCCAGGTTAATAATTGAGAGCTGTCAATTAGACAACTATCAATTATTAATCCTATTGCATGAAATAAAAATAAAACACACACACTTTAATTAAAAATCATTTTAATGAAATAAAGACACATGTTTTTGACCATCTTTTATTTGACTGCAAAAACCATTTCCTGTAATAAAAATAAAATAAAAAAGCAAAATTATTCTTACCTATCCCATGCACAGTCAGGTCCCACGGTGTAATCCTTCAGAAAGGGTTAATGTTTACTGCAGGGACCGCAGCTAATGCTGCAGCCTCACAGTAAACCCCCAAATGAATGAGTTCCTCTCCTGGCTGACAGGAGAGGAAGTGGAAAGCTTAATTGATTGCTTTCCACTTTCACTTCAGGTCAGCCAGGGACACAATCAGTGACGTCAGAGGGAACTGATTAACAAAAATAGGGGTTCCCTTCGAAAAAAAAATGGTGTCGGGTCCCCCCTATTTTTGTTAACCAGCCTGACGAAGCAGACTGCTGAGCAGTGGCATACCGTGAATGAAGCAGACCAAGCAGCTGCTATGGGGCCACGGACAGGTGAGGGGGCCCTCGACGGTCGGGTAGCTGTGCTGACACAGTACTACCAGGGGGTCGGCGGGGGAGGGGGAGCACAGCTCTTCTATATCTCACCCCTCCTGGTGCGGTCTCTGCAGCCCCTGCCCTTCTCCCACGGTCTCCGACGCCTGTGTTCAGCGGTCAGGTGGTACCGCTCATTACAGTCATGAAGTCTGACCACTGTCTCTTTATGAGGTTATAACTCTGGAACGCTTCAACGGATCTTGGCGATTCTGAGATTGTTTTCTCGAGACATATTGTACTTCATGATAGTGGTAAAATTTCTTCAATATAACTTGCGTTTATTTATGAAAAAAACGGAAATATGGCAAAAATTTAGAAAATTTTGCAATTTTCAAACTTTTAATTTTTATGCCATTAAATCAGAGAGATATGTCACAAAAATTAGTTAATAAATAACATTTCCCACATGTCTACTTTACATCAGCACAATTTTGGAACCAAAATTTTTTTTTGTTAGGAAGTTATAAGTGTTAAAAGTTGACCAGCAATTTCTCATTTTTCCAACAAAATTTACAAAATCATTTTTTTTAGGGGCCACCTCACATTTGAAGTGAATTTGAGGGGTCAATATGACAGAAAATACCCAAAAGTGACACCATTCTAAAAACTGCACCCCTCAACGTGTTCAAAGCCACATTCAAGAAGTTTATTAACCCTTTAGGTACTTCACAAGAATTGAAGCAATGTGGAAGGAAAAAAATTAACATTTAACTTTTTTTCCCAAAATTTTTCTTTCGACACAATTTTTTAAAATTTTGTCAAGGGTATCAGTAGAAAATGAACCACAATATTTGTTGTACAATTTCTCCTGAGTACATCGATACCCCTTGTGTGGGGGTAAACCACTATTTGGGCGCATGGCAGAGCTCGGAAGGGAAGCAGCGCCATTTGACTTTTTTGGCTGGAATTGAGATTGGACGCCATGTCGCATTTGGAGAGTCCCTGTGTGCCTAAACAGTGGAAACCCCCACGAGTGACCCCATTTTGGAAACTAGACCCCCCAAGGAACTTATCTAGATGTGTGGTGAAAGCTTTGAACCCCCAAGGGCTTCACAGAAGGTTATAACGTAGAGCAGTAAAATTAAAAAATCATATCTTTTCCACAAAAATGATCTTTTCATCCCAATTTTTATTTTCCAAAGGATAAAGGACCCCAAAAGTTATTGTGCAATTAGTCCTGAGTACGCTGATACCCCATATGTGGGGGTAAACCACTATTTGGGTGCATGGCAGAGCTTGGAAGGGAAGCAGCGCCATTTGACTTTTTTGGCTGGAATTGAGATTGGACGCCATGTCGCATTTGGAGAGTCCCTGTGTGCCTAAACAGTGGAAACCCCCCACAAGTGACCCCATTTTGGAAACTAGACCCCCCAAGTAACTTATCTAAATGTGTAGTGAGAGCTTTGAACCCCAAGGGCTTCACAGAAGGTTATAACGTAGAGCCGTAAAATTAAAAAATCATGTTTTTTCCACAAAAATGATCTTTTCATCCCAATTTTTATTTTCCAAAAGATAAAAGGACCCCAAAAGTTATTGTGCAATTAGTCCTGAGTACGCTGATACCCCATATGTGAGGGTAAACCACTATTTGGGTGCATGGCAGAGCTCGGAAGGGAAGCAGCGCCATTTGACTTTTTTGGCTGGAATTGAGATTGGACGCCATGTCGTATTTGGAGAGCCCCTGTGTGCCTAAACAGTGGATACCCCCCACAAGTAACCCCATTTGGAAACTAGACCCCCCAAGGAACTTATCTAGATGTGTGGTGAGAGCTTTGAACCCCAAGGGCTTCACAGAAGGTTATAACGTAAAGCTGTAAAATTAAAAAATCATATCTTTTCCACTAAAATGATCTTTCCACCCCAATTTTTATTTCCCAAAGGGTAAAAGGACCCAAAAGTTATTGTGCAATTTGTCCTGAGTACGCTGATACCCCATATGTGGGGGTAAACCACTATTTGGGCGCATGGCAGAGCTTGGAAGGGAAGCAGCGCCATTTGACTTTTTTGGCTGGAATTGAGATTGGACGCCATGTCGCATTTGGAGAGTCCCTGTGTGCCTAAACAGTGGAAACCCCCCACAAGTGACCCCATTTTGGAAACTAGACCCCCCAAGGAACTTATCTAGATGTGTGGTGAAAGCTTTGAACCCCCAAGGGCTTCACAGAAGGTTATAACGTAGAGCAGTAAAATTAAAAAATCATATCTTTTCCACAAAAATGATCTTTCCACCCCAATTGTTATTTTCCAAAGGGTAACAGGACCCCAAAAGTTATTGTGCAATTTGTCCTGAGTATGCTGATACCCCATATGTGGGGGTAAACCACTATTTTGACGCATGGCAGAGCTGGAAAGGGAAGGAGCGCCTTTTTCAAATGCAGATTTTGATGGAATGGTCTGCGTGTGTCATGTCACGTTTGGAGAGCCCCTGATGTGCCTAAACAGTAGAAACCCCCCACAAGTGACTCCATTTTGGAAACTAGACCCCCCAAGGAACTTATCTAGATGTGTGGTGAGCACTTTGAACCCCCAAGTGCTTCACAGAAGTTTATAACGTAGAGCCGTGAAAATAAAAATATATTTTTTTCCACAAAAATAATCTTTTTGCCCCCAAATTTTTATTTTTATAAGGGTATCAGGAGAAATAGGACCCCAAAAGCTATTGTGCAATTTGTCCTGAGTACGCTGATATCCCATATGTGGGGGGAACCACTATTTTGACGCATGGCAGAGCTCGGAAGGGAAGGAGCACCGTTTTTAAATGCAGACTTTGATGGAATGGTCTGCGGGTGTCATGTCGCGCTTGGAGAGCCCCTGATGTGCCTAAACAGTAGAAACCCCACAAAATGACCCCATTTTGCAAACTAGACCCCCCAAGGAACTTATCTAGATGTGTGGTCAGCACTTTGAACCCCAAGGGCTTCACAGAAGTTTATAATGTAGAGCCGTGAAAATAAAAAAATCATATTTTTTTCCACAAAAATTACCTTTTTGCCCCAAATTTTTATTTTTCTAAGGGTAACAGGAGAAATAGGACCCCAAAAGCTATTGTGCATTTTGTCCTGAGTACGCTGATACCCCATATGTGGGGGGCAACCACTGTGATCGCCTTACTGCGATCTTTGGGAGGCACAATGAACAAATCCACAAAAGGTGAAGAATTGGTTTTCTTTTTTACGCCGTTCCTCGTGCGGTATTAGTGATTAGGCGACTTTATTCCTCGGATCGGTGCGATTACAGCGATACCAGATTTACACCCTTTTTTCATGTTTAGCTTCTGTCACACACTAAAAGATGCTTTTTCTTGGAATAATTTTTTTGTAAGAAATTTTTGCATCGCCGTATTTTGAGAGCTATAATTTTTCCATATTTCGGCCGACAGAGTTATCTGTGGGCTTATTTTTGCGGGACGAGCTGACGTTTTTATTGGTACCATATTCAGGCACATAACGTTTTTTGATCGTTTCCTATTCCAATTTTTGTGGAATCAGAATGAACAAAAACCAGCAATTCAGGAATTGTTTTTTTTTTTTTTTTCCTCCGTTCCGTGTGTGGTAAAATTGATAAAGCAGCTTTATTCTTCGGGTCACTACGGTTACAGCGATTCCTCATTTATATATTTTTTTTATGTTTTGGCGTTTTTTACACAATAAAAAATTTTATAGAAAAAATAATTATTTTTGCATCAGTTTATTCCGCGAGCTATAACTTTTTTATTTTTTCGCTGATGATGCTGTATAGTGGCTTGTTTTTTGCGGGACAAGATGACGTTTTCAGCAGTATCATGATTATTTATATCTGACTTTTTGATCGCGTGTTATTGCACTTTTTCCAAGCGGTATAATGATACCGCTTGGAAAAAGTATAATTTACTACTTTTTTTTTTTTTACGGCTTTCACTGAAGGGGTTAACTATGGTTACGCTTTTATAGATGGGATTTTTACGGACGTGGCGATACCTAACATGTGTATGTTTTTTGTTTTTTATTTTTTTTATTACATAAAAATGTGTATTTTTTAGGGGATTTTTTTTAAATTATTTTTTAATATTTTTTTTACAATTTTTTTAAAAAAATGATTTTTTTTAACTTGTCCCTTTATGAGACTTTCACTTTTTTTTACTTTTTATTGCAGTTACAATGCATTGCAATGCTCTGGCATTGCAATGCATTGCAACTATAGTGGAAGCTGCTGTGACAATGATCACAGCAGCTTCCCGTAGCTAAATGACCCGGAGGTTGTCATGACAACCCCCGGGTCATCAAGGCAGAGATCGGCCCCTGCAAATATATTGCAGGGTGCCGATCTGAGGCAGAGGGAGCTCCCGACCCTCTGCCTCCCCCCCTGAGCTCTGCAATCGCCCTCGATCGCAGCAGTCAGGGGGTTAACAGCCAGGGGCGGTGGGGGCTCCGCTCCTGGCTGTCAGTGCAGGAAGCCTGGCCACTGCAGCGCCGGCTCCTGCACTGATCGCGCTGGAGAAGCTGAAATTTCAGCTTCTCCTGCACGATCGCTGCTGTGTTTGGTCAGTCAGATTGACTGACCAAGCACAGCGCTGTAGGTGCGGGGACCGACGGCAAAGGTCCCCGCACCGCTTGCCGTGCCTATCAGCTGTCTGTGACAGCTGTCGGCACTGATCTACCACTGCGTGTTTACACGCAGTGGTAGATCAAAGCCATGACGTGCAGAGTCCGTCCTGGTGCCGGAACTGACACCTTGCCATGACGGACTCTGCACGTCAGTGGACATTAAGGGGTTAATGTGTCCCCTCACTGTGCTGGCACTTTACATTTACAATGGCTCTGGGTTTTTTTTTTTGGGGGGGTGCCCATTCAGACTTTTGCTATGGGGCCCCATGATTTCTATGTACGCCCCTGCTGCTGAGGCATGGTATTTAAGGCTGTTAAGGAGCCAATATCCATGGACCTTGCCAGCAGCGTCGGACTGGAGTACCTTGGGCCCACCAGAGAAAAAATATTCTTGGGGCCCACCATCATACTTCCCAACCTTTGAAGAAGGGAAAGAGGGACAAAGGCTGTGGCACGCTGTGCCTGCTGCAGCAAATTTTAGGCCATGCCACGTTGCACCACAGACTGTCCATGAGTTGGTGGATGCTTTAGTCCAGGTGTGGGAGGAGATCCCTCAGGAGACCATCCGTCATCAGGAGCATGGCCAGAAGTTGTAGTGAGGTCATACAGCATACCTCCCAAATTTTGAAGACAGGAAAGAGGGTTAAAGGCTGCGGCGCGCGTAGGGCGTCGCTGCAAATTTTAGGCCACGCCCCGACAACACCCATTTCACAGCTAATCACACCCATATCCTGGCCCCAAGCGTACCCATTTAGCACTGCTGATCACACTGACTGGTAATGAGGGCACAGTGGCTGGTACTGAGGAAAAGAAAGAAAGAGCAGCGAGAGAGAAAGAACAAACAGAGAAAGAAAGAGAGGAAAGAAAGAAAAGAGAGAGAGAAAGAAAGAACAGAGAGAAAAAAGAACAGAGAGCGAGAAAGAAAGAACAGAGAGTGAGAAAGAATAGAGAGAGAGCCAGAGGCGTAGCTAGGGTTTTGGTTTAGTGGGGGCGAAACTTCTGAGTGGGCCCTTAATCAGAGAACCTCAGCAAATGACCGCGCTGTTGCCAAAAATAATCTATATATAAATATACCAATATTGATATTACCGCCATATGGTCTGTGGTAAACAATACCAGTCCTACAGAACATATAATAGATTACAGCACAGGTACAGATAATGACTTACCGCTGATGTTCTTTCTAATGGAATTGTTCACTTTTCATTTCTTTTCCATCTGGCCCAGACCGACATGACGACTTCTCCAGCCAGGACTCGACTGCAGAGATTACAACAAAGACACATTTCACTTCTCATATTTTTAGCACTGTCTTGGTCACCAATTGGACTATTCTCAACCTGCACAAACTCCTCATCCTGCTGATACCCCAATACTGAGCCGCTGCTGCCATATGTGTCCCTATTTCTGCACCTGATACCCCAATACTGAGCCGCTGCTGCCATATGTGTCCCTATTACTGCACCTGATACCCCAATACTGAGCCACTGCTGCCGTATGTGTCCCTATTACTGCACCTGATACCCCAATACTGAGCCGCTGCTGCCGTATGTGTCCCTATTACTGCACGTGATACCCCAATACTGAGCTGCTGCTGCTGCTGCTGCCGTATGTGTCCCTATTACTGCACCTGCTGTGTGGTTCTGTGTGACCTCTAAATTTTAAAGCACCCCTCTAGAATATAGTAATGCCGGGTGCAAGTGCCCTAGAAAACAGTGACCACATTTTGTCCCCTAGACTGTAATAATGCCCTGTGTGCCCCTTTGACAGTCACAGTAACCCGAGTTCCCCTATAACAATAAGTGTCCACTTTACATTTAATAATGTCCCAAGTCTCCCCCTGTACATCTCCCCTATACACAGAATAATGCCCCTCACTGGATATATACTGACCCCTTAATGTCCCCAAACTATTTAATGGGTCCAACACTGTATGATGGCCCCTAGATAGCATCCATACAGCATAATACACCAGATAGTCCTCAATATAGTATAATGCACCCCCCATAGGCAGCCTCTATATTATAATAAACCCCCATAGGCAGAGTCTATAATATAATGCACCACCATAGGCAGCCGCTATATTATAATGCACCCCCATAGGCAGCCTCTGTAGTATAATGCATCCCCATAGGGAGTCTCTGTAGTATAATGCACCCCAATATGGAGCCTCTGTAGTATAATGCAGCACCCATATACAGCCTCTGTAGTATAATGCACCCCCCATATACAGCCTCTGTAGTATAATGCACCCCCATTAAAAAAAAAAAAAAACAATACTCACCTCCCGGCTCCTGTGCTGCTCACTGTTCTCCCTCTCGGCGTCTGACAGCGGGTGCCGGCAGGTGATGTCATCGCGCCCGCTGTCAGACGCTGAGAGGGGGATTATGGGAGAGAAGGAGCGCTCGCTCCTTCTCTCTCTATGCGGTCAGCTGTATCGGCTGGATGCCGATACAGCTGACCCTCCGATGACGGGTGGGGGGCCCACTGCTGGCACCGGGCCCCCCCAATGCCTGTTCAGGCCCCATAGCTTCTGGGCGGCAGAGCAGGAAGATCGATTCTCCCTGCTCTGCCGCAGAATGTAACTGTATCGGCGTGCTGTGCACGCCGATACAGTTACTGTAGCGTAGCTCCGGGTGGGCCCCCTCAGAGCGCGGGGCCCGGGGCCACCGCCCCCTCTGCCCCGCGACCTATCCTTTCAAATCAGGGCCCACCACGCAGGAGCTGGGGCCACCGGAGGTTTCTCCGGTGGCTCAGTCCGACCCTGCTTGCCAGCCTGATAATACCAGGCCACAGCAGTCTGCTTATCTTTGCTGGTTAACAAAAATAGGGGATCCCGTCGAAAAAATTTGGCATGGGGTCCCCCCTATTTTTGTTAACCAGCCAGATGAAGCAGACTGCTGAGGCCTGGTTTTTCAGGCTGGTAAGGAGCCAAGATCCATGGACCTTGCCAGCCTGATAATACCAGGCCACAGCAGTCTGCATATCTTGGCTGGTTAACAAAATAGGGGATCCCCTCGAAAAAAAATTGGCGTGGGGTCCCCCCTATTTTTGTTAACCAGCCAGATGAAGCAGACTGCTGAGGCCTGGTTTTTCAGGCTGGTAAGGATCCAATATCCATGGACCTTGCCAGCCTGATAATACCAGGCCACAGCAGTCTGCTTAGCTTGGCTGGTTAACAAAAATAGGGGATCCCCTCGAAAAAAAAACGGCGTAGGGGTCCCCCTATTTTTGTTAACCAGCCAAGTAAAATGCAGACTGCTGCGGCCTGGTATTAAAAGACTGTCAAGGCCCATGGATTTTGGCCCTCAACAGCCTGATAATACCAGGCTACAGCAGCCCCACATTTGGCGCATCAAAAGATGTGCCAATTGTGGCACTTTACCCGGCTCTTCCCACTGCCCTGTAGCGGTAGCAATAGGGGTAATAAGGGGTTAATGTCACCGTTGATTGCACGGTGACAATAAGCCCGGTTAATAATGGATAGGCGTCAATAAGACACCGATCCATTATTAATCCCAAAGTTTTTAAATGTATAAAAAAAAGACAAAGCAAGAAAAAAGTCTTTTAATGAAATAAAAGAGACAACACAGTTTTCATTTCTTTTATTATACTCTCATTCCTGCGACGCCATCGATCTCCTGTAAAAAAAGGAAAAAAACAAACCAACAGTATACCACCTGTCCGACGCAGTCCATAGTAACGACTGTCCCACGACGATCCAGCTCTGCTACATCGCAATGACAGGCAGAGCCTGTCATCGCGACGCAGCACAGCTGATTACCTGCTTCCCCGGCGGTGATGTCATCGGACTGATTGCTTTACGGCCGGGATTACCCAGCAGTCACTGCAGTTATCGCAAGAAACTGCATGTGACCGCCGGGGAAAGATGATGGCGGCCATCAAGCAGTCCAGGCCGTGACCGCCGGAGATCTTCTGCCAGGTAAGTGCCGCTGACTCCTGACAGACCCGACCGACGGACACTGACAGTGACAGTGACAATTCCGATTCCGGTATCCGATAAGACGACAATATCGGAACTCGGAATCGAAAGTCCGATACAGCTAATATCGGCCGATACCCGATATTTGCAGTATCGTATCGCTCAACACTATTTGCAAGGTAAAAATTAACTTTCACTTTTTTCCACAAAAATTTTACTTTAGACAAAATTTATTTATCTTCACAATGGTAACAGAAGAAAATGGACTGAAAATCTGTTGAGAAATTTCTTCTGAGCACGCTGATACTCCATATGTGTGGGAAAAGTACTTTTTTGGCACACGGCAGGGCTCGGAAGGAAAGGAGCACTGTTTGAATTTTTGAATGTAAAATTGGTCGGAATCGAAAGTGTCTGGAGAGCCGCTGGTGTGCCTAAACAGTGGAATCCCCCTTCTCCACAAGTGACCCCATTTTGGAAACTAGACCCCTCAATGAACATATCTCTGTGGTGAACTTCTTTAACCCCTAGGTGCTTCACAAAAATTTATAACGCTGAGTAGCGAAAACAAAAAATTCACATTTTTTCCACAAAAATTTTCTTTAACCTCAAAGTTTTTAATTTCATAAGGGTAACAGATGAAAATGGCCCTCTAAAATTGTTCTGCAATTTCTACTGAGTATGCCAATATCCCATGTGTGGGGAAAATTACTGTTTGAGATGCGGAAATAGTTAGCTCACCGTATATCTAGCACTTAGTAGTGAAAGGAACCCACGCACTGAGAAGCCCTGGTCCTGGGCCTTTCTTCAGACAGAAATAGAAAGGAATGTTTTCCAGTGTAGAAAGGTAAAACTTCAAGTTTATTCAGTACTTGTTTTAACAAAAATGACATGTTAGCAACACAAGGAGGATCCCAGGGGGTGCAAGGATCCCCCTCGTTTTGCCAACATGTCCTTTTTTAAAAGTAAGTACTGAATAAACTTGAAGTTTTAACTTTCTACGCTGGAGAAAATTACTGTTTGGGTGCACAGCAGTGCTTTTTGACTTTTTAACGAAAAATTGACTGGAATCATTACCAGATGCCATGTCGCATTTGGAAAGCCCTTGATGTGCTTAAACAGTGGGAACCCCCACAAATGACTCTATTTTGAAAACTAGACCCCTCAATTAATGTATCTAGATGTGTGGTGAGCACCTTAAACCCCAAGATGCTTCACAGAAGTTTATAACGTTGAGCTGTCAAAATAAAAAATCAAATTTTTCCGACAATAAAATTATTTATTATTATTATTATTATACATTTTTATAGTGCCATTTATTCCATGGTGCTTTACATGTGAAAGGGCAATTATAAACAAGTGCAATAAACATGAGCAAAACAAGGCGCACACAAGTACAGAAGGAAAGAGTACCCTGCCCGCGAGGGCTCACAGTCTACAGCCCTAATTTTTCTATTTTCACATGAGTAACAGGAGAAATTGCACCATGTCCCATTTGGAGAGCCCCTGATGTGCCTAAACAGTGGAATCCCCCCACAAATGACCATATTTTGATAACTAGACAACTCAATTAATGTATCTAGATGTGTGGCGAGCACCTTGAACCCCCAGTTGCTTCACAGAAGTTCATAAAGTTGAGCTGTGAAAATAAATAATCACATTTCTCCTGCAAAAAATGCTACTTTAGCCCCAGGTTTGCTTACAGGAAAAAAATGGATCCAAAAACTTTTTGTGCAATCTCTCCTTAGTACGCATATACCCCATATGTGGGCTCACGGCAGGACTCAGAATGGAACAAGTGACGTTTTGAAATGCAGACTTTGATAGAATGGTCTGTGGGTGTCTTGTTGCATTTGGAGAGCCCCTGATGTGACTAAACAGTGGAACCTCCCCACAAGTGACCCTTCAACAAGTGACAACTAGACCCCTCAAGGAATTTATCTAGATATGTTGTGAGCACCCTGAACCCCAAGTAGCTTCACAGAATTTTACAACCTTGATTTGTGAAAATGAGAAAAAGAAAATTCCACAAAAATGTTGTTTTGACCCAAATGTTATAATTTTCACAAGAATAGCAGGAGAAAATTGACCACACAATTTGTTGTGCAATGTCTCCTGAGTATACCGTGTGAGACAGTGAAGGGGTGTGTGCTGGACGGCGTGTATATCTCGCCCAGGTTTCTTAGCTGGGGCGCATAAAATAGGTTGTCAGTGCGGTGTTCATTCCATTCCTATCCAGGACAGGTTTGCAGTGCAACCCGGAGTGAACACAGCTGCTTAATTAGGCAGCCATAAGTACCTGCTTGAGAAGTTCAGAGGAGGCTCTCAGTCTGGATCTGACTACAGACAACGTTGGAGTCTCATGTGAACCTCACGCTGGTAACTACAGATTATATGTGTTATTTTGGGCCCAGGCTGGTAGAGCCTGGACCCGGTTAGAGAGGGAAATTATCTATGTGTAGTGAGTGGCCAGACAGGCCCAGGATTTATGTTTATGCTTTGGTTTTGATTGTATGATATTACTGTGGACTTTAATAAAACTGGTTGCGGCCAGTTTTTAACAGAACTGCTGTCTGTGAATGGACTCTTTATGCCACTCCGTCTTCCCAAGAAGGCGATTCCCAAGCTATATCCCCTGAAAAGCTTACAGTTGGTGGAGAATGTGCGTGCAGCAAAGTGGCTAAAGTCAGCAGTCTTAAAGAGACAGTAGCCCTAATAGACTTTGCAAAGGAAAAAAAAAAAAAAAAGAGGTATCTGCACAGCAAGGCTGAACTTTCTGTGGAAAAAAACTGGGGAGTGTATATGTCGTGGGTAAAGGCTGTCAGCCAGCCCAAGGTATCCGGCAGTATGGAGGAGCTCGTTAAGCAGCTGGCCCAGCAACATCAGCAGGCCATGCAGCAACAACACCTACAGGCCCAGCAGAGCCAGCAGCAACAGCAGGAGACCAACCGGTTATTGCTAGAACAGCTTGCAGAACTAAAAAAAAACCTCGTTGCACCTCGTCTCCGAAGGAAGACGCCGGGTCACCGGTATTATCCGCTGTAAAGAAGGCGGTAAAACAGACCCTGCAGAAGATGACGCCTCACGACGATGTGGAGGCATATCTGGCTGTATTTGAGAGACTGGCAGAGAAGGAGAATCTGCCACAATCTGAATGGGCTATGGTGGTCGCACCCTATCTGACTGGGGAACCCCAAAAAGCCTATTTTGACCTCAGCGAGCAGGACAGCAAAAACTATACTAAGTTGAAAGCGGAGATTCTTGCCCGCCTGGGTGTGACAAGGGCAGTTCGTGCCAGGAGAGTCCATAACTGGAGATACAGGCGAGACAAGCCCGCTCGATCACAAATGTATGACTTGATTTCGTTAGTAAAGAAGTGGTTAGAACCTGACATCAGCACCCCTGCCCAAATGGTCGAAAAGGTAGTGCTGGACCGGTACATCTGGGCCCTTCCTCCTGAGGTACAGCTCTGGGTCGGACAGGGAGACCCCAAAGATGCCGATCAACTGGTCAGCTTGATAGAAAGGTATTTCGCCACCAAAGATTATCTACGTGACCAGCTGTCCGAGCGATCATCGGTTCGGAGTATTCGGCCTCCGTCATCTCCCGGTAAGAGAGTTCCAGCTGTGGGGGAAAGGGGGACTGTTGATAGTTCAGGTCAGCCTCGAGGGGACATGGGGGAGCGGAAGAGTGATACTTCCCTGGCAGGAGACCCAGGCCTAGAAAGGTCTACCCGTCTGAACACTCCAACCTGAGACAGTGTTGGAGATGCCGTGAACAAGGTCATATTTCATCCAACTGTCCACTAGTGGGGGAACCTATGGACTGTGACGCTGGACAGTCCCTTTCTTTCCTCGCGGAACCCGCGTGCGTCGCTACCCCAGTCGAGGAGACTGGCCCCCAGCTGTCTCAGGTGGTTGTAAATGGCTGTCCAGTACAGGCCCTCCTGGACTCAGGGAGTCGAGTGACTCTGGTACATGCCAGCTTGGCTATTGGGGACTGCATCTCCGATAAACACCTGAGCGTCGTATGCATACATGGAGACATCAAAGTCTACCCGGTAACTTCCGTGGACTTCGTCACAGAACTCGGGGAGATCTCGTATGAAGTAGGGGTAGTGAAGAACCTGATGCATCCCGCCATATTGGGTCGTGACTTTCCCTTGTTTTGGGATCTTTGGAGAAAAAACGGTTCTAAGGGACAGTGTGATGAAGCTCCTACTGAGATTACGCGGTCCAGAGGGGTGGAACACAACGATAGGGGGTCATTAAACTTATGTGATAATGATGATAATGAAAATAATGATAATGGTGAACATGATAATGATGCTGATCATGTTGTTGATATGGATGAAAATGAATTTCCATTGCAGGTGATGTTGGGGGAGGGGGATGACGATTCTTTAGAACAGAATGTCCCTGACCTACCGGTGTCCCGTGGCAATTTTGGGAGTGAACAGTTGCTAGACCCCACTCTTAAACATGCTAGGGAAAATATAACTGTTCTGAATGAGATCCCACAAGAGCCCGGCTCGGAGAAAAAATTTCCCCATTTTTCCATGAACAATGACCTGCTATACCGGGTCACTAAAGTAAAGGGAGAGGCCGTGAGTCAGCTCCTCGTACCCAAGCCATATAGAAGTATGGTGTTAGGTTTATCCCATAACCACGTGCTAGGTGGGCACCTGGGAATGGACAAAACCCAAGAAAGAATCCTCCAGAGGTTTTATTGGCCAGGGGTTTATCGGGACGTAGAGGATTATTGTAAAACCTGCCCCACGTGTCAGATAAATGCTCCGGTATCTCACTTTCGCAGTCCCTTGGTCCCGCTGCCGGTTATAGAAATACCATTTGAAAGGGTAGCGATGGACTTGGTAGGTCCTATTGTAAAATCAGCCAGGGGACACCAATACATCCTCGTGGTACTTGACTATGCAACCCGGTACCCCGAGGCTGTCCCTTTAAGAAATATGGCATCTAAAAATATTGCACGGGAACTCTTTCATATGTTTTCTAGGACGGGAATCCCTAAAGAGATCCTCACGGAGCAAGGCACCCCGTTTATGTCCAAAGTGATGAAGGAACTGTGTAAGTTGCTTAAAATCTCGCACATTCGGACATCCGTGTATCACCCCCAGACGGATGGGCTGGTTGAACGTTTTAATAAAACATTAAAACACATGTTAAAGAAAGCAGTAGAGAAAGATGGGCGGGACTGGGACTACCTGTTACCCTACTTAATGTTTTCGTCCGAGAGGTTCCCCAGGCCTCTACAGGGTTCTCTCCCTTTGAGTTGGTATATGGGCGGCACCCGGGGGCTTGCTAGACATAGCCAAGGAAGTTTGGGAAACCGAGACAACTCCATACAAAAGTGTTATAGAGCATATTGCCCAAATGCAAGAGAGGATGGCTAAAATTATGCCATTAGTTAAGAATCATCTGCAGAGAGCCCAAGAAGCTCAAAGCAGAGTATATAATCGGACAGCAAAAATTAGGACTTTTAACCCCAGGGATCGAGTCCTAATTCTAATTCCCACCGTGGAAAGTAAATTTTTGGCTAAATGGCATGGTCCATATGAGATAGTACAAAAAGTGAGCGAGGTTACTTACAAAGTACACCAACCCGGGAGACGCAAGCCCTACCAGGTGTATCATATCAATCTGATCAAGCCCTGGAGGGACAGAGAGGCGTTGTTGGCCTCGGGTGAAGTAGATAAAGGGGTAAAACCATTTCTACCTCCTGTGTCCATTGGTGAGACATTGTCCGTGCACCAAAAACAGGAAGTACGGGAGTTTCTGCAGAAAAATCAGCAGAGGTTTTCTGACTTGCCCGGCCGGACTTCTCTCGTAAAACACCATATCGAGACCGAGCCCGGTACTAAGGTCAAAATAAAACCGTACAGAATTCCAGAAGCCCGCAGAAAGATAGTCTCTACTGAAATCAAACGCATGCTAGACCTCGGGGTCATTGAGGAGGCCCAAAGCGAGTGGTGTAGCCCGATTGTTCTGATCCCAAAACCTAATGGAACCTGGAGGTTCTGTAATGATTTCAGAAAGTTGAACGAAGTGTCAAAATTTGACGCATACCCGATGCCACGGGTAGATGAGCTAATCGAGAAGTTAGGGGGTGCCCGTTATATTACAACCCTCGATCTGACAAAAGGGTACTGGCAGATACCCCTATCTGAGGAGGCAAAAGAAAAAACGGCCTTTGCAACCCCGGAAGGTTTGTTTCAGTATCTGGTGATGCATGGAGCATGGAGCCCCAGCTACCTTTCAGAGGCTTATGGACCAGATCCTACGCCCGCATCAAGCCTATGCAGCTGCCTACCTGGATGATGTGGTAATTTTCAGTTCTGATTGGGAGAGCCACCTCGCTAAGGTACAAGCCGTCTTAGACTCGATAGGCGGAGCTGGGCTGAACATAAACCCAGAGAAATGTGCAATTGGCCTAGAAGAGGCTAAGTACTTGGGCTATGTGATTGGCAGAGGGCTGATCAAGCCACAAATCAATAAGGTAGAGGCAATTCGAAACTGGCCGGTACCCCTTACAAAACGACAGGTCAAAGCATTTCTGGGCATCACTGGGTACTATCGCAGATTCGTACCAAATTATGCCTCCATTGCTGCCCCATTGACTGACCTGACAAAAGGGGGGAAGTCCAAAATGATAAATTGGAATCCGGAGGCAGAAAAAGCATTTCTGTCTTTGAAAATGGCTTTGTGTCAAAGACCAGTTCTGGTCACCCCTAATTTCAGGGAAGAGTTTCTTGTTCAAACGGATGCCTCTAATGTGGGGTTAGGGGCGGTGTTATCACAGGTCATGAAGGGTGAAGAACACCCAGTCCTGTATCTTAGTCGAAAAATGACACCGGCTGAACAAAATTATGCCATTGTGGAGCGAGAGTGCCTCGCAATCAAATGGGCGCTGGACTCCCTACGGTATTACCTCTTGGGTAGGAGATTTAAATTGCAATCAGACCATGCTCCTCTGGCATGGATGAAGCAGAACAAGGAAAGGAATGCCAGGGTGACAAGGTGGTTCCTTTCACTTCAAGAGTTCAATTTCTCGGTTGAGCATAGACCTGGGAAATTACAGGGTAATGCTGATGCCTTGTCCAGAGTTCACTGTCTCTTCGGAGTTTCTGACCAGTCCTCCGGTCTGGAGAAGAGGGGGGGGATATGTGAGACAGTGAAGGGGTGTGTGCTGGACGGCGTGTATATCTCGCCCAGGTTTCTTAGCTGGGGCGCATAAAATAGGTTGTCAGTGCGGTGTTCATTCCATTCCTATCCGGGACAGGTTTGCAGTGCAACCCGGAGTGAACACAGCTGCTTAATTAGGCAGCCATAAGTACCTGCTTGAGAAGTTCAGAGGAGGCTCTCAGTCTGGATCTGACTACAGACAACGTTGGAGTCTCATGTGAACCTCACGCTGGTAACTACAGATTATATGTGTTATTTTGGGCCCAGGCTGGTAGAGCCTGGACCCGGTTAGAGAGGGAAATTATCTATGTGTAGTGAGTGGCCAGACAGGCCCAGGATTTATGTTTATGCTTTGGTTTTGATTGTATCATATTACTGTGGACTTTAATAAAACTGGTTGCGGCCAGTTTTTAACAGAACTGCTGTCTGTGAATGGACTCTTTATGCCACTCCGTCTTCCCAAGACGGCGATTCCCAAGCTATATCCCCTGAAAAGCTTACAACCGACATAAAGCTCAGAAGGGAAGGCTCACCATATTGGAGTTCAGATTTTACTGGAATGGTGTGAGGGTGTCATGTCACATTGGCAAAGCCCCTGGGGGAGTGAGAACAGCAGAGGCCCCCATATGTGACCTCTTTTTACAAACTACATCCCCAATGAATTCATCTAGAGGGCAGTGATCATTTTGACACCACATGTGGCTCACAGAATTTTATACAATTTTGCAGTGAAAAAAGAATAATTAATTTTTTACCACTAAAATGTTGTTTTAGTTCCAAGTTTTCAATTTTTCTAAGGAAAAAAATGGATCTCAGTTTGCTGTAAAAATTTCTTCTGAGTACTCCAATAGCACAGAGCAAAGCTCAGAAGGGAAAAAGCACCATATTATGGTGCAGCTTTTACTATAATTTTTTGCAGGTGCTATGACCCACTGGGATAACCCCTGAGGTGCCAGAGCAGAACCCCCCATAAGTGACCCAATTTTACATACTACACCTCTCAATGAATTCATCTAGAGGTGTAGTGATGATATTGACACCACAGTGTGTCACAGAATTATATAACATTGGACAGAGATGAAAAACTAATTATATTTTTACCACCAAAATTTTGTTTTTGCGCCCCCCCCCCGATTTTACATTTTCACACAGGGAAGTGAATAAAAATGGTATCAAAAATAGTCAAACAATTTCTTATGAATGTAGAAATACCCCATATGTGGTTGTACAGTGCTGCTTTGCCACACCCTAAAACTCGGGAATGCTATTTGCCTCCTGGAGCTCAGATTTTCCTAGTATAGTTTACAGACTCCATATGCAAACCTCCTAAATGCTAGAAAAGCAGAATTCCCACTGAAGTGACACCATTTTGGAAATTATACCACTTTGGAAATTTATCACATGTGTAGTGTTTTCCAGAAACAAGCAGCAGTGGACGTTGTAGAGTGAAAATTACAAACTGCCGTTGTAGTCCCCAGTATGTTGTAATCCCCAGTACATTGTAGTCCCGAGTACGTCGTACTGACCAGTACATTGTAGTGCCCAGCTCATGCTTCTGGAGACATGTACGCAGGGGGGGATTCAGCCGGTTCTCCCGGTTCGATGGAACCGGTTGTTCAAAAAGCAGCCGGTTCCCCGAACCGGGGAGAATCAGAGCGGCGATCCGGTACCATGGGAGTAATGTGCGCAGTGCACGGAGCTGCTGTGTCACCAGAGAGGAGCTTCTTCCTTCCTTCCTGGCGGCAGCAGCTGTAGTTTCACTTTCTGCTGTGCACTGCAGGCTCTGGTTGTCTCAGGCACACTGAGTCCTAGTGCCCTCTGTGTGCAGACACTGGACACTTCCTGCTCCTGCCTCAGCCACTGCCTGCAGCTTCATGATAAGAGGGGACGGAATTTATTAAATTCATTCTGCTCAGGCATGTCATGGTCACTGTGGGGGGGATGTGAGAGGATGGGGGTACAGTGGGGCAGGGGTACAGGGCACTGGGGTGAATGTAAGAGGATGGGGTATTGTGGGGGAGGGGTACAGGGCACTGGGGTGAATAAGAGGATGGGGTATTGTGGGGGCTAGGGCACTGGGGGAGTTAATGTGAGAGGATGGGGTATTGTGAGGGAGGGTGGACAGGTCACTGGGGTTGAATGTAAGAGGATGGGGGTATTGTGGGGTCAGTGGGACAGAACACTAAGGGGTGCATGTGAGACGATGGGCTGTTGGGGTGTGGGTGGGGGACAGGGGAAGTAAGGGGCTTTTTTTTACTTGTGAGCTCCTTAATACTTTAATAATAGATTAATATTTCAGTATTATTATAACAAGGGCATAGACAGACGGCCGTATAACTCATGCGAGGATCGCACTGCAATCCTCGGACTTGCTGGTACCGCTCCTGACATGAGCGCGACTGCCATGTATAATATATGGTATATACAGCGTAGTGTCGCATACACTGCTGTATTATACAATATACAACAGTTCTAACGCTCCATACCTAATATGCAGGATAATGTACAGTGTATATGATGTAACCTGCAGCCAGTTTGCAGCGCCGAAACACACCGCCAGCCCCCCCGCAGACTGATCTCTGCAGTGCGGCGATTGGGTAGCGGCGCGGCCGCGGCCATCTTCTTTAGTCACGAGGCGGAGCCGGAGAGGAGAGAGGTACTGTGTGAGCTGAGCTGTGGCGCTGCCTGGGCCCTGGAGTGGAGCTGGAGGAGTGTGTCTGTGTGGACTGAGGTGGTCTGACCGGCGTCTATCTATGATAGATAGACGCCGGTCAGAGTAGTAAGGCCTCATGGAAGAGCAGTTCTTCTAGCCCCCTGCGTTGTCTTCTTCTCTGGAGAGCTTGAGGTCTATGCTCAGAGCTGTCTGTAGGGCACAGCTGCAGAAAGCCACCCAGCTGGAGGCAGACCACCAGCTCCCAGATCCTGGTGCCTTCTTAGACATTATTACCGAGAAGCTTGCAATCCACTTGTATGTACCCAGGTGTATAGAGTCACATTTACATCCTGCGGCTTTTTATACGGTCTACTTTATAAAGATGACAGTGATACCTATATCGTACCTTAGGTACTGTACATGCACTGGTGGTGGGGGAACTGTAAGTCCCAGCATTGCATATTGGCATCTGATCTATAGAGATTACTGCAGGTAATACGATAAATATGTTCTATTATTACAATCACTAGTATAAGTCCCAGCATCTCCCCATTTGTCTAGATATTAGACACACGTTTATTATTCAGATATTATGTAGTATCGACTTTAGGCTGATCCAAACAATTGTATTTTTGGTCAGAAGAAAAAATGGCAGCACGCACGAGTTGCATCCGATTATGGGATCACACTCAGCCAGGCAAATCAGTGAGTCTGTGAAAAAAAAAATCAGACTGCACTCGGATGACATCTGAATGCAGTCTGATTTTCACAGCTTTACAGAATGAAGAAGATGGGGAACTTTTTATTTCCACCTTCTCCACATCCGCGAAAATCGGAGCACGCTGTGAGCACACTTGATCAAACTCCGATCAGAGTGTGATTAGCTTAATCGGAACGATTTTCTCGGATGAGACAAAATACGGTCATGTGACCCTATCCTTAGAGAAATAAATACATTATTATTATTATTGATGAGCAAATGTGCTTGTTTGTTAGGCAATCCCTGCATGTGTTGCGGGTGTCGAACAGCCATGAGACATGCAACCGCGGGACTGGAACATATTTTTCGAGCATGCAGAAGACATTCGGTTAGAACCCGAGCATGCTCAGATAACACCTTATCCGAGTACGTTCACTCATCACTAATTATTGTATATTGTATTTCTGGATAGAAGGTAGAACTGTAAAGGCTGGGTCTCACATAGCGATACACCAGCGATCCCGACAACGATCAGGATCGCTGGTGTATCGCTATATTATCGCTGCTGAGCTGCCAAACAAGCAGCTCAGGCAACGATCAGCACAAGGACACTGCGGGTAAACATCGCTAGTTACCCGCAGTGTACCTTGGATACCAGCGCCCTGCATCAGGGCGCTGGTATCCAAGGTACACAGCAGGTTTCTAGGCACAGCCCCGCGCCTGGAAACCCGCTGTGTACCTTGGTTACCAGCAGATCGCTGGTCTCCCGCCTGTCACACGCAGCAATGCGTGCCTGTCAGCGGGAGACCAGAGATCAAAAAAATGTCCAGACATTTCAGCGACGATCAGCGATACCCAGCAGGGGGGCTGATCGTCGCTGAATGTCACACACAGCGATATCGCTGGTGAGCTCGCTGCTGCGTCACAAAACTAGTGATTCAGGAGATCGCTATGTGAGACGGGGGCTTTAGTCCCAGCTACATAATACTATAGTTTAATCTTCAGTTCAGTATGAGACTAGAAAGTGACTTCTTAATCAGAATGTAGTGCACAGCCTGGCCAGCCGGTCAGTCAAGTGAGACAGCTGCATAGAAATATATATATAGAAATATATGCAGCTGTCACACTCGGGTCAGGAGAGCCGCTGGCCAGAATGTGCACTGTTCTGATCCCATTCCAATTTATTGTTTTTCAACTGACTGCGCCCCTACTTTTTTTTTTGAGGAAAAGGTGTGTGTGTGAATGGGTGTGGCTTTAAAATGGGGTGGCTTAAAAATGGGTGTGACTTAAAATGGGTGTGGTTTTCCGATGCACAAACACAGAACCTGTTGTTAAAAATTTGAATCCCACCCCTGCATGTACGTGTAAATTAGATGGGCTCTCATAGCTACAGAAATGCCAAACTTGTGGACCTTAAATGTGGTTTGGGCACAGTGGGTCTCAGAAGAAATGGAGGCATTTGGATTTGGGAGTGCAGAATTTGCTAAATTTCTTTTTGGGGGCGAGGAGCCATTTAGCTTTTCCATAGCCTTTATAGTACCAGTAGCGTGGTAGCCCCCTAAATTTCTATTGACAGATGACGGACTTGAGTGGAGACTTTTTAATGGATTGATTTGAACCTATCACATTTATCCTGCTCTCTATGCTGAGCACTTATATTGGGGTTTCCATTTAAATACCGAGTGACGTTACTCAGATGAAACTTCCAAAGAATCCATTCACTATAACGATGCAGCAGAGCTACTCTGGACTCTGTTCAGCAATGTCCATATTTTCAGAAGTGCCCAAAACTGTTGCTGACGGCACTTTTATGCACGCCTAAAAAGGCCAACACAGCCCGATCACGAGTCAGACAGCATCGACTGTGCCTCCATCTGCCTCATTATAGTGAATCTTCAGCTGGGGATTCCATCTGAATCATGTATTTCAGAGATTTATATGGCAATCCCGGTATAAGTGCTCAGCACAGAGCACAGGATAAATGTGAGCCAAGCCTTACTGCCATTTTTGGGAGGCACGCCATTCCTCATGCGGTCAAAGTGATTACACAACTTTATTCTTTAGGTCGGTGTGATTACAGCTATCAGATTTATATCTGGGTTCATCGGCTATGAAATCCAGTTACCTTTCTCACGTCAGCGATACACACTGCAGTAAGTGTAATCACACCCTTGTTTAGTGTGCTCTGGCTTGCAAAGAGAGCAGTCGCATTACTGATGTGATTGCTCTGCAAGTCATCTGAATTGTCGTACAGGTGAGGGATATGGTGTTTTCTTATTTTTAATCTTTTACATGGTACATGGTTTTTCTATGGATTATCCTCGGACAGGTGAGTAAATGTGAAAAAGAAGGTGTGGAGTTTTATTTCAAAAGGACTTTATTCTTGCTGTGTCTTTTTTACAATATGACTATAGGGTTAGTAATGGAGGTGTCTCATAGACACCTCTCCATTACTAACCCTGTACTTGATGTCAGCTGATGTCACTTGTTTTTGAAAATTTTAAACAATTTGGCCTTTTCTGGTTTTTCCTTTTCTGGCCTGCCCTGCGCAGTGGCTGAACACACGGGGAAGTGTGTGCAGAGAGCACATAGTTGTCACTTGGTCATAAATGTTGTTAAGAACTGTCCACTGTGCAAAAGCTTCACTTCTTTGGGGGGACACAATTTTTCTAGCTAATATGTTAATTTTTATCTCACAAAAATTTTCTGAACAATTTTGGAAAGAATTGATAATTTTGGTCAAAAAGATGGCAGTTATGGAAGTCAAAGTAGTTTGGCTATATAATTGTAAACAGTTTTGCACTTTTTGACAATTTTTCTCTTTCTGACTTAATTAGCACTTCAGCTGTATACACGTGAAAGTGTGTAAAGCGTTCTCCTGGTCAGACATGCGATCAACAATCCTTTGCTGTGTAAATTTCATTGATTAGGTAAAAAAATATTAGAGTTGAGAGTCCTCAGTGTTGATACCTTTAATGCTAACTTAGTTAGCATTAAAAGGTATCAACACTGAGACTTCAACCTAAATATTTTCTATTACTGGCTAACACGGTACGAAGATATACATCTTTACTGTATCATTGATTAGGTAACACATTTTCCTGCTAATATTATGTCAATGCATACCAAAGAATTTCTGAATATTTGAAAATGTATATTTTTTTTTGTTCACAAATTTCACTTATGAAATTCAAATAATTTGATTAGATGATTTTCAACCATTTTGCCCTTTGCCCAATTTCTCCCAATCCTGAAAAATCCTGTGTTACCGGGAAAATTCAACCCAAATGCAATAACAATAATGTTTAATTTAAAGAAAAAATTTAAAGAAATTGAGCTTGATGTATTGAAACATTGATGCATGTAATACGATAAATTTTGGTTAAAAAATGTTGCATTTTGTACCCAAACCTGACAGGAATGGCTTTTTGGTAAAATACATAATGGCAGCTAAGTATCTTTCAGTGAGCCTGAATGCATGCAATTCTTTCACAAAAACAATACAATCCAGGTGGTCTGGCATCAAGTGTCATGAGCTTGAACATATGGGAGTACAATTTCCATGGAATTGGACTACTGAACACATTTGTTGGGCACACAAAAGAAGAAATTATGATGCAATTGAGGTGGAGGAGAAAGTGTATGGAAAGCAGTAGATGAGAAGGATAATGATGATAATGATGACGACAAGGCAATAATTATGGGTGCGTACTGGTTAACAGAAAGATGATTACGAGTAGAGGAAGGCAGAAAGTTTTAGCTTTCTCATCTTGCTGGTCAATTTGCTTTCTCTGTATTAACCGGCAATGCCATTTCATGTTCTGTCAGAGTGCTGACCGAATAATGTCGTCCCTATACGATGTGTTCCAGGTTGTACCTGGATAATTTTCCTACAGCGTAGCCTGTACAATGCAAAGTTTTGGTCTTCCGGCAACATGGAAAAGAATTCCCACACACAACAAGCCCATACATACAACTTAACACCATTGTAACCACACCTTTCAGGTGCTGTAAAGCCTCCTCCACTAACAGCACGCATGGTATTGCCTGCTCCAGAGTTGACCACAGGAAAAGCCTCCTCTGATGACCTCAACAGCTGCTCACCCATCTGGTTTTGTCCAACACCAAATCATCATCACTATCATCTTCATTCTTATCCATAATTCGGCTGATGGTGTGTCTGTGCCCAAGGATTTCACTGGCTCAGAGTGCTACTACCACAGCCAGTGTCTCTACCCCCTCGGCTTTAAGTGTCTGCAACACATATTAGCATTAGAGTCATGTTTTTCATAAGAAGAAGTTTTTCTGCTATAGCATGTTCCTTTTCCCCAGGGTGCTGTGGGTTAGGGGATTTTGGGGCAAAATAGAAACAGTTGTCATTGACAGACTGGAAATTCTGATATGTACAGCATTAACTATTATGGTGGCAGAGGAGGTGGACTGATCAGAACACTGACTCTAGCTGATGATGTTGCTGCCAAAGGCTTCATCATTCTATTGTATTAAATAAGGTATTGGAAATATACTCCGTTATGTCCTCTGCTTCTTCCCTGGTAAAGCGCTTGTCAGAGTTTGCAGAGGCTAAATGTGACTTACGTTCAGTACTACCAATGCTGGGACTGTTGCTGCCAGCACTACTAGTCATTTTTGAGCTGCTATGGTTGTGTGTGCTTTCAAGCAGAAGTAATCAGATCCCATCTGTGGACAATGGGACATCACCACACGATACTCAAACTCCCGGTTCTGTTCACCCTTTTCGATTCTTGTTTATAACCTCAGTCTGTGTTTATACTATCCGTTTACCTGAAGATTCAGCTCCTGTCCCTGACCACCTCGTATTGACACAGATTTCTGACCATTGTCCAGCAGCTCGCTCCATCGTCCACAAACCACTCCATGACACAAATCCAAGGGTTTCTTAGTAAAATCAGATTTCTGTACATGAGTTAAAGGGTGAAGGCCAGGGCAACCCTTTGGTTTTGCTAGATTGAGTTGCCAGTGCAAAGACTGGCCATCGATGCTCTATTAAGACCTTCCAACCATCCAACAACAAAGTGTCTTGACACTGACTTGTCGATGACAGATTAGCTCACACAACTTGATCAAGCTGCATATAAAGTATCTCAAAATTATACAGTGCAGACCAAAAGTTTTGACACACCTCATTTAAAGATTTTTCTGTATTCTCATGACTATGAAAATTGTATATTCACACTAAAGGCATCAAAACTTTGAATTAACACATGTGGAATTATATACTTAATAAAAAAGTGTGAAACAACTGAAAGTATGTCTTATATTCTAGGTTCTTCAAAGTAGCCACCTTTTTCTTTGATGACTGCTTCTCACACTCTTGGCATTCTCTTGAAGAGCTTCAAGAGGTAGTCACCGGAATTGGTTTTCACGTCACAGGTGTGCCCTGTCAGGTTTAATAAGTGGGATTTCTGGTTATAAATGGGTTGGGACCATCAGTTGTGTTGTGCAGATGTCTGGTGGATACACAGCTGATGTCTACTGAATAGACTGTTAGAATTTGTATTATGGCAAGAAAAAATCAGCTAAGTAAAGAAAAACGAGTGGCCATCATTACTTTAAGAAATGAAGGTCAGTCAGTCCGAAAAATTGGGAAAACTTTGAAAGTGTCCCCAAGTGCAGTTGCAAAAACCATCAAGCGCTACAAAGAAACTGGCTCACATGAGGATCGCCCCAGGAAAGGAAGACCAAGAGTAACCTCTGCTTCTGAGGATAAGTTTATCCGAGTCACCAACCTCAGAAATCGCAGGTTTACAGCAGCTCAGATTAGAGACCAGGTCAATGCCACAGAGAGTTCTAGCAGCAGATACATCTCTACAACAACTGTTAAGAGGAGATACACCAATAAACTTTGCTGTTTATGAATGTAGTGATTAGAGATGGGCGAATCTGAACAGTAAAGTTCAGCGTCCATACCGAACACCTACTGTTCGGGCACGGACACCGAACACAGACTTCACCAGGAAGTCCGTGTTACTGTTCGGTGTTTGGGCAAACACCACTTCTGATCGGTGGTGAAATCATCCCCACCGGTCAGAGAGCCACAGTTCCCAGGCTGTCAAAAAGTGAGCGCTCAACTGTGATCGGAGGTATAAAGTTTACCTCCGGTCACTGGTGTCAGCTGATGGGACTACTGATCCCATAATCCGACACCTAATTACAGTAAGTACTTGGCACTTGACGTTTACTATTATTCTTTTTGCATCAGAGTATTTTTGGTTTTACTGTGTTTTTTTGTGTTTTCAGTTTTCTGGTGGTGTGAACAGCGTCTCTACAGGCCTGTTGACTGTGTGCAGGTCTCATGTGTTTCTGATTTAATTACAGTAAGAGCAGTTTTTCTCACTGTGCTAGCAGGGATTTCACCGAGGTCACCGCAGTTCAGCCCAGCTGGGAGCTGAGCCTCAGTGACCAGATGTAACTTCAATGACGTCACCTCCGGTTACTGAGCCTGAGCTCGCAGCAGCTCATTCATCAGTGATTCTCAGCCTGGATGGTCGCATCCAGGTTGAAAACTGTTTATCCCCTAGACATGGATTACAGTGTGGGACAGAACAACGGACAGGTATGGGATATAGCTGTTTTTTTATTTTAGCTTTATTACAGGACATCGAGTGCTTTGGTGGAATTAGGCGAGGTCGTAAGTATGGTTTAATTAAGATTATTAAAAGAGTCTGTGTCATTTTTTCAATTAAAGGACTTTTTTCTGGGTGTGTGTTTTCTTACAATGTAGCTATAGGATTAGTAATTGATAGGTGTCTTGTAGACGCCTCTCCATTACTAAGCCGTGGGCTTGATGTCACCTGACAATACAAAGGTGACATCAACCCCCCAACTATCACCCCGCTTGCCACTGCTACAGGGCAAATGGGAAGAGCCGGGCAAAGTGCCAGAATTTGCGCATCTAATAGATGTGCCTTTTCTGGGCAGCTGCGGGCTACTATTTTTAGGCTGGGGGGCCAATATCTATGGCCCCTTACCATCCTGAGAATACCAGCCCCATCTATGAGCTTTAGCAAGGCTGGTTGTCAAAAATGGAGGGATCCCACGCCGTTTTTTTAAATTATTTTGTGGCAAACACTGGATGTTCAAGCCCCCTAAGAAAGTGTTCAGCTTTCTTGTTCTATGGGTTTGCTAGAATGGATCAATGAAAATAATGTTTCAGTATAGGTAAGGTTCTGTTCACACTGCCATTCAGAGCTTAAATCAGCAATTGTGTAATATTTGATTGCAAGATTTGTGCAACGTGTATTGAAATTCTTGCTATTAAAATTATGAATACTAAGAACCCTAAGGACCTTGTTATATAGGTCAAGCAGGATTTTAGTTTTTTTGGACTATGGTGAGATCCGTTGTACAACAGAAGCTGTGCATCAAGTATGAACCACTTGCCTTCTACATTCTGAAATAACACATGTTCATAAAACCTTAAATCTTGCGCAATCTTTTTTGCAAAGCTACAGTGTAAGGCGGGTTAACTGTATATTATCTCTTTTGGTACACAGTGAAAGCAGCTTCTTATCACTTTACTGCTTAATCAATGCCCAAAGGAATAGAGTCTGTGCGCTGTTATTTTTCGCTTGAGCAACTTCTAGTAACAGTGTACTCTTATCTTCAAGCTTTGTGTTACATGCAAGTTCAAAGATAAAACTCAGAACAATGTCACACAAAAAGCTTGCAATCTATTTAATTGATAGCTCATACATTTTTCATTTTCTGGCTCACATCAGGGGATCTATAAGAGCAATATCTACCATTTATCCATCAAGAGCAGATTTGTGCTCTGCATTTTACTCAAAGTTTTATTATCATTTTAATGATAATAAATCTGTATTACAACTTGATAACAAAGTATAGTCAGGCCTGAGAGCCTATTAATCCCATCAGCTATTACCCACAAGGGGTTCACACTCTATACTTGCTTTGTACCCCATGGAATCCACCTACATCTCCTTATCAACAGTACCTCTGGGAGGCAGAGAAATCATGCTTTTAATCTAGTAATCCTTCTTGTGTAGATGAACTGTAGGCTGATGGTCCTGTTTGCAGTCACTGGCATCATTGAAAAGGCAATATCTGTCCTTTTAAATTATCTTGGCATATTCCCCCACTGGCGGCAAAGGCTGCCGCAGGCATTCCACAGCACGGCCTGACCTAGTTACAGCTCAAGAGGCGGAAGGGAAACTCTAAAGGGCTGAGAGTTTATGGAACTGGGAGACCAACTGTAAAATGACATAGAGAAGATCTCACTTAACTCTTTTTAAGACTGCTTGATATTTTGTGAATTATATCTAATGTTTCTAACATTGCAACTTTTGAATATACAGGACATTTCAGCAATATTACATAGCAACACAGCAACATATTACATAGGTCCTAAGTGTATAGCTTTAGAATGTTTATGGTTACTTAAATATAATGCTGTCAAATTTACACTGGATATGATTTCAGTCTCTTAATACTCTCACACATATTAAACTAAAGTTGTCCAAATCCGCTAATATTGTCATGATTAATTGACAGCCTAATGAGAGATGAAGCCTCCAACTCTACCCCACAGTTGATGTAGGCTGGAAAGTACAAATTGTACAGTTAAATTTCAATAACTGATCCTTTTGTTCTCCTTGGATTTAAACTGCTGCCGGAGGAGACTGGCAACTATCTCTCATAAAGAACACAAGAGTGCTTGGTCAAGCGCGCCTGTGTATGAAGGAGTAGGGAGAGATAACTATAGGCTGGCAGGCTAGCTAATGGGCATGATGACCTTTAGGCTCAATTTTTCATGCTCAAGAACTTGACATGAGGCATGAAAACACTGAATAAGATGCCTTATTTTTTATTTTTTTTGAATACAGTACCAAAAAATTTGGTGCAAGTAAAAATTATAATACCCTTAGAAATAACTGTTAAAGAGCAAGTACATAGAAAAGGGTTACTCTAGGTTAGCATTGTGATATGATAGTTATTTAATAAGTATTTAATTGCATTGTAAGTATTTATTTCCACTCCAACTGAAGAACCTGAAACTATTTTCCATTACTTTATCACTATTGTTGCATTGTTACTCCATTTTCCCAGTTCGAGAATTGCTGCAACATCCTATTTCTTATGAACAACTGAGAACCAAGAGTCAAAATGCTAAATAAAAAACTAATTTTATTGAAACAAATTATAAAAATCTCAAACAAGAAAAAAACAGAAGTATAAACATAATCCAACCGTGTGGAGACGTAACTGGGAGCAGATTTAGTACATGAATGAGGAATAGTATGCGGTCATAATAGAAAACCAGAATACCAAACTGAAAAAACAAAGGTGTCCTGTTAACACCTGCACCACATGAATAGTAGCAAGAGCTGAGCCATAAATATATAAGTCAGAGTTTCTCAGGGCCAATAACTGAGTAGTACAAAGTCACAGTTGTATACATGGTGATACGCAGCGCTGAGTTGGACCCAAGTGCTATTGAAATAAGGAAAAACTGCACAAGGCAGTTTTAAATAGAAATCCAGATAAGTAAGTATATTGCTGGCACTCAGAGGGACAGCTCAGCGCTGAGATTACAACTCACGAAGCAACAGCTTCATCATTAGGCACACAGCAAAAAATAATCAATGATACATCAGCCATTAGTAATAGTTACCGGTCATAGTGGTGCTAAAGTGGGCGCAGGACATCGCAATCCCCGTCTCGCCCGGTCTAACACTGTGCAGAGACTTGCTGCTGCCTCTCCAGGTTCTGCTATTGTAGCCAGTACTGGTCAGCGGCGAGCAGACGTCTTTAGGACTAAGTCCTGCGTTTCCCCTTCTGAGCATCCCCAGGGTAAGATCTCTCATTGTTGATCAGGGGTCACATGCTCAGGTACTGCAGCAGCTCCAATTGGTCCGCCAGGAAGGTCCTGAAACTACATGTGTTCTGGAACAGTTTCTCATTGGTCCTTTTCTGGCAGGTCCTGTAGTTGTTACTATAAAAGGGTTGCATGGCCTTGCGGCCATGCGCTAGTATCAATTGCATTATGTGTAATAACTAGAATACCGGCTTCACCGGTGGGGAGTTGTTTGTTTGTGTTGCTGACTGCATGACCACGGACTGCTATCCGCACAGCAGTTATCTGTGTAGCCCTGTGGTGTTAACAGGACACAGTCGCTATCTCGGCGGCATTACTGCAGCGACTCTGTGGTGTAACAGAGTTCGCTTATACAGCCATATAGTGCCACAGCATCTATGTTTGCGACTCTGTGAAGTAACAGTGTTTGCCTTTACCGCCATCTTACTAGCAGCAGGCTCTGCCTGCACAATGGACCCCAGGCTGCGAACGCACCTACTATTTATATTTATTTGGTGCGTTCCGCAGACCCTAACAGTATACTAGCTCCAGGGTCTGGCTAGTAAAATGGCGGACGACCAGCGTCTACAGCAGTACATCCAGCAGCTGGAGGGTAGGTTGGCGGTCCTTGAGTGCACAACCTCAGCTGTGGATGTTACCGCAGTCGCTGTTCAGGCTGCTAGCGTAGCTGCAGCCAGTTTGTCCACCGCTACCTCTGCTCCGACATTATCCCACCTCCCACTTCCAGACAAGTTTACGGGTGACAGTAAACATTGTCGGGATTCGTGAGTCAGAGCTCTATACAGCTTGAGCTTCTGGCAACACATTTCCCCACGGAACGGGCACAAGTGGTTTTTATTGTGTCTCTTCTGTCGGGCAGAGCATTGGAGTGGGCAACGCTGCTGTGGGAGCGCTACGATCGTGTGGTGCAGAGTGCTCCTAGTTTTTTGGAGGCTCTGAAAAAGGTCTTTTTAGGACCTCAGGTCTCGCACGATACGGCACTCCAACTGCTGGCAATGTCACAGGGCTTGTCCATGGTCAGCTAGTTCTCAGTCTAATTTCGGACTTTGGCCTCTGAATTAGAGTGGCCAGATAAAGTTCTTATTCCAGTGTTCTGGAGAGGACTGGCAGACCATGTAAAGGACGCTTTGGCTACCAGGGAGATTCCTGCCACACTGGAGAAACTCATTTCTATATCTAACCGCATCGACCTCCGTTTTCACGAGCCAGTGTAGGCAGAGGTTTCGGCTGGCACCCACCTTTGCCAAACCGCTTGAATTTCCCGTTTGGGTGTCCGACTCCCAGAGACCGTGGAGACTACACGAGTGGGATCTAAGTCTCGGACCACTCGAGTATTCGTGGTCTGTAGAGTGTGTCAGCAGCCAGGACATTATGCCAACCGATGTCCCCAGCGAATGAGTAAACGATCATGATCCGTGACTATGGGTGCAGGGTCATTAGACGTGAGGGATTTTGCTCCGAAAGTGCTCCTTAAAGGGTTAATCTCTCTAGGTTCATCCACTCTTCCCGCCAAGCTTTGTGTGGACTCTGGGGCAGAGGGGAATTTTATGTCCTCCTTTGCTTCTAGCCATTCCATACCGCTGGTGACACCTCGACGAGCCAGTATTGGTGAGATTATTGAATGGAGCAATCCTGCCCTCACAAATCACCCACCAGACTGTCTCTGTTCCTCTGTCTATGTCCCCTTCTCATCAGGAGAATATATCCCTTTTTGTTCTTCCTGAGGGAATAAATGAGGTTTTGTTGGGATTACCCTGGCTTCGCCACCACTCTCCCCATATTGAATGGTCCTCTGGGAGAATACTGGGTTGGGGTGATCATTGCAGAGACAGATGTCTCAGAGAGGACGCTCAGGTTTCCACCACGGAGATACCCATAGACCTTGCTTCTCTCCCCAAGGTTTATCGGTCATACGCGGACGTATTCTCCAAAAAGGAAGCGGAGACTCTTCCGCCTCATCGCCCCTATGACTGTCCTATAGACTTCTTGCCTGGAACGGAGCCCCCTCGGGAAGAGTGTATCCTCTCTCTCTTCCTGAGATGGAGGCCATGTCACAATACATTCAGGAAAATCTGGCAAGAGGGTTTATTAGGAAGTCAGTGTCACCAGCAGGGGCAGGAATTTTCTTCGTGCAGAAGAATTACGACCGTGTATAGACTATAGGGGTCTTAACGCCATTACCGTTAAGAACAAATACTCTTTGCCCCTAATATCTGAGCTCTTTGATAGGCTCCGGGGAGCAAGGGTATTTACTAAGCTGGATCTTCGTGGTGCCTATAACCTGATCCGCATCCGTGAGGGGGACGAATGGAAGACGGCGTTCAATACCAGAGATGGACATTAAGAATATCTTGTGATGCCCGTCGGGCTCTGTGATGCTCCAGCCGTCTTCCAAGATTTCGTAAATGACATCTTACGGGATATGCTTGCCACCTCAGTGGTAGTCTATCTGGATGACATTCTCATCTTTTCTCCAGATATGGACACCCACCGGAGAGATGTCTGCAGGGTCTTCGACCTCTTGCGGGCGAATTCCCCATATGCAAAGTTGGAGAAGTGTGTGTTTGAGCAGGAGTCTCTGCCATTCCTGGGCTATATCATCTCCACTCAGGGATTGGCTATGGATCCTGCCAAACTACAGGCTGTAATGGATTGGCAAGAATCCCACTCTCTTAAAGTGGTGCAGCGCTTTATGGGGTTTATTAATTACTATCGCCAATTCATTCCCCACTTCTCTACTTTGGTTGCTCCCTTGGTAACCCTCAACAAGAAGGGAGCCTATCCCAAATTGTGGTCAGAGGAGGTCTCCAAGGCCTTTACTTCAATCAAGTCCCATTTTGCTAATGCTCCTATCCTACATCGTCCCGAGGTTGATAAGCCTTTTATATTGGAGGTAGATGCCTCGTCCGTTGGTGCTGGAGCACTCCTTTTTCAAAAGGATGCTCAAGGTCATAAACATCCTTGCTTCTTCTTCTCCAAGACCGTCACACCAGCGGAGAGGAATTGTTCCACTGGGGATAGGGAGTTGCTTGCCATGAAGTTGGCCTTTTCCGAGTGGAGACATCTCCTGGAGGGGGCTTGCTTTCCCTTTCAAGTGTTCACTGACCACAAAAATTTGGTCTATTTACAGACTGCCCAGCGGCTAAATTCCCGTCAGGCCAGATGGTCCCTGTTCTTCTCCCGGTTCCATTTCACCCTCCATTTTCTCTCAGGGGAGAAGAACATTCGTGCCGACGCTCTGTCTCGCTCTGTGGTGTCCTCTGAGGAGGTGGAGGAGAAGCCTCAGCTGATTGTCCCCACAGAGAGCCTAAGAACTGTGGTCCCGGTTTCGCTTGAGTCTGTGCCTCCAGGCAAGACTTTTGTGCCCATGAATTTGCGACCGGAGGTACTCTCTTGGGCACATTCATCCAGGGTGGGTGGACATTTTGGGGCAAAGAGGACATCTGAATTGCTGGTGAGGACATACTGGTGGCCACATATGGTCCGTGACGTCAGGGAATATGTTCAGGCGTGCGTCTCCTGCGCCAAGAATAAGTCCCCTCGACAACGGCCAGCTGGGTTACTTTTCCCTTTACCGGTGGCAGACAGGCCTTCGAGATGGTCAGGATGGATTTTACGGTGGGCTTACCCAAGTCTCGGGGCTGCACCATCATCTGGGTGATAACCGACCACTTCTCCAAAATGGTGCACTTGGTGTCGTTACCACGGTTACCTTCCACACGGGCCTTAGCAGCATTATTTATCAAGCACATTTTCCGGCTACACGGAATGCCAGACAAAATTGTCAGTGATCGACGTCCCCAATCTGCATCTCGGTTCTGGAGAGAGCTGTGTCATCTTCTCAGCATTGAGTTAAATCTCTCTTCGGCTTATCATCCCGAGACGAATGGGTTGGTAGAGAGAGCCAACCAGACCTTGGTCACATACTTGCGATATTTTGTCTCAGCCAGGCAGAATGATTGGGCATCCTTGCTACCGTGGGCTGAGTTCGCTCTAAATAATGCTGTGGCTGACTCCACCGGACAGACACCATTCCTCTTAAACTACGGTCAGCATCCGGGGGTACCGGTGCCCATGGCCGTGTCTTCCGATGACTCCAGGGTGGCAGACTGGGCCGTGGAGGCACGGGACATTTGGGACCGCACTCAGGATGCCATTCATAGATATTTATTCTTGGTATCATCCACAAAATGTAACGTTTCGGTCAGTAATCTGACCTTCTTCAAACTATGGAACATAAAAAATATACACAGAAATCAGGAGGATATATTCAGTTTCAAACGGCACAAACATATGATCAAATATGTATAATGAATATAATAATGAAACCGCTAAGAAAAAATGAAAAATAATGCAAATGCATATCAGAATAGCGATAATAAAACAAAAAACAGATCATGTGTACAGGACCTAAGAAAGGGTCTACAGGAATCCAAACCAAGAGATGCGTGCATATACTGTTAAATACATAGTTAGCATGTATTACATCCATACATAAGTTATTGGTAATATGCATGAAACAATAGATAAAGTGGAACAAAGTTCTTACCAGGTTGTGGAGAGGGTATGGTGTAATACTGTGAGGGAAAAAAAAACGCAGTGGTGAGCTACTGAAATTGCGACCGGTATCACTGTGTTACAAGAAATGCTCAGCCAAAATCATTAAGAATAGGTGGAGGTCCTTACCATATGTAGTTCAACTATGTGTGGAATCAAAGTGCTTAGTGGAATATGCAATGGAATACAATTGCTCAGCAGTATGGCGCTGTGTGACTAACACACGTGTGGGCTGAAATTGATAGCGTTCACTACAAACCGGAAGTGACCTACATGGTGAGCGCTGCGTGGGTGGAACGCAAGTGAAGTGCATAACAGGACATCGACCAGAAGTGAGTCATAATCAGTAGTACCAGAGCGGCGTCAATGGGTGGAACGCTCTCTGGAACGCAAACAGGAAGTGCACAGTGATCCACTTAAAGGTAGAGGACGTGGCAACGCTGGAACAATGTGAAGGTGAGTATCAGGGAAGGCATATTTAATTGTTTGCCTATAAAGGAGAAATAATAGATATATTTAGTACAGAATAAATAAAACCCTGGAATAATAAACAGTAAAAAACGACATGGTATGGGAAAGAATTTTGAAGCATTCTGGATCACAATGTCATGCGACAATATGTCCTAAGGAAAATTAGATATAATATAGACAACAATTTCTATGGTCTAGAGAATGTGAATTCAATATAAAAAAGAAATATCATAATCCCTATTAAGACCCCTAGGTTCCAGGGTCTGTAGGGAATGGATCCAATATGCTTCTCTAAACCGTAATGTTTTAATCACATTGCCACCTCTTCTATTTAATGATACCTGCTCCAAAACCATAAATCTTAATTGGGCTATAGTGTGCCCTGCAGTGTTGAAATGGAAGGGAATAGGGAGATGGTTCTTTTTGCATATTATGTCAGACTTATGGTGGGAGATTCTGTCCTTAATAGCCTGTGTAGTTTCTCCTATATATAGTTTCCCACAGGGACATTTTATGGCGTATATGACTGAAGTAGAGTCACAGGTGAAGAAACCTTTTATAGGAATATTATTACCAGTGCATGGGTGTGCAAGATTGGAACCCTTTAAAATATTGGCGCATTGTGCACAATGTAAACAGGGAAAAGTGCTCCTACGTTGTGTACTGAGAAAAGATTGTCGTGAAATGGTCCGAGTGGAGCCTCTGTCAGCCCTCACTAGTTTGTTCTTTAAATTGCTAGGTTTCCTAAAACACGGTAAAAAGGAGGTCTGGAATTCAGGAATCCCAGGGTAACTATCCCGTAGTACATACTAGTGTTTACTGATCTTGTGATGAAGTACATACATTAAAGGGTGATATGTATGGACAAACGGGATTCTACTACTAATAGCGATGTTAGACCGTGTAGTAGTTCTCTGGGGTGTACGTGTGTCCCTAAGTAATGATTTGGGATAACCTCTATCTAGAAATTTACCTTCCATTTCATTCAGTCGTAGAGTTTGTAACGAGGGGTCACTAACAATCCTGCGGACCCTATCGAATTGGGAAACAGGAATAGAATGTTTAACTGCCTTAGGATGACAGCTTTGGAATAGGAGGAGACTATTCCGGTCTGTAGATTTAACAAATAAGTGCAGCGAAAGCTTACTATCCCCGTCCAGTAAACATTGGTATCCAAAAAATAGCATTGGTGTTATAATTAAGAGTGAACGTTAATTCGGGCCAGACTGTATTGATGGTATTAAAGAATTCTGTCAGACTACCCAATGATCCATTCCATAGACAGAAGACGCCATATCAAACAGTGCTTCTTGTATAATGGGTTGGGATAAATGTAGTCACTCTCAAAACAGGACATGTAACAGTTAGCATAGGGTGGCGCAACATTCGAACCCATCGCGGTACCCTGTCTCTGTAAGTAAAATTGGTCCTCAAATAGAAAAAATTTTTGTGTCAATACGATCTCAAGTAATTCCATAAGAAACCCAGAGACTTGACCTGTGATGGATGACTTCTCCAGTACCCTCTTAGTGGCCTCGATACCTTTGGTATGTAGAATGGAGGTGTATAAGTTGTTCACATCTAAGGTGACGAGTAACGTGTCTGGGGGTAATGTACCCATCCCCCGAATTAATTGTATAAAAGAACCCGTATCCAATAGGAATGATGGGGTGTCCTTAATGAGTGGTGTGAGAATTTTTTCAAGTAGAATAGATAAAGGGGAAAGAATGGAATCGGTCGATGCAACGATGGGGCGTCCCGGTGGTTTGTCTGAAACATATTTGATCCATTCTCTACAGACCCTGGAACCTAGGGGTCTTAATAGCAATTATGATATTTCTTTTTTATATTGAATTCACATTCTCTAGTACACGCCTAGACCATAGAAATTGTTGTCTATATTATATCTAATTTTCCTTAGGACATATTGTCCGCATGACATTGTGATCCAGAATGCTTCAAAATTCTTTCCCATACCATGTTGTTGTTTACTGTTTATTATTCCAGGGTTTTATTTAAATATGCCTTCCCTGATACTCACCTTCACATTGTTCGGTTTGTAGTTGAACGCTATCTATTTCAGTCCACACGTGTGTTAGTCACACAGCGCCATACTGCTGAACAATTGTATTCCATTGCATATTCCACTAAGCACTTTGATTCCACACATAGTTGAACTACATATGGTAAGGACCTCCACCTATTCTTAATGATTTTGGCTGAGCATTTCTTGTAACACAATGATACCGGTCACAATTTCAGTAGCTCACCACTGCGGTTTTTTTTCCCTCACAGTATTACACCATACCCTCTCCACGACCTGGTAAGAACTTTGTTCCACTTTATCTATTGTTTCATGCATATTACCAATAACTTATGTATGGATGTAATACATGTTAACTATGTATTTGACAGTATATGCACGCATATCTTGGTTTGGATTCCTGTAGACCCTTTCTTAGGTCCTGTACACATGATCTGTTTTTTGTTTTATTATCGCTATTCTGATATGCATTTGCATTATTTTTCATTTTTTCTTAGCGGTTTCATTATTATATTCATTATACATATTTGATCATATGTTTGTACCATTTGAAACTGAATATATCCACCCGATTTCTGTGTATATTTTTTATGTTCCATAGTCTGAAGAAGGTCAGAGTACTGACCGAAACGTTACATTTTGTGGATGGTACCAAGAATAAATTTCTATTATTTTTCATCATTCTGAGTGCCGGATTTATTATCTCCTTTTATATTGGGATTGGCATCCCTTATCTGAGCACCACAATATCACATAAGGAGTGACGTGTTTCTCTATAGTCAGGATGCCATTCAGGCCTCCAAGGAAAGGATGAGGTCTTCCGCCGACGCTCATCGGCACCCCGCTCCGACATTTGCTCCGGGCGACTTATTGTGGCTCTCTGCCCGGAACATCAGGCTGCGAGTAGAGTCTACTAAGTTGGCACCTCGCTATTTGGGCCCCTTTAAGATCCTTGAGCAGGTAAACCCTGTAGTCTACCGCTTAGCCCTTCCATTTCGCCTTGGCATCTCTGATACCTTTCACATGTCCCTTTTGAATCCCGTGGCCATCTCCCGGTTTTCCTCTGCCGGGACGTCGGGTTCATCTACCGACGATCATGAGGTGCACGCCATCGTTGGGTGTAAGGTGGTACGGGGCAAAAAATTTTATTTAGTGGATTAGAGGGGTTGTGGGCTTGAGGATAGGTCCTGGGAGGCCTGCCGAGCATGTTCACACTCCGCATCTCATCGCTGCCTTTGAGCGCAGAGAGGCCAAAAGAAGGGGGAGCCCTAGGAGGGGGTTTAATGTTAGGGTTTGAGTTCCCACTGTTGCACAAGGGGAGTCTCGAATCAGTCCTGCTGCGGTCCCCCATCCATCTCCGGCCGCAGTTGAGCCTGCTCAGCAAAGATGTCGGTCCCAGTGTCTCGCCCTGTCTAATACTGTGCAGAGACTTGCTGCTGCCTCTCCAGGTTCTGCTATTGTAGCCAGTACTGTGTTGTGAATGGGTTTGAGATGAGTACTGAGCAGAGGCTCCCTCTGGTGGTTACAAGCGGTACTAGTGAGGATTGTGAGGACTGGGAATCAGGTGTTACTGACTGGTCTTATATAAGGGAGTCATTTTCCCATCAGGGTTGCCGGTGATCAATTGTTCTGGTCTGAATCCTTCTTTCCAGTTTCCCTTGTAGCCTGCTGTGTCGTGTCTGCATCTCCTGCTATCAGATAAGACAATTTCTTTTTTTGTGTTTTTGCTATATTTTTGCATTTTGTCCTGCACTTCTGTGGGGGCCTTCAGGGTCCCCTCCGGGGGCTTTTGCCCTCTCAGTTTGGTTCAGCCACTGTGTTTTGTACTTTTGCTTTTTCCAGTTTTTTTTTCAGTGGCTGCTGTGTTGATTTTGTTACACCAGAGAACTAATTTAGGTGGTAGAGGTCGTGTGATCTCAGGTGATTTTGAAATTAGTAGAGTTGGTGTTTTTCAGGGTTTTCTGAGATTGCAGTAAGTACCCTTCCTGTCCTTTTCTATTTAGATAGTTTGGGCCCCAGCGTTTGCTCATACTATTTTCTTTCTGTGTCAGTATTTCCTCTTGTCTAACCGCCATTACATGTTTGGGGGCTTTCTATTATCTTTGGGGTTCTGCTCCGGGGCAGATAGCTTTCCTATTTCTATCTTTAGGTGTAGTTAGTTTCTCAGGCTGTGACGAGGCGTCTAGGACCAACGTAGGAACGCTCCACGGCTGCCTCTAGTTGCAGTGGTTAGTCAGGGTACTGCAATCTCATAGATTCCAACTGCTCTGGTGTATTTCCTTTTTTACCTGCACTCCTCAGCTACCGTAACATAACAGTATCACCGGCCATAAAAATTGTATGGTACTCACAGAAGGGAAAAAATATTTTGAAGGAAGAAAAGTTGTCGGAGATATTTTTCTGTTTGTTGCATTTTTTTTTTTTTTCCCTCTGTGTCTCTGGGTGCTGGGGAGGATCTTTTCTCCCAATGGAGTTTGCACAGTTGTCTGGCCGTGTGGATCAGCTTGCCACTGAGGTTCAGAGTATTGCTGCATATCTTGCTGGGTTGCCTATTGTGGAACCTAGGATCCCCATGCCAGATTTGTTTTTAGGGGATCGAGCTAAGTTTCAGAATTTCAAAAATAATTGTAAATTGTTTTTTGCCTTAAAATCTAAGTCCTCAGGAAACACAGCGCAGCAGGTTCAAATTATCATCTCTCTCCTGCGCGGCGATCCTCAGGATTGGGCTTTTTCCCTGATTCCTGGGGATCCTGTTTTGAGTGATGTTGATGCATTTTTTCAGGCTTTGGGGTTATTGTACGATGAGCCTAATGTCACTGATCAAGCTGAAAAAGCCTTGTTGGCATTAAATCAGGGGCTTGATGACGCTGAGTTATACTGTCAGAGATTCCGTAGGTGGGTAGTCCTGACCAAATGGAATGACGACGCTTTGGCGGCCCTTTTCCGGAAGGGTCTGTCGGATAATGTAAAGGATGTTATGGTGGGATTCCCTGTCCCCTCTGGTCTCAATGATTCTATGTCATTAGCGATTCAAATTGACAGACGTTTGCGTGAGCGGAGAAGTATGCGTGGAATAGTGTTGCCTTGTGAGCCAGCTGCTGAGCCCATGCAGTGTGATGGAGTGGTGTCTGGGGCACAGCGTCATGAGTTTCGAAAGCGCAATGGGTTATGTTTCTACTGTGGTGATGCCTCTCATGCTATTTCAGTCTGCCCTAAGCGGGGAAGACATTTTGCACGCTCAGTTGTCTTGGGTAGTGTTCAGACTAAGTTTTTATTAACTGTCACTCTGATATGCTCTCTGTCCTCATTTTCTGCTCAGGCTTTCGTTGATTCTGGAGCAGCTATTAACCTGATGGATTATGATTTTGCTAAACGTTGTGGGTTTCCCTTGATACCCCTACAGAAGTCTATTCCTCTACTGGGGATCGATTCTACCCCTTTGGCTGAGAATAAACCCCAGTTTTCTACTCAGGTGATAATGAGGGTTGAACCTGATCACCAGGAGTGCTGCAAATTTTTGGTTCTATATAATCTGCATGACATTATAGTGCTGGGTTTCCCTTGGTTACAGTCTCATAATCCTGTTTTGGATTGGAAATCTGTGTCTGTAACCAGTTGGGGCTGCCAATGTGTTAATACCAACACTCCTGTTTTTTCTGCCTCCCCCCAGGCTGAGGATGTTCCTGACTTTTTGTTTGATTTTTCTGATGTGTTTAGCGAAAGTAAATCTGCATCCTTACCTCCCCATAGGAGCTATGACTGCGCTATTGAATTAGTGCCAGGTAGTAAATTCCCTAAAGGTCGCCTTTTTAACTTGTCTGTACCTGAACATGACGCTATGCGGTCTTATATCAAGGAATCATTGGAGAAGGGTCATATCAGACCATCCTCTTCACCCTTAGGTGCCGGTTTTTTCTTTGTGGCCAAAAAAGATGGTTCATTAAGGCCGTGTATTGATTATCGTCTCTTGAACAATATTACTGTGAAATATCAATACCCGTTACCCTTGATTTCTGACCTGTTTTCCAGGGTGAAAAACGCTACTTGGTTTACCAAGCTTGACCTCAGGGGGGCGTATAACCTTATTCGCATTAAGCAAGGGGATGAATGGAAGACGGCATTTAACACCCCTGAAGGGCATTTTGAGTACCTTGTGATGCCCTTTGGGCTCACTAATGCTCCTTCCGTCTTCCAGTCCTTCATGAATGACATTTTCAGGGATTTTGTGGACAAGTTTCTGATTGTTTATTTGGATGATATCTTGATTTTTTCTAATGACTGGGACTCTCATGTGAAACATGTTCGAACTGTATTCCAGATTTTGAGAGAGAATGCTCTGTATGTGAAGGGATCAAAGTGTCTTTTTGGCGTACAGAAGATCTCATTTCTGGGATTCATTTTATCCCCATCTGTTATTGAAATGGACCCGGTCAAGGTTCAGGCCATCTGTGATTGGGTCCAACCTACTTCATTAAAGGCTCTTCAGAGATTTTTGGGTTTTGCCAATTTTTATCGTAAATTTATTGGTAATTTCTCGGTTATTGTTAAGCCATTAACTGATTTGACCAGAAAGGGTTCTGATGTGGTGAATTGGCCTCCTGAGGCAGTCTCTGCGTTTCAGGAACTTAAGCAGAGATTCACTTCTGCTCCTGTTCTACGGCAGCCTGATGTTTCTCTGCCATTTCAGGTGGAGGTTGATGCCTCTGAAATTGGGGCAGGTGCCGTTTTGTCCCAAAAAGATCCAGAGACCTCTAAAAGTAACCCTTGTGCCTTTTTCTCTCGAAAATTTTCTCCTACTGAACGTAATTATGACGTGGGTAATCGGGAGTTATTGGCCATGAAGTGGGCTTTTGAAGAGTGGAGACATTGGCTGGAGGGAGCCAAACATCAGGTGGTGGTCCTTACGGACCATAAGAATCTGGTCTATCTGGAATCTGCCAAGCGACTCAATCCTAGACAGGCCAGGTGGGCCTTGTTTTTCACACGTTTTAATTTTGTGGTTTCCTTTCTTCCTGGCACTAAGAATGTTAAGGCGGATGCCCTCTCGAGGAGTTTCCTTGCGGACTCTCCTGAGCTATCTGATCCCTCTGTTATTTTGAAGGAGGGTGTAGTTCTTTCCGCCATCTCGCCCAATTTGAGACTTGCTCTGGAGGGGTGTCAGGAGGATAGGCCCGAGCGCTGCCCTGTTGGAAAATTGTTTGTGACGGACCAATGGAAAAAGAGTGTGATGTCTGAGATTCATTGTTCCGCATTGGCTGGGCATCCCGGAATTTTTGGTACCAGAGACTTGGTTAGTCGGTCCTTTTGGTGGCCTACCTTGTCTCGCGATGTCAGGGAATTTGTGCAGTCCTGCGGGACTTGCTCTCGCTCCAAGCCTTGCTCTCGCTCTAGTGGTTTGTTGATGCCATTGCCTGTGCCCAAGAGACCATGGACCCATATCTCTATGGATTTCATTTCCAATCTTCCTGTTTCTCAGAGAATGACCACCATCTGGGTAATTTGTGATAGGTTTTCCAAAATGATACATCTTGTGCCATTACCTAAGTTGCCTTCCTCCTCTGAATTGGTGCCGTTGTTCCTTCAGCACGTGGTTCGTTTACACGGCATTCCTGAGAACATTGTGTCTGACAGAGGAGTCCAGTTTGTTTCCAGATTTTGGAGGACTTTTTGTTCTAAACTGGGTGTTCAATTGTCTTTCTCCTCGGCATTTCATCCTCAGACCAATGGTCAAACTGAGAGAACAAACCAGACATTGGAGACTTATCTAAGATGCTTTGTGTCTGCTGATCAGGATGACTGGGTCTCTTTTTTGCCTTTGGCTGAGTTTGCTCTTAATAATAGGGCTAGCTCTGCCACTTTGATGTCTCCGTTTTTCTGTAATTCTGGGTTTCACCCTCGATTTTCTTCAGGACAGACGGAGGCTTCTGTCTGTCCAGGTGTTGACTCTGTTGTTGAGCGTATGCAGCAGATTTGGGACCAGGTAGTGGAGAGGTTGTCCCTCTCTCAGGAGAAGGCCCAGCGGTTTGCTAACCGGCATAGGACTGATGGTCCTCGGTTTAAAGTGGGGGACTTGGTCTGGTTGTCCTCAAAGAATATTCCTATGAGAGTAGCATCTCCTAAATTTAAGCCTAGGTTCATTGGACCTTATAAGATCATGGAGATTATTAATCCTGTTTCTTTTCGTTTGCTTCTTCCAGGGACATTTAAGATCCATAACGTGTTCCACAAGTCCTTGTTGAAGAGGTTTGTTGAGCCAGTGGTTCCTGCTGCTGTGCCTCCTGACCCTGTTTTGGTTGAGGGCAATCTGGAGTATGTGGTTGAGAAAATATTGGATTCTCGTTTTTCTAGACGAAGACTCCAGTATTTGGTTAAATGGAGAGGTTATGGTCAGGAAGACAATTCTTGGGTGTTTGCTTCGGACATCCATGCTAAGAGACTTATCCGTGCGTATCATAGAACTCATCCTGACCGACCTGGTTGCTCAAATGAGGGTTCGGTGACCCCTCCTCAAGGGGGGGGTACTGTTGTGAATGGGTTTGAGATGAGTTCTGAGCAGAGGCTCCCTCTGGTGGTTACAAGCGGTACTAGTGAGGATTGTGAGGACTGGGAATCAGGTGTTACTGACTGGTCTTATATAAGGGAGTCATTTTCCCATCAGGGTTGCCGGTGATCAATTGTTCTGGTCTGAATCCTTCTTTCCAGTTTCCCTTGTAGCCTGCTGTGTCGTGTCTGCATCTCCTGCTATCAGATAAGACAATTTCTTTTTTTTGTGTTTTTGCTATATTTTTGCATTTTGTCCTGCACTTCTGTGGGGGCCTTCAGGGTCCCCTCCGGGGGCTTTTGCCCTCTCAGTTTGGTTCAGCCACTGTGTTTTGTACTTTTGCTTTTTCCAGTTTTTTTTTCAGTGGCTGCTGTGTTGATTTTGTTACACCAGAGAACTAATTTAGGTGGTAGAGGTCGTGTGATCTCAGGTGATTTTGAAATTAGTAGAGTTGGTGTTTTTCAGGGTTTTCTGAGATTGCAGTAAGTACCCTTCCTGTCCTTTTCTATTTAGATAATTTGGGCCCCAGCGTTTGCTCATACTATTTTCTTTCTGTGTCAGTATTTCCTCTTGTCTAACCGCCATTACATGTTTGGGGGCTTTCTATTATCTTTGGGGTTCTGCTCCGGGGCAGATAGCTTTCCTATTTCTATCTTTAGGTGTAGTTAGTTTCTCAGGCTGTGACGAGGCGTCTAGGACCAACGTAGGAACGCTCCACGGCTGCCTCTAGTTGCGGTGGTTAGTCAGGGTACTGCAATCTCATAGATTCCAACTGCTCTGGTGTATTTCCTTTTTTACCTGCACTCCTCAGCTACCGTAACATAACAGTACTGGTCAGCGGCGAGCAGACGTCTTTAGGACTAAGTCCTGCGTTTCCCCTTCTGAGCATGCCCAGGGTAAGATCTCTCATTGGAGATCAGGGGTCACATGCTCAGGTACTGCAGCAGCTCCTATTGGTCCACCAGGAAGGTCCTGAAACTACATGTGTTCTGGAACAGTTTCTCATTGGTCCTTTTCTGCTATGTCCTGTAGTTGTTACTATAAAAGGGTTGCATGGCCTTGCGGCCATGCGCTAGTATCAATTGCATTATGTGCTTTGCGCCAGTGTGATCATGCAGGCATGTGTTTAGGGCTCGGCTGAAATAAACCCCTAGAATACCGGCTTCTCCGGTGAGGAGTTGTTTGTTTGTGTTGCTGACTGCATGACCACGGACTGCTATCCGCACAGCAGTTTTCTGTGTAGCCCTGTGGTGTTAACAGGACACAGTTGCTATCTCGGCGGCTTTACCGCAGCAAATTTGTGGTGTAACAGAGTTCGCTTATACAGCCATATAGTGCCACAGCATCTATGTTTGCGACTCTGTGAAGCAACAGAGTTCGCCTTTACCGCCATCTTACTAGCAGCAGGCTCTGCCTGCACTGTGGACCCCGGGCTGCGAACGCACCCACTGTTTATATTTATTTGGTGCGTTCCGCAGACCCTAACACCATCTTGACCATTTCATTTCATATGACACCGTTACCAAGGATTTTTTAATATCTGCCTCAGATTTTCTGCTGAAGCATAATTAAAGGGCGAAATCGGACTTAACATCCATAACTAGGGCAAACCAACAGAAGTTTTTGGCCAGGAAATTAGGTCCTTTTCCTTTCCTCATTCTAAACCATACTTTCCATACTTCGACGGGCAAAGGATCACATTATCAATGGCTAACGTGAGGGGCTGGGCATGAATTTGTCCATGGCCCACCATGTTCAACCACATTAAGTTATGGTTTTGGGGACCTAGGTGTAGTTAGAAAGTATCCCACATGTCTTATTTCCTATATTGTAAGATTGGTCTATTAATTGGTGGTCAGCCTACAGTTACCTCCATTTTTTCGATGCTCAAAACGGCACACACATTTCAATATTTGCCAGTCACAGCCAAGCCTGTAGTTGAACGTGCAGCTTCAAAGCTCCTCCAGCATACTGCACTGCCAGTCCAAATCATTGATACTAGCCTCATCCAGGTCTAAAAGAAACCAAACAAACGTGCCGATATCTAAAAATAATTGTTACGAATTGAGTAAGAATATGTCAAATGTATTAAGTCATGTATTTTCTTTAATTCCCCAGAATATTGTCCAATATTGGCGAAAGTAAAAAAAAATATGAAAATTACATCAACGTTAAGCCTCATCTATCATGAAAAAGGATGCAAAAAATATTTGAATATCTGAAAGAGAAAATTTTTCAGAGTTGTTCAAACCACAAAAAGAAAATTTGTCAGGTCAGTAATGGGAGAAAATGGCCTGGTCTTGAACTGGTTAAATCACAGTGAGCAATTTGGTGACTACAGTGATTGATATTGATGCTGTCAGAATTGCACATGCTGAATAATCATTTGACCTGACACTAACAAGGACATTTTGCAATAAAACTAAACCCATGTCAAAGGCTCACGTAATGATAATTTCTTCTAAGCTATAAATGTTAATGCTGCTAAAATGTAAGCAATAATTAAGGACAAAGCATGTAAACGAGATAGATATTCCTATTGTCCATATCAAAAGGCAAACAGCTGAAGATCATAACAGAACTAACACAAATTTTGTAAATTTAATAAAAACTTGAATTTTCCTTCACATAATAGTGTTAAGCAATCATGCAAAGAAGCAATACATCATATCCTGGATGGAAAAAGACAATTCATGCATGCACAATGCAATATACTGGAGGTATAGACTATATAAATAAAAGATGTCCAATAATATCTGTAAATTCTAAGATTTTGAAATCTATAGAGAATTGTGTTGGAAGGACAGATTCCAAATTTAAGTTTAATCAATTTCTTCAAAATCACATTTTCATTTCCTCTATAAAAGATATGATGGAGCAGTGTCAATGTACTATCACACATTTATCATTAGTTTGTTAGAATTGTATTCATTTGATGTCTGATTTATTCTGCTTTTAATTCCTTTAATACCACCGCAATTTCAATTTGATATCTCCTGTCTCCTGTTATGAAGCTTCCAGTAATACAAAGAGATTATAGTATAAAACTACTGACATGCATTGTAATAATAATGTTTACAAGTTTATTTTAAATGCTATTCTTCAAAACACATTTATAACCAGCCAGATCAATACCCAGATGGCGGCTTCATTTCATTATATTAACAGCTGGGAGCAGAAAAATGCTAGCAAGTCGGTCTTGAAACAAAAAACATTATGAAGTGCTGTCCGGTAAGTACCCATAGGGATAAAAGTGAAAGAAAAAGTCAGGGAAAAGAACAAATTGTGAATAAGTAGGACAAATGATGCAGAACTTTTGATAAAAAAGCAACAAATCCTATGTATTGTGAGGGATTTGCTCTGTGGTAGACGCTGATTCACACATGAGACTTTGTGATTCAAAACAAACAAGCGGTTTATTAAGAGTTCATAAAATGTTCAGTTTTAACAAAAATAAAACAGCCTCTTCCAGGTGATCAAAAGGTGTAACAAAACAAAATGGAAAATAACAAGTCCATATACCACACGGGATCACACGGCAGCGTCTGAGCAACACGTGCAAGGCTTCCTCAACTTGCAAAATGCTCAAACCAAGTGAGACAGCTGCCTTAAATCAGACAATCCAAGACCTGGACTGAAGGTAAGTGAGCAGCGATCCCACCCTGCTCTTTCAGCTGCTCATAAGACTCGGACCCATAATCCGGGCCCATTAAAACACCTCTCAGCACTAAGTGTGCTGGAGCCTGCTTCTCCGGGTCCTACCCATTGTTATATTGCAGCTACTTTGTCTTGGGAAGGCAGGACTCTGTTCTGGGAACCTTAAAGCCCAGGTACGCGATCTTCTTCTTGAAAACATTACAATTCTTTGGCTTTACCTTCAGGCCATGGGCTCATAATCGCGGGATTACCTGCCAGAGTCTGTTCAGATGTTCCTGAAAGGTAGTGGAGTACACAATGATATTGTCCAGGTATATCAGAGTAGCTTTAAAGTTCAGATTGCCAAGGTACTTTTCCACCAGCTTCTGGAATGTACCCGATGCATTGGTTAGTCTGAATGGCATCATGTTAAATTCAGTCACATGGGAAGTATGAACGCCTTCTTTGTCTTGTCTTTTTCTGCCACTGGTACCTGCGAGCACCCCCTAGCTATTTCAAGAGTGGAGAAGTATTTAGCTTTCTCTAGGGCTGTCAAAGACTCTTCGATGCTGGGGAGGGTATATGAGTCTCGCACGGTGTATGCGATTGTCCATGTAAAAACGAATGGTTCCATTTTTCTTCTTGACAAGCACCACTGGGGCTGCCCATGGGCTCTGACTACTCTGTACCACTCCCGAATCCAACATCTGTCTCAACAAGGTCTTCACCTCCTGCTACAGCTTGGGAGATATCTGTTGGTATCTTTCTCGGATTGGTCCCCCATCAGTATCGCATGTGCAGCCAAAGTCTTCAGCGTGGCAGGCAAATGCGGCCTGATTATCTCACAGTATTGCTTTAACTGCTTGCATATGACTTGGATAAAGAGGCTTCAAAACTTTTGTTTTGGCTGTGATTGCCAGGGTCCAGACTGCAGCATCTACCGAGGCCAGGGTCACTTCTTTCAGACTCAGCACTTTGCTTCGATGAAGGCACACATGAGCCATCTCTACTCTGGGGGGTTAAAAAACTTCTCCCTGTTCCATATTCACGACTCTGATGGGTACTCGTCCATTATGGACCACTGCTAATGTATGGGCTACCACGGCATTCTGGCCTTCTAGGCCCAACGGTTCGATGACCATCACCATAACTTTAAGGTTGTGGAAGGTTTCCACAGGCAGTGGCAGGATGGTCTTCCGACAAGTAGGGAGGGTGAAGGATACCCTTCCTGCCACTTGGATAACTCCCACAGGCTGGTATATCGGGATGTTCTTTTGTGTCCCACAGACACGGATCAGCCTTTGTAATGCTTTCTGGGTGTGATTGTGTGGAGTGGCCTGTTTCCGGCAGTCCAACTTTTGCAGTATATTCATGGCCATTATCACCGATACATCGTCTTTGAATGGCTAGGAAACCTGCAGGATGCTTATTCTTTCCACAAACTTGTCCACATAGCCGCACAATCATCCAGACGATCAGTTGCTGGCTAGCCGCGGTTACCCAGATCAAAGTCTCATGCTCTGACTTGGACATCACTTGAAAGTAACAGTTGAACTATGACTTGGCCATGGTTGTTACCTTTGACACAGTATCCACTATGCAGTCCACTTGGATACCTTCAAACTCAGCTTTGCAGGCAGATGTTCGGTATTGTGCTGGGTGATTTCTCCTTCTACCTAGTCCACAGTACGCCCCACTACTGTAGGGACTGGAAGTTTAACAGCGGTTTTAGGTGTCCCTGCAAATCACTCTGAGACCCTCTAGCGAAGTGTCCTCTACTTCCACTCAACACTGTGTGTCCTCATGATCCTCTTTTCATCTGTGTTTAGAAGGCGCTCTTGAAACCTGACTAGCTTGGTCTCAGTGGAGGATAGTGGGGTCTCAGAGATCGGCTCAGGCAGAGGGCACGCTTATGGATGATATTAAGGAATATGGTAGAATGGTCCACATACAGGCATAGTAGGTGGAGGACCGTAGGTGTTCAGCAGACCTGCGTAGGGAGGCTCAGGTTGGGGAGCCTGAGGGAAGGCCCAAAAAGAATTTTATAGGGCTGGGTAGGTGGCCTCAGAGGCGGAGTCGGTTCCCATCCTTTTTTCCATTTGAGTCAACTTTTCTTGCCTAACAGTCAGGGAACTTTGCAGATCTTGTACTTCTCTGATCAGAGCCTCTTCATTCTTTATGCCCCTGATGGTTGCGACGGTCTGGGTCCGTATCTTTCCAGAAGCATTGCTTTCTTCTTTACTTCGGGCCACTGCCTCAGGGGAGTACTGTAGAGTCCCAAAATAAATTATTCTCATTGTATCCAGTCCACAGATCCTATGCTGTTTACTCTGTCAGCCTCTTTCTGTTGCACTTCTGCTAGTACTTCCTGTAATGCTGTGGCATATTAGGAGACCCTTTTCCCTTCTCACTGCAGCCAGTAGAAAAACATTGCCCAGAGGTTGAATTCCCTAAGAGCAGTACATACAAGCTCAATCAGGCTTCCAGTACAGTGGTGGTTGCAGTGTGATATGCCATAATATTTCACTCGATGTGATATGAAGTTTGGATATGCGAAAGATTCCATAAAAAGTGTGGAACATATTACATGTCTATTAGTGTGTGGTTTCTCCACACCTGTTCAGGGGCTTCAATAGCATACCCGACTATGGACATTCGCTACCTTCTAGCCTTACTATGAATCTTATATTACATAGTAGAATTGTGCCAAGATGGTAACATGGACTCAAAAGACTCAAAGTAGATGTTTCTCTTAATTACTTTGAGGAGGTAATAAGCATCTGTAACTATTTTCTTTATTTTGGGCAAATTATTTTTATTCCTTTGTAACTATGAATTGATTATTAATTTTATATTAGAAGCCTTATCAAGTTATAGGGATTGCTTAGGGATTACTAGAGCAGTTGCACTATTACGTAAATTTAGAGTGCCAACATTTGAGGATTAGGTACGGTCTACTATTGGATTTAGAGCACTTCAGGAACATTGGATTTAGGGCACTTCAGGAACATTATAGTTGTCTAGCCCTTTCTTATTTTACTTCTGTTTTTGTTTGGTGGGTTAATATATATGTCCTCTGTGGAGATGAGCAACCCTGAGCTGGAAAGTTTGGAGTCAGTACCGGACACCCAGTGTCCGTTACTGAACCCCAAACACAGACTTTTTACTGTACGTCCGTTTTCCTGCTTGGGTTCACCAGTCTAATAAAGCTTGTTGAAAGGCTGCAGTGCAGCTAATCTACATGCTTATAGACTGTAGACACTTCCGTAGCCATCCCAGAATTGCCAAGTATCGGCATGGCTGTGATTACCAGCATAGTACGTGACCCAGCCTGTATAAATGTCAGCTCACGAGTGCCGCTGCTATTATGCTCTCATTAGTGTAGGGATAGGATACAGCTGGAGTGAGGGAATAATTGTGATTGTGTACGCTGCAAAAAAATGCTGCGTGTACTCTGCAGTCCATATCTGTGGTAGTACTGTGCTAGTACTGTGAAAAGCCTCTGTATGTACTCTGCACCCATATCTATGGGAGTACATTAAGTGGCTGTGTGTACTCTGCATCCCTCCGATTGTGGGAGTACTGTCTTTTAAGCCACTGTATGTACTCTGCACCCCGGTCTGTGGAGTACTGTTCCTTTAAGTAGCTATGTGTGCTCTACAAACCCGTCTGTGAGAGTCTTGTGCTAAAAGTACCTGTGTGTTCTCTGCACCCACTGCCTGTGAAAGTACTATCCTTTAAGCCACTGTGTGTGTACTCTGTAAACCCATCTGTGAAAGTACTGTCCTTTAAACCTCTATGTGTACTCTACAAACCCGTCTGTGAGAGTACTGTGCTGTGTGTACTCTGCGCCCCCTGCTTGTGGGAGTACTGTCCTTTAAGCCACTCTGTATACACTGCCCTCCCTGCCTGTGGGAGTACTGTCCTTTAAGCTGCTAAGCATACTCTGTAAAGCCATCTGCAAGAGTATTGTCCTTTAAGCTGCTGTGTGTACTTTGCTTCCCCCCGCCAGTGGGAGTACTGTCCTTTAAGCTGCTGTGTGTACTCTGCAAAACGATCTGTGAGAGTACTGTGCTAAAAGTCACTGTGTGTACTGTGCCAAAAAGCCTCTCTCTGTACTCTGCAGCTGTGTCTGTGTGAGTAGTGTGCCTAAAAAATATTTATACTCTACCACTATGTCTGTATGACTTGTAAGCATAAAAAAGAGTTATACTTTGCACACGTGTCTATAGGAGTACTGTCGTAAAAACAAATTTTTCTACTCTGCAACCGTGTCTGTGGGAAACAGAAAAAAAATTGCGGTGCAGTCTATATTTAGCCAAATGTAGGGACAAATCCTGTGATATACACGCTTGGCTCATTTTAATGAATGTTGACTGTGGAAAGGTACATGCACCAGTCTGTGATCACACCTCCTGCCATGCTAAACACATGTTCTGAGAGTACATATTCCACAGAGCAGTCCAACACCTCCAAGGTGTAAAAGGCAAGCTCAGACCATGTGTCCAATTTAGAGACTCAGAAGTTAAAAGGGTCAGACCCGTCAATCAGTATGTGGAGATGTGTAGACACATACTCTTCCACCATGTTGTTGAAACTGAGCTTGTGTCTTGTGGTCGGCTTCTTTTGCTGCCCACTCCACAAGAGACACTACATTTCTCCGAGTGTCTGGGTGCTCTTTTCTGGCTGCAGTCTGTCTAGCTTAAGATTGAGTTTTCCTCTGTCCACTTATCACCTTTTGGCTGCAGCTTCATATTTTGTCCCCCAGCTGGCATTTTCTGCTGGTGATTAGTGATGAGCGAGTATACTCATTGCTCGGGTTTTCCCAAGCATGCTCGGTGATCTCCGATTATTTTGGCGTGCTCGGAGATTTAGTTACTGTCTATGCAGCTGCATGAATTATGGCTGCTGGACAAGCCTGAATACATGTGAGGAATGCCTGTATGTTAGGGAATCCCCACATGTATTCAGACTGTCCAGCAGGCATAAATCATGCAGATGAGTCAACAGAAACTAAATCTCTGAGCATGCCAAAATACTTGGAGATCACCCGAGCATGCTCGGAAAACCTGAGCAACAAGTATACTCGCTCATGACTACTGGTGATTGTATTGATGTTTGGAGCCAGTCTGTGAACTTAGAGCTAAGGATTTTCACTTTGTTGCTTCTTTGCTATACTTAGCACCTCTCTTCTGTTTAACTTTAGTAAGTAGACTGTATATTTGTGAACAGTAATTGTTTTATTTGTTTGGTATTTTGTTATATACTTTACTCACTACCATTTTTCCTTTGTTCAGCACACTTCTCCTCTTGTAGTTAATTCACACTCCGCTCTGAACTCCGGTTCTTAGGATGAATGTGAAGTAACTCGATGGCCATTTAGGGAATTTAGGTTCGATGTTGCCATATAATAGTTCTTTGGTTTGGGTTATCTCTGAACCAGCAGGCACCACTATGGACTGCGGTGTCAGACTGTACAGGAACCAGCTGACTCAGTTGGGTTTTTTAGTGCCTAACCTATTAATTCCAAATGAGTTGCTACACAGGCATAATGTAAACGCTATCTCCTGCTAATACGGACCTATCAGATGGTGATGCTGGAAGTTTCGACTTGCTGAGTAAGGTTTTCCAAATTCCTGCCATGGTAACCCCTTGTTCTGCAGTGGTGCCATTGCCCCAGCTGTGTTGGCAACTTCATCTTCTGCCTTGTGCTTTCACTGAGAGCCCCGCTTTCAGGTGATAATGCCTTCAGTAGTGCGTCTATCTGTGTGCGCTTGTATTCCCACATTTTCCTATCATGCTCTAGTAATGGAAGTAAGAATGACACATTCCAGTATCGCCTGCTGCTGCTCACATAGTCTCTCCAGCATGTGCAAGGTAGCATTCCACCTTGTGGGTAAGTGGCCTATGAGGTGATGAGAGGGAAGGCAGAAATGAAGGTGCAGCATAGACAGTCGAACAGCAGCAAGGTGAGAACAGCAAAAGAGGCAAAGACTGCCTGCAGTTTCAGCAGCAGCTCTCACATATCTGTGTAGTTTTTAAGGAAGTTCTACACCACCAAATTCAGCACATGCACCATTCAAGGGATTTACATCAAACCAGCTAGGCTCTGAGCTGCAAAGAGATTTCACCCATTATCGCACATCACTAGGCCGGGCTTGAGATTTAGTGGCACTAACAACACATCTGTCTATTCTTTGATCCCCATCCACAACTCCTGCGCAGTATGGGATTTTTCCCACAAACAGGTGAATTTCAGAACAACATGATGTAGTTTAACCCTGGTTGTGCTGAAGTCAGTGGTGCAGGTGTTATGCTGACAGAATGAGAAGTTGGAGGAAGCTGAGTAGGAGGAGGAGACAACAGAGAAACATCCCAAAAACATCCAGAAATCCTCTTCAGTTGGAGGACATGCACCAAAATGCTTTCTGCCTTAGGCTCAGCTGTCACAACATTTAGCCAGGAGGCAGTAATACAGATATAACATCCCTTCCTGTGCTTAATGGTCCATGTATTGGTGGTTATGTGGACTTTTACACTGATGGCGTTGCGCAGTACACAATTGATTTTGAACGCAATATGTTCGTACAGGGCAAGGATGACCCACGGGCAAAGTAGTGGTGGCTGGGAATCATCCCAACATGTTTTTAGCCCTTTAGAAAGAATTTGTGAGGACACATGTAGATTATGGGATCCACTGTTTAGGGGATGTACAGCTGAATACTTCAATGGGATGGTGTGGATATGGTCGATGACACTGCTGGTGGTGGTGCTGACACATCCTCTCAGGATGCCCTGTAGCTCTGAGGGAGAGAAAGAGGAAAAGGCTAAAATAGCAGCACAAGAGGAAGCAGGAGGAGGCTCAGACCTTTCCTAGTTTTTCTGTGCACTGCACTGCAACTTGTGCTTTGCATTCAGATACCTCGTCATACAGGTGGTTTTCAGGTTAAGAACAGTTATGCCTCGCTTCAGTCTCTAACAATACAGACCTCAAACTAGCCATGGCACTCCTTTGAGCTGGCTTTGGTGTGCTCACTTTGTGCTTCTCCCCTTTGCAAATCCCTTAATTGTCTCCCAATTCCACAGCGTATCCACTTGAAGCTATTAACACTGACCTACAAAGCCATCCATAATCTGTCTCAGCCATATATCTCAGAACAAATCTTCCTACTCCTCCTCTTCTTCCTGTGTCACCACCTTATCCATCATCGCATGAAACATTTTTTTTCAAGGAAGCATAGAAGTGGTATAGTAATGCTGATGATGGCGTCATCAACTCTTGCCATGTCCATGGATTACTCGTAGAAGTGCAACACGCACATGGAGGCCCAATCAGACAGAGAAAATGCTAGGGGCAGGCTGCAGTGCATACTAGCAGCCAACTTATTGACTGGGGGCTGGCCTTGGAAATTTTGCACCCTGCTCCCTCTTTAGCGTGGCCACCACCCCATATGGGGTCTAGGACCTCGTTATCTCCCATTGCATCATCACAATTCTCCAGTCCTTTCGTTACTTTGATGCCCTACTAATACACTTCTGTCCTCACTACTTCTCTGCTTTTTCCCTATGCAAATCCCTTCATTGTCTCCCAATTCCACAACGTATTTATTGGGAATACCTGCCCTGGATGCAATTGTCCTCCTCCGGTTTCCAGACTGCTCTGGTGGTCGGTCCGTGCTCTGGGCAAAGTTAGCAGGCACTAGGGTGGTGCAACTACACATGGTGGTGCCTTGTGTGTGGAAGACACAGCATCTGAACAAGGTGATCAAGGTGGGAACATGGAACGCTGTGCTTCCCACTGGTTTTGCGGCTTAGGAGACATGATATGCTGTGTCTCCCGGTTGCTAGGCAGCCTAGGAAGCTGCCTTGACTGGTGTTGGCAATGGTGGGAATTTCTGTCCTGGGGTTTCCCTTTAGTTTTCATTTGGGTTTTTTGCTAGCTTTTCATTTACTCTTGTACCTGACACCACATTGTCTGTATGATCAGTCACCATCTACCCTGAAACAGCAGTAGAGGAAGGGCTCTTTAAAGCCCCCTCCCTTTCAGAAGTGGATGAAGAATATCCCAGCCCTTAACGACTTGCCTAGCAGTGGTGGCTTGCAAAGTTAAGTGCGTCTGTGACTGCTCTTTTGCTGGTTCGATGTGAGTCGCTACAGAGTAACTATTCATAACAGTATCCATGTCAAGCTAAAACACTGACCTACAAAGTCATCCATAATCTGTCTCCCCCATATATCTCTGTACTAATCTCCTTAAATCTCCCACCATGTAATCTCTGGTCCTCCCAAGACCACCTCTCCTCTACAATCATATGTTCCTCATCAATCATCTGCAAAACTTCTCACTATGTAAAAATGGTTAGTAACCAACATATCACATGCAGATATAATGTATCTAGTGTACCCAGTGGTTATTCATCAAAGCATGTGGATAATGGACATGGTGCTGAGACAAGCTGTACCAAATACAGCAAAACCACACGAGAAACAGCCATAAAGTCTCAAAAATACATCTTTATTAATTCAATATAATACATATTAGAATAAGAACCAGGACAAGGATGGCACAGGAAAAAGGAATCCAAAGTGGTGGCAATCACATAAAGGTGGAAACAGTAGGCCTGACAACAAAACTCTGCTCTCCAGATATATATATACACAGTTAGAAATGACAAATATAAGAACTCAAGGTATACACATGAACATAGGGTAACTATGGGTACTATGAGCTAGATAACAATTATAGGAAAGAAGAAAAAATGATGATATAATGGCACCAAAAATGAAGGCGATGTGTTAATATAAACACATAAAAAGAGTAAAGCACTTATGCCCATATCTGGGTGCAATGTAAGATGGCTATAATTTAGTGCAACACAATCAAAATGATGCCAGAGAGATATATGAAGCCCATATGTATTCTAAGTCAAAATCATATAGGTAAAAACAGGCAGTACGATGCCGATAGAATACATAAGAGACCATAGAGCCCTGATAAAACACAGCGGTACAAGGTTGGTATACAAAAATCACAAGCATGATGCCATGAAAGACCGCTACATTACCTCAAGGCACAGCAGGAAAGTCGTCTAGCCCTCCCCAATGCGCGTCTCGGAGCCTCAATGCTCCTTCCTCAGGGGGCATGAATGAAACTGACAGGTTCCTCCATTTATACCACCGCCGCCAGGAAGTGTGGCGGCGACGATACATCCATTCAGACCTTGCCGGCCAATCCCCTCAACGCGTCACACATCCAGCAGGATGGGACGTAACAAGGAGAGGGGAAGTGCCTGAATGTGCCTGCGCATGCGCAGAATGTCACAGAAGGGATCGCCGCCATATTAGTAAAGGGCAAGGAGATATATATGAAAACAGCAAAAGCTGAATTAAAAGAGCCATAATGTCATATCAAACCGACCAGATCTCAATGTCCAAAAGCATGTAAGTGACCATTGTGGGGCCCCACATGGACAGACTGATTTCAAAATCACCTGAGATCACACGACCTCTACCACCTAAATTAGTTCTCTGGTGTAACAAAATCAAAACAGCAGCCACTGAAAAAACTGGAAAAAGCAAAAGAACAAAACTCAGTGGCTGAACTAAACTGAGAGGGCAGAAGCCCCCGGAGGGGACCCTGAAGGCCCCCAAAGAAGTGCAGGACAAAATGCAAAAATATAGAATAAACACAAAAGAAGCAAAAGTCTTATCTGTAAGCAGGAGATGCAGACACGACACAGCAGGCTACAAGGGAAACTGGAATGAAGGATTCAGACCAGAACAATTGTTCACCGGCAACCCTGATGGGAAAATGACTCCCTTATATAAGACCAGTCAGTAACACCTGATTCCCAGTCCCCACAATCTTCACTAGCACCGCTTGTAACCACCAGAGGGAGCCTCTGTTCAGAACTCATCTCAAACCCATTCACAACACTCCAGTACTTGGTCAAGTGGAAAGGTTATGGTCAGGAGCATAATTCTTGGGTGTTTGCTTCTGACATTCATGCCGAGAGATTAGTTTGCGCCTTTCACTGGGCCTATCCTGATTGGCCTGGTGGCGTGGGTGAGCATTTGGTGACCCCCTCCTCAAGGGGGTGTACTGTTGTGAACACTTTTAATCTGGCTTCTGAGTTTGGGCTCCCTCTGGTGGTTGCTGCTGGTAATGGAGCTGGTCTGGCTGACAGAAGTCAATCACCTGAAGAGGATGATTGGAGGTCAGGTGTTACAAACTGGAGAGATTTAAGTGAGCAGCCTTCCCTTAGTTGTTGCCAGTGATTTGGTTTTCTTCCTGAGCCTTTTGGAAGTCTGCTTGTTCCCTGCTTAATCTGTGACATTTGTTCCGTTTTTGCTTTTCTTAGTTTTCTGCCTTGCTGGTGTGATTTCAGCCGGGTTCCCTGCTGGGACCTGTGCTGGACTCTGTTTTCATTTGCCACTGCTTATGTCAGTCTTTTCTGTATTTCTAGTCCCCTGTTATTTCAGTATCTGTTGTTTTGCATCCAGTTCACCCAAGAGTTCTGATTTAGTGGGGGAGAGGTAATGTGGCCTCAGTATTTTTGCATATCAGACGTGTTGGAATTTTTCTTAGGTTTTTTGCGGGATTGCAGACAGTATTCTTTCCTGTCCTGTTCTATCCAGACAGCTTGGGCCCCAGCATTTGCTTACTCTATTTTCTGCCTGTGTTTTGTGCCTCATATGTCTCACCGGCAATATTTGTTTGGGGTTATCTATTCCTTTGGGGCTCTACTCCGGGGCAGTTTAGCTTTCCCCTTTCTCTCTTTAGGCTTAGTTAACTCTTTGGCTGTGTCGAGGCGTCTAGGGCATCGTAGGTACGTCCCACGGCTAATTCTAGTTGTGTTGTCATTTTAGGGGTCTGCAATCCGCTAAGTTATCAGCCTCTCTGGGTATCTGGTTGCCTAGCCTATTTCCCTATTATCCTCCTCAGTTACCGAATCATAACAGTCCAAGTGTGGGATCAGTTGTCTCTGGGAACTCGGCATTGGGGGAGGAAGGAGGATCAGGGTGAGGAATATGCGGTTCAGACTCACGGCTACTCAGACTTGACCGTGTGGAAGACAGGTTGTTGGTGGTGGTAGCAAAGTGACTGGAAGCATTATCCACTATCCAACCAACAACCTTTTGACACTGCTCTGATTTCAAAAGTGCTGGTGCTGTTCTGCGGTCCAGTAGGAATTCGGACAGCAAGCTCATGCGAGAAGATGTGGGTGTTTGTTCTGCAAAAATTTCAGCTTGCTCATGACCTTGGCCTCTGCATGCAACATCACCATCATGTCCACTTCCCTGTCCCTTGCCACAAGCCTTGCCCATTTTAAATAGAGTAAAATATTTTCCACGTTCACTACAAATGGCTGAATTGGGAGCGAACTTGTGATCTGTGTGCGGGAAAAACACACTTTAAAATATCTTGACTGTACTTTTTTTTAGCAAACTGGTGTCAATAACTAGGGTAATGATGCAGGATATCCCGGTCACATAGGAGCGCAAAGGACATGAAGAGGGAGAAAGGATTAGAATATTTCTTTAGTTTATTAGGTTCCACAACGCGTTTTGACAGATAATTTCTGTCTTCATCAGGTGGTATGTCTAATCCTTTCTCCCTCTTCATGTCCTTTGCGCTCCCTTGTGACCGAGATATCCTGCATCATTCATTACATCCTCATCTGAGGAACCCGGCTGAAGCAGCATCGGACTGTTTTTTTGCAACTGACACCCTCTGACCCACCAGCCTGGCGCTCCATCATGTTGTCTCACCTTTATTATTTTTTTCACTAGTAACTAGGGTAAGACACAGCAATAACAGTGGAATGGAGGCCTGAAATACTACAATTTGTAGCCCACAGATAGATGAGGCGTCTGACGGAGATACCAAATTCTTCAATACGTGGCCAGTATTTTTTAAATTTTTATCCCAAAATAGTGTATTGAACTAGGGTAACACAGCAAAAACTGTGGAATGGAGGCCTGAAATGCTACAATTTGTAGCTCACAGATAGATGAGGCGTCTGACAGAGATATCACACTCTTCAATATGTGGCCAGTATTTTTAAAATTTTTACCCCAAAATAGTGCATTGAACTAGGGTAAGAGACAGCTAAAACAGTGGAATGGAGGCCTGAAATGCTAGAATTTGCAGCTCGCATATAGATGAGGCACCTGACGGAGATACCACACTCTTCAATATGTGGCCTGTATTTTTTTTTTTACCACAAAATAGTGTATTGAACTAGGGTAACACATCAAAAACTGTGGAATGGAGACCTGAAATGCTACAAATTCTTGCTCACAGATAGATGAGGTGTCTGATGGAGATATCACACTCTTCAATATGTGGCCAGTATTTTTTACATTTTTACCCCAAAATAATGTATTGAACAAGGGTAACAGACATCAAAAACAGTGGAATGGAGGCCTGAAATGCTACAATTTGTAGCCCACAGATAGATGAGGCATCTGACGAAGATACCAGACTCTTCAATATGTGGCCAGTATTTTTTTAACTTTTAACCACAAAATAGTATATTGACCTAGGGTAACAGACAGCAAAAACAGTGGAATGGAGGCCTGAAATGCTACGAGTTGTAGCTCACAGATAGATGAGGCATCTGACGGAGATATCACGTTTTTCAATATGCGGCCAGTATTTTTTAAATTTTTACTCCAAACTAGTGTATTGAACTAGGGTAACTGACAGCAAAAACAGTGAAATGGAGGCCTGAAATGCTAAAATGTGTAGCATACAGATAGATGAGGAGTCTGATGGAGATACTACACTCTTCAATATATGGCCTGTATTTTTTTTTTTACCCCAAAATAGTGTATTGAACTAGGGTAACAGACAGCAAAAACAGTGGAATGGAGGCCTGAAATGCTACAATTTGTAGCCCACAGATAGATGAGGTGTCTGATGGAGATACTACACTCTCTTCAATATTTGGCCTGTATTTTATTTTACCCCAAAATAGTGTATTGAACTAGGGTAACAGACAGCAAAAACAGTGGAATGGAGGCCTGAAATGCTACAATTTGTACCACACAGATAGAGATATCACGTCTGACAGAGATATCACACTCTTCAATACGTGGCCAGTATTTTTTTTTTTTTTTACCCCTAAATAGTGTATTGCACTAGGGTAGCAGAGAGCAAAAAACAGTGGAATGGAGGCCTGAAATGCCATATTTTGTAGCCCACAGATAGATGAGGCATCTGACAGAGATAGCCCACTTTAAAATATCTGTCCTGTATTTTTTTGTTTTTTCCTGCACAATAGTGTATATAACTAGAGTAAGACACAGCAAAGACAGTTGGATGGAGGCCTGAAATGCCACAATTTGTAGCCCACAGATAGATGATACGTGTGACTGAGTTAGTCCACTGTAAAATATCTGGTCTGTATTTTTTTTTTTTGGCCCAGCTAAATTGTGTCAACAAGTTGGTTATGACACAACAAAGAAAATCTATGGAGGCCTGAAATGGCACAATTTTGAGCTCAATGATATCCGATCCGTATGGCTAAATTTTTTTGGACAGCTAAATATTTTTTTGGCAGCAAAATAGTGTCAAGAAATTACATAACACACTACACAAAAATTTAACAGTACCACAAAAATGTCAGAATTTTTTTGCGCACTCAGATGTGATGGCTGGGATGGGCAAAACCATTTAAAATAGCTATATTTTCACGCTGTACTATGAAAAGGATCTGGCTGTATTCTGCAGTGTCAACAAGCAAATGGAGAAAAAAGGGGGGCTCTGGATTTCTTTGGAATAAAATAATCAGGAGTAAGATGCAAAAAAAAATTGCTGCCCACTAAGACCTAGGGCTATGTAGATACGATCAATATATTT
>JARQOD010000001.1:830231200-830331709 GCA_033576555.1 Oophaga sylvatica | reverse complement strand
GGGAAAAATGGGGATTTATTGGGTCTTCCCCCTTGGCTAAGTTCAAATGTCATCCCCTTTCAAATTGAAAAGATTTCGGGACGAGAATATGCTGGAATTGTGCCTTGTGACGGGGTTTCCCGAAATGCGTCGTGTTTACCTGGTTTGCCCGGCTGTTTGCGGGGTTACGTGTAAACTTCTCGGGGGGAAAATCATTTTTCAGGAAAAGTGACCAGTTTTTTTGGAACCGGGGGCCCCGGGGAACCGGGGGGGGTTTTTAAAAAGGTTTTCCCGGCCCCGGAGGGTTTCCTGTGGTTTTGCCCTTTTCCCGGTTTTTTTAACTACCCCCTTTTGAATGTTTCCACTTTTTTTAATTACTATTTTTTCCCTCTTTTTTTTTGAAAAACCCTTCTAACTGGAAAATTTTTTTAAATCTGCAAAAAACCCAGGTCGGGGGAGCGCCTTTTAAATTTTTGGAAACCTCCCAAAAAAAAGGATACCAACACCCTGTTTTACCCTCCCCCTCTTTGTCCTTTTTTAAATTTTTTTCGAGTGTTTCCGTTGAAAGGGGGGCCCCATTCCCTACCCCTTAAACCCTTTGGGGGGGGGGGCCCAACCCCAAAACCGGCCCTGTTTAACATAAAAATCGTTTTCGGGGGGCCCCCTGGAGGGTAAACCCCCTTTTAGGGCCGTTTTTCGAAAAATAACCCCCTTTTTCAAAATTGGGGTGTGTTCCCTTGCCCTTTTGGGAAAAACCTTTCAAAACAAAACCCCCTTTTTAAAAGAACCCTGCTGGGGAAATTTTCCCGGGGGAAAAACCAGGGGTTAAAAGGGTTTCCCCAAAGGGGGAAAGGTTAAAGCCCGGGGTGCCTCCCCCCAAAGTTTCAATTTTTTCTCCCGCACGGGGGGGCACCCCCCCCAAAAAATTTGGAAAAAAGTTAGGGATAAATTATTTTTTCAGGGGGGGGGACCCAAAATCCCAACTTTTCCCCCCCAAAAAAAGGCCCGAAAGGAAATTGCTTTTATCGGAAAATTAAAAAGGGAAATAAAAATTTTTAAAGGGCCAAATGTTTTTGCCGGTAAGTCCCCTGAAAAAAATTTCCCCAAATTTTTAAAGGGTACCCTTTGTTTACCAAGGTTTTAAAATGTTTGATGGGGGAACCCGGTCCCTGAATTTTTAAATAAGGGGCCAAAAAATTGGGTTGGGGAAAAGAGGCCTGAGCCCCCCCCAATAAAAGGGGTTAAAAAGCGGGCGTTGTCCCAAAAAAAAAAAAAAACGGTGCCCCCAATTTTTCAAAATTTGGGAAAAGGCCCCCTTTTTCATTTGTTTTTAAAAATGTTGAAGGTGGGGGGCCAATAAAGAAATTTTAAAAAAAGGAAAACCCTTTTGGGGAATTGAAAAGGGACATTAGAACGGTCCGGGCCCAGTTTTAAAAAAAAACTGGGTGTTCCTAAAAAAATAAAAAAACCCCCTGAAGTCCCAAAACCATGTTCCTTTAAAAAGGTACCCTTTTTCCCAATTTTTGAAAAAAAATTGGGTCTGGAAGGGGTCAAAATAGAAAGTTTAAAAATTTTTGGAAAAAAAAAGTTGGCAGTAAATGTCGCGGTCATCGGAAATGGGCCACCTGCCCCCCCCCTTTTCCCGACTGTTCCAAATGCGGGAAAAAGGAAGCTCCGCTTTGGTCACCCGCCCGCCAGTTTAAAAAACCCCTGCCCCCAGAGCGCCACAGGTTTTTCCCCCCCCAAAAAGAATGACCAAAATGGGGGGGTTTTTGTGTTTTACATCTTTTCATAAAAACCCCTCCTTATTTTTCCCCCGGGTGGGGCCCCCCCTTTGGTTCCCTTTTAAAAAAATTGCCAAAAATTTTTTTCCTTGGGAACTTTTAAAAAAATTTTCAAATGTTTCGGGCCTGACAATGGCCAAACCGGGGGGAAAAACGACATGTCTTAAAAAAGGGGGGTTTTCCCGGGTATTTCCTTTCCCCCTTTTTTAACCCCCAAAATAGGGTTGCTTTTTATCCCCCCTGGGGATTTAACTTTTTTTAGAAGGGGCATTCCCCCCCGGGGTTTTAAAAATTTTAAATTTTTTTTCCCCAATTGGGGGGGGAATTTTCCCTCTAGCGCTGCTCAATGGTTTGCCCCCATAAAAATTGCCTGAAAAACTGGGAAGGACTTAAGGGTGGGCTGTTTTGCCCTAATTCGCCTCTCTAATTGGCCAGTTTCCCTGCGGGCCGTCCCTAGATTGCTTGCTAGGGTTGGGCCCCTTTAAGTTTTCCCGACACTTTATCACATAAAAACCTTTCAAAACCGTATTAGAATTTAATTCCCTGGATTCCTCTTGTGCTAAAAAATTCCCTTCAAATTTATGGGCTTCCTTGCCGTTCATAAAGGATTGAAAATAGTTTGAACCAGTTGGGCCATTTTATAAAACTTTTTTTAAACCATTCAGGGTAAATTGGGGTTTCCTGGGCCTTCCAAAGTTTAAAACCCAACATTAGTATTGACAGGGTTTGTATCTGAAAAGGGCAGCTAAACCTTTTTGGTTTTTGTAGGTTCTTTTATCCCTCCCCAATCTTGTTCAATTCTCGTAATTTTTCTTTTTTTCCCACTCTAGGGGGTTCCCCAGTTCAAGGTCTTTACTTTTTTTTCCCCATGGAACAAAAAATTTGGGGATTGTTTTTGGGTCTTTCTTTCCCAAAATTTTGTTCCTTGTTAACGTTCGGGGGGGGCTTTTCTTTTCTCGGAATTTAAAAGAGAAACCGGAATTTTTTAATTTTTTTTGCCTTCTCTTTGTTTTCCAAAATTTTTAGGGTTCAACAGTAATTTTAAGTGGTGATTACCTTATTTTAATTTTTCAAAGTGAAATTTCCCGCCTTTTAGTTGGGTGGAATTTTTTTCAAGGTTTAATTTTTTGGGGTTTTTTCGGAAGACAATTTAATAAAATAAAACCAAAATTGGGTTTAATTTTAAGAAACTTATTGCAAACAGGGTGCCAAGATTTGGGGCCCTTATATTTTTTGTATTTGTTTAGTTATTTATTATGGTTTTTAAGAAGGGTTATGGTTGTGGTTTGGAGTGGGAATAGTAGAATAAGAGATTTATTGAAATTTTAAAAAAAGGGGAACCTTGTAAAATGGGCCTTCCTGTTGTGGGGAGGGTCCTGTTGTTATAGGTTAAAAGGGACGGTTTCAAAAAAAATCCCAAATCGGGCCTTTTTCTATTTCATGGGGGTCCCCAAAGGAGAAGCACAAACCTAGTTTTATTTGACTTCCAGTTCTTAAAAAAGGGGGGTTTTGGTTCAGCCTAACCCTTTTTAAGTTGCTTGGGGTTTGGGTGACCGACAAGAAGGTTTTTGGATCTCAGGTAACTGGGAAGGAGGAGTTTGGGTTTTTTTGGATTCCCCGGTGTTTTTTTATAGGAATGGGGAAGGATTTGGGAATCTGTCTGCTGAAATTCTTGTTTTCGAATAATGAATTTTTTTTAAATTGCACCGGATTGTTCTTTTATGAAGTTATGGGTTTAAGCGGGAGGAAAGGTGGGAACAGGGAGACAAAATGGGTAATTGTTTAGGGGGGGCTTCAAAAAAGTATCACCCCTTTACGGCACTTATTGGTGGGCTCTTGCCTGGTTCCCGGTGTTTTGTGGTCCAATGGTCTCCCCATCCCTTCCACCCCGGGTTTTTAATTTTACCACCAATTCCGACTTTGGTTTCTCACTCTTCTCTGCCCCTTTTTTTTGCTTCCTACTTTCTTTCCCATACAAGTACTTCCCCAATTCCCCAATTTCACCCTGGCTTTAACACTCCGAAAAAAGTGTTTTCTTCGTATCTCTGTTACCCCATGATTTTGGAGGCCCCCCTTTGGGTAACTTAATTGGCCCACCAATGTGCCGTTTCCAAATAATTTCAACTCCGCTTTCAAACGGGTTGGGTTTTCCTTGCTCACCCAAGCCTGTTTGACTGGGTTTCTGTTTGCCGGCTTCCGGTCCGCCCGTGCTCTGCTTCCAGGGTGCGCCTTGGGAATTGGGGGAAGAGGGCATTAAATTTGCCCCCCAAAGGGGGGGAAAAACCCAGGGGGGTAAAAAAGGCCATTTGGGGGTTTTTGGGGGAAAATACGAGCCCCCATCCCCCAACAACAGGCCACATGGGAACAAAATTTTTTGAGTTGTTCCCACCTTTACTCCCTATTTTTTCTTTTTCCCCTTCCTTTTGCTATCCTGTTTCCCCTTTGAATTCCCTCCCTTGCCCAGGGTTACGCGTTTTTTTATTCTTTACCCTTTTCTTACCCCTTTATTTAAACCCCCCTTTGGGGGTTAATGTGTTTTTCCCGGGTCCCAGTTTTGCCTAAGTGCATTGTCCCATTTCCTGATTTCAAACTGGCCAAAGGAAATTTCCCATGCTGTGTTCGAAAATGTTTCAATTTGGTTGTTGCCCAGGCTAGCAAAGGTTCACGATCCTTCCTCCCTCTACTGGGGGCCCGGGCATTAATTTCAATGGGCTCCAAGGGGAAAAGACCTTGGTTTGATGGGCCAATGACTTGGGGTGAAACTTGAAGAAACCCAAACTGGCTTTCCACCGGCGGACAGGGGAAAATTGTTAATGGGTTTGGGGTTTGGAAGTAGACGGAGGTGCCCAAAGGGCCCCACGGGGGCCCAATAAACAAAACGGGATGTTTTTGGGGGAATCTTGTTAACCTTATAATCTTATGGGTTGACCCCTTTTCCAAGGAATATAATCATGGATCCTAATCTGTTACGGGGGAAAAAAATTATTTAAGGAAGGTTAACCGGGGAAGGGGGTAGAAGAGCATGGGGTTTAAAATTTCCCCCCGAAAAATTTGGGGGGGCCCCAATTAGGCCCCGGGACCGATAGTTTGGTATGTTAACCCAAATTTTTGGTGTCTGGGGGAAATGCTGAGGCCATAATTGTTTTTAAATTGGGGTGTTCTAAAGGGGTGAACCCCGTTTTTATAAGGGGATGGGCAACTTTGTGAAGCCTCAAAATTTAAAAAGGCTTTCCCCCAAGAGGGGGGGTAATTTTTCACTTTGGATAAGGGGTCTTTAGCTTTGGGGGGTAAAGATAATAATGTTTTTTAAATAAAAACCCTGATTTTTGGACAAAATTTGGGCTTTTGCTTTGGGGGTGCAAAATTTGGGGGGAGTCGGTTGCTAGGGGTTGTTTTCAAAAAGGTTGTACTTGGCTTGGCTTTTTTTTTAAGCTTGATTTTTAATCAAACTATAAGGGTAAAAGGGTATGCTTGTGAACCTGGTGAGGGGAAATTTTTTTTTTAAAAAAATTTTTTTATTTTATTTAAAGCGGGTTTTTAAAAAATGGAGGATTAATACTTTTCCCAACCTTGAAGATTTTGGCTCCTTTTGGGTTACCCGCCCCCCCCCAAAACAGTTTGAAAATGAATGTGCTGATAGGTGGTGTGTATCATTAAAAAATTTTTGGGTGGGGATTTTCTGTGAGCTTTTTGCACCCGTTCTTATCAAATAAGGGGGGGAATTTTTGGGGGAATCAGAAATTTAAAGTTGTCCCCAAGAAAGGGGAAATCTTTTTAATGGGTGGATCAATTAATTTGGGCTTTGTATAGGGGAAAAAACAAAAAGGGTCTTAGTTTGGGGAAAATTTTTGGGGACAAACTGGGCCGGGCTCTTGTGCGGGTTTGGGAAAACTAAGAATTATTGTGCTGTATCTTTGGATTAAAATTTGGGGAAGCCTGGTTTCTTTTAACATTTTCCCCCTTTTAACTATAGAAGGCATTTTTTTGGGGCCTGGATGTTAAAAAACCCATGGGGGAGAGGAGAAGGGTTTTTTTAATGGAGGTTGGTTTTTCGGTGTGTTGGATTTAAATTTCCTTTTAAATGCATTTGATATAATTGCATTAGTTGTATTTTTAAATTATTTTTTTCCCTACTGCTTTTTTTTTGGGGATTTTTATTTATGGGGTCCTTTATGCTTTCAAAAGGCCCTTTTGGGCCCCTTCCCCTGCCTGTGACGAGGTTGGGCACAAAAAATTGGCTGGGATCGGTTTTGGTTCGTTCTTTTGGGGCAAGCGGGTTACTGCTTCATCTCACCCTCGGGAAACCTACTGGGCCTTGGGTTAAACCCCAATTACTACTTGTCCCTTTTCTTGACACTTTGTTTATATTACCCTTTCCCTAACTTTACATCTATGTGTTTTCTTAGCCAGCGCTGCCGAGCCGGGTTAGTGTACCATTTTAAATTGGGGAAACCATATTGGGTCCGGATGATACGGCGAAAAATTGGAAGGTTTTCTTTTGGTTTTTTAATTTTTGAAAAACCCGTACAAAAGAATTTAAAGCTCAAAAAGGGCCCATTTTCCACCTTTTGGGTTTTGGGAAAATATGAAAAATGGCAAGGGTTGGTGCCACCCAGGTGTATGTGGTAGTCCCCGAAAGCGTTTCCCCGGGAGAAGCCTCTAACCCTATTCCCGGCCCCCAGTCCCCCAAAGGGCATCCCTTAACCATAATGAGATGTTAGGGGGGCGGGGGTTTAAAAAACCCCAAACAAGGGAAAAAACAGAACCCCTTTTTTTAAAAATTTTCTTTAATTTTTTTTAAAATTGGGAAAATGTATAGGGTTTTTATTTTTCAAAAAGGCCCAATTAGGTTGGCCCTTTAAAGGGTGATTTTTTGGACAACATTGTACTAGGTGGGTTATGGGGTATTTCTTTGGGGCAAGAGAATTTTAATTATCCATTTCTTCCCCTTTTTTTGGCACTGCGGTGTGGGGTTAAAACCCCAAGGGTTAAAATCCTTTTTTTTGGGGGCCCTCCCCCCCCTTATAGAGCCCCCTACCCCCCCCCCCAAAACAATAACTTTTCTTTGGATTTCCCAAAACCCCCCCGGGGGGAAAAAGCTAAAAAAATTTTCTGTAAAAACCATATTGGTGGTTTATAGTAAAAATTTTGGGCATAGGTGCCCCCCCTTTTTGAAAATTTTTTGGCAAAAATTTTTTAAAAAAAAAATTTGTTAAAAGTTTTTTCTATTTGTTAACATATTTTTTTAATATTCAAGGGGGAAACAAGGGTGTTGGGGCCCCCCACTAAAAACGTTGTATTTAAAATGGGAAGGCGTTTGTATGGACACACTCTTTTCCCCCTAAAAGGCAGCCCCCGGATTAAAAAGGGGACAATCCCCCTACTTTTCATTTTGTTTTCCTTTGCCCCAAATTTTTTGGTTTTAGTTTTTTTCCCCAAACCATAAAAAACCCCAAGTTTCCCCCCTAACGCCCCCCTTTTTTAAAATTTGGAAAACCCCCCCCCAATTTAATTGTTTGAAAAACCCCCAACCCGAGAAAGCCAAATGAACAACATTTATTGGAATAAGCCAAAAAACCCATAAACTTTTGAAAATGGGGCCCCCCCGAAAAGTTTTAGCCAAATTTTAAGAAAGGGCCCCCCCTGCCCCGGATAAAAAAAAAGGGAAAGCCACCGTTCCAAAAGGAAAAAAATTTGGGGAAGTCCTCCCCCAAATAAAATTCCATTTGAAAGGGACGCAAAAGGGGGCTAAGGGGAGCAAAAGGAAAAAACCCTTTTCCTTTTTAAAAAGAAAAAAAAAAAAAAAAGGGGTTTTTTTTTTAAAAAAAACCCCCCCAAAAAGTTTTTAAAAGGGGGGGAAAAACCCCGGCCCCCAAAAGGGGGGTAAGAAAAACCCCCCCCTTTTCCCCCTTTTTTAAAATTTTTGGGAAAAGGGGCCCGGTTTTTTTTTTTTGGGGGGCCTAAAAAGGGTTTTAAAAAAACCTTTTTTTAAAAACCCCTTTCCAAAAACCCCCTTTTTTAAAAAAAATTTTAATGGGGGAAAAAAATTTTTTTTTTTTCCCCTTTTTTTTTCCGGGCCCCAAAAAAAAACCCCCCCAAATTTTTTCCCCCTTTCCCTTTTTCCCAAAAAAAAAAAAACAAAAAAAAAAAAAAAAAACCCTTTGGCCCTCCCCCAAAAACCCCCCCCCCCCCAAAAAAACCCCCCAAAAAACCCCCCTTTTAAAAAAAAAAAAAAAATTTTTTTTGGGGCCAACTTTGGGAAAAATTTTTAAAAATTTTAAAAAAATTGTTTTTTTTTTAAAGGGGGAAAATTTTTTTTCCCCCTTTTTTGGGGGGTTTTTTTTAAAAAAATTTTTCTTCTTTTCCCCCCTTTTTTTTTTTTTTAAACCCCAAAAAATTTTTTTTTCCCCCCCAAATTTTTTTAAAATTTCCCCTTTTTTTTTAAAAAAATTTTCCTTTGGGGGGGGTTTTTTTCCAAAAAAAAAAAATTAACTTGCATAGCTGAGACTCCTGTGGTTTCATCAGTGGCTCTACATCTGCAACAGCCTAATATCTCTCCAAGACATTCTGCTTAGGAAACATCCCAACATTTGCCTACTCCTGCACTTTTTCATGGTAATTCGAATGCCTGCCGGAACTTAGTGAATCAGTGCACTGTACACTTTGGGTTATTTCTCCATAAATTATTTTGTAACTGATCCATTGTGGCCTTCTTTTTGTCTTTATTATCTGGAGATACTTTGTGATGGGCTGCACCACTATGGGAGTGGGATCCTATAATAAATTCTCTATCATCCTTATGTCTTCCTTCTGCAGCACATTTGACAAATCAGGTTATTATATCCACTCAGAAGCTGATTCCATATTATGCCTCAGGGATTAACTTAGTGGGACAATATACCATCCAGCTCCATACAATATTTGCTTAATTGACATAGAATAATGACACTCTCCTGGCCGCCCATTTTGCTGACAGTAAAAAAAATTCAGTATGTAAATTAGAGAGCAGGTCACTGAATGATCATTGACCTGACATAAGCCCATACTGAATAATATCTAAGCAGAGCACCACATAAAGCCCCACTCACAGGCCGCTCTGGAGCATGAGAATCTCATTAACTGAAAACTGCAAATAAAGAAGAAACAGCAACTACAAGACGGATTTCATCAATCAAGGTATAAATTTAATTAGCATAATGGCGCCATCCTGACAGGGTCTGTAGTTTGTCGAACGTACCTGAACCCCGCTAAATTCAATGGGACGAAAAACCAAACATATACAGTACACAACACCTTAAGAAGTGACAAAAAGCTTCTAAAACAGCTCAAATTAGGGGAAGACATCAGGAAAAGTGGCATAAATTGACCCACAGTAGAAATTTGCTAATGAAGCAGAAGCAGTCAGCCATGGTCCATGCATGAGGCATCAGGATCTGTGCTAGCATTTAGAGCTTTGAACTGAAGTTTCAATTAAGACATGGTGGGTAAGACAGTGGTGTAAGCCTTCTTTGCTGGGAGCCCTTTTACCTCATGCAACATTTCAATTTTTTTCCCCAGCCACATGCACAAACATCAGTTTCATAGACTACTATTTGTAGAAAAATGTAAGGATAGTAACACATGTAGTTGAATGGTCAATTGACCCACAGAAGAACATTTTATAATAGCACAGAAGCAGTCAGTCATGGTTGATGCATGAGGTCTGGGCCAGTATTTAGGGAGTATAAGAGAGCGATGTAAGTCTTCTTTGCTAGAAGTGTAATGTAAGGATAGTAAGTTGACTGAAAGTAAGTGCAGGCCTGCCAGTCTGGGAGCCTTACTGCTACAGGCAGCACACAATAAGGAGAACCAACTTGGATTCAGAGTAGAAACAGTAAAATAGACCTCTGACATACCTTTCACTACAGTCAATCCTCCAGATGTTGACCCAACTTGGAGTCTCCATATTTCATAAAATTATTGTCACACACAGCTAAAGTAGAATGAATTTCCACAGAGTAGAAACAGCATGAAAGGTCTCTGACACACATTTCAATAAACTTCAGGTCTCTACATTTCAAAAAATTGTTTGCAACATCAGCAGCAGTAGCAACAGCAGGCACAGAAGCCACAACAAAGGTGTCACAGACTGCAATAATACGAGATCAATGCATGAAACTAAAAATGACAACATCGCCTAATCTGCCCAGCCTGCGACTGGGGTGCAAAAGTCATTGGAAATCCATGACGTGTTCATTTTGATGAAAGTAGGCGGTCTACACTTACAGGGGACAGCCGGATGCTCTTATACGTCAGGACACTACCAGCAATGCTGAACACACATTGTGAGAGAACTGCTGGGCATAATAAAACTTCCAAGGTGCGACAGGCGAGCTTAGACCAATCTTACATTTTTGAAGACCAAAATGCAAAATGGTCCAAATTCCCCCTGATGGCATTGATATTGAGCTCCAGATACTCCTTCAACCTCCTCTCCAGTCGTTCATAACGTGTGAGACTTCTACTCTATTCTGCTGGTGCATGTGCTAGTCCAAAAAATGTGTGAAATGACTCACAGAAATTTCTTATGCCACTTACACTGCTTCTGCTAATGTTTTTGCAGTGATGCCTTGATGTTCCCGGGGTTGGAAGTCTAGAACTGAGATGTACACTGTGTGCCTCACTGCTGTCTTGGGGAAAACCACTCTTAAGATTGTCTACGAGCATGTTTCGATACTCCAGCATGTGAGCGTCCTTTTCCAGGAGGGAAGCATCAGGCAAAATTTACTTTTGTACCATGTGTCTAACAGAGTGGCAACCGAGCAGTCAGCACTATTTCTAACCCTAGAGGCCCCGTCACACTAAGCGAGATTGCTAGCGAGATCGCTGAAGCGTCACCGATTTTGTGACGCAACAGAGCCCTAGCCAGCGATCTGCTTAGTGTGACAAACAGCGATGACCAGCCCTCCTGCTGGGTATCACTGATTGTCAGTGAATGTGCTGGACCATTTTTTCATCGTTTGTCTCCATCGATGACCAGTCCCCCTGCTGGGTATCTCTGATTGTCAGTGAATGTGCTGGACCATTTTTTCATCGTTGGTCTCCCACGATGACCAGCCCCCCTGCTGGGTATCGCTGATTGTCAGTGAATGTGCTGGACCATTTTTTCATCGTTGGTCTCCCGCTGGCCAGTGCACATTGCTGCATATGACAGCGGGAGACCAACGATCAGCGAGCTCCCAGCACGTACAACAGAAGCTGGGAACTGGTATCTAGGGTACACATCGGGTAACTAAGCACCACGCGGAGCTTAGTAACCCGATGTTTAGCCTGGATACCAGCGTGCTCGCTGGTCCATTTTGCTGTTGAGTCTGCACATGTGACAGCTCACCAGCAATCAGCTAACGTTGTCCCAGCGATCCCATCCACGTCAGATCGTTGGTGGGATCGCTGGGACATTGAAGAGTGTGACGGGACCCTAAGAATACGGGCATCATGTTGAAGATAGTGTAAGGGGTGTACCGGGACCATGTAATGCTCGACTCCCAACTTCAGATTATAAGCTCGTGTTTGTTTAGCTATATTCAGTGGTGGCCAAAAGTATTGGCACCCCTGTGTATTCTGAAAATGATTGCAATCACAAATTATTTGCTATTTTTATCTTCATTTAACTTGCTTGCAAGGAAAAAACACAAAAGAGAATGAAGCAAAAATCAAATCCTTGATCATTTCACACAAAACTCCAAAAATGGGCCAGACAAAAGTATTGGCACCCTCAGCCTAATACTTGGTTGCACAACCTTTAGCCAAAATAACTGCGAACAACGCTTCCGGTAACCATCAATGAGTTTCTTACAATGCTCTGCTGGAATTGTAGACCATTCTTCTTTGGCAAACTGCTCCAGGTCCCTGATATTTGAAGGGTGCCTTCTCCAAACTGCCATTTTGAGATCTCTCCACAGGTGTTCTATGGGATTCAGGTCTGGACTCATTGCTGGCCACCTTAGAAGTCTCCAGTGTTTTCTCTCAAACCATTTTATAGTGCTTTTGGAAGTGTGTTTTGGGTCATTGTCCTGCTGGAAGACCCATGACCTCTGAGGGAGACCCAGCTTTCTCACACTGGGCCCTACATTATGCTGCAAAATTTGTTGGTAGTCTTCAGACTTCATAATGCCATGCACACGGTCAAGCAGTCCAGTGCCAGAGGCAGCAAAGCAACCCCAAAACATCAGGAAACCTCCGCATTGTTTGACTGTAGGGACCATGTTCTTTTCTTTGAATGCCTCTTTTTTTTTCCTGTACACTCTATGATGATGGTTTTTCCCAAAAAGCTCGACTTTTGTCTCATCTGACCAGAGAACATTCTTCCAAAACGTTTTAGGCTTTCTCAGGTAAGTTTTGGCAAACTCCAGCCTGACTTTTTTATGTCTCGGGTAGTGTTGAGCGATACTGCTCGATATCTAAAAATATTGGATCGGAATGGTATCGCCGATATCACTAAATATCGTCGATATCCGATTCCGATACCGGAAGTCCAATGTAAGTCTATGGGAACCAAATATCGACATTAAAAAAAACATTCTTGCCTTGTTGGTTAATTGTACATGAAGGAAAACAACAAAGACTAATGTAGAATGTATTGGGGGAGGTTGAGGAGACAATAAAGGCATACATGTTTAACTCAATGCATTGGAATAGCATTAATATATTTTTTTTTGGAAATACGTTTGGATTGACTAACAAATTGACAATGTTGTTAACCTTTTTTCTATTTTGGCAAATATGTATGTTTCACAACTTCCATGCTCTTCACCTTTTTAACTTTTGCCAGTGCCACACTTTCTCCTTCATAATCTTCAGCAGCAGCATCATCTTTCTCATCAAATTATTCTTCATCTTCACCTTCTTAATCTTCTTCTTAAACTTCTTGCTATTCATGTTTTTGTTTACATTACTCATATTGTTATTATTAAACTAATTAATCTTCTTCATATTCAAATTCTTCATCTTCTTCCTCTTCATCTTCTTCATCATATTCTTATTTGTGACAGAGATTCCTGTACTTGTAATCTGTAAAAGTATGAATTGTTCATCCTTCCGTTCTTGCTGTCACAAAAGATTTAAATTACAACAGTATTTGTCCGTGTTCAGTTTAGCCTGCAGCAGCAGGCATTTTCCAGGGGCACCACGAGGAGGAACGGACTCACCCCCATACACTGCTTAGTCTTCTTCTGCTTAGAATTTAGAGCATATATTTTGCTCTTCATTTTGGTCTTATACTTCATGTTCTTCTGCTTTTTGATCTTCTGCTTATTGTTCTTCTGTCTCTTGTTCTGTATCTTGTAGTTTGTCTTAACCTTCTTTGTCCTGTTGGTGATCTTCTTCTGGGTAATCTTTTATTTTTTCTTTGTGATGGTGTTCAGGCTGGTTGGCTTCATGCTCGTCGTCCTTGTTGTCATCATCTTCTTCTGGGTGGTCTTTAAGGTCGTCTAATTTCCGAGAAACAGCTGACGTTACTGGAACCCTGACGGGTATCAGATGGAGCAAGAGACAATGGAAGTAACGAGGACCAGCTGACTGTGCTGGAACCCGGACGGGTAGCAGAAGGAAAAGAGGCAATGTCACAACCGAGTACCAGCTGACGTTACTGTGACACGGTTACTAAGCAGGAGGTACCTGTGCTCCAAAGCACTACCAAGGACCAGCAGACGTTGGTGGAACTCGGATACGGAGATGGAGGCACCTAGGCCAAAGGCACTGGGAGAACCAGTTGACGGTACTGGACCCCGGACGGGTAGCAGAAGGAAAAGAGGCAATGTCACAACCGAGTACCAGCTGACGTTACTGTGACACGGTTACTAAGCAGGAGGTACCTGTGCTCCAAAGCACTACCAAGGACCAGCAGACGTTGGTGGAACTCGGATACGGAGATGGAGGCACCTAGGCCAAAGGCACTGGAGAGAACCAGTTGACGGTACTGGACCCCGGACGGGTAGCAGAAGGAAAAGAGGCAATGTCACAACCGAGTACCAGCTGACGTTACTGTGACACGGTTACTAAGCAGGAGGTACCTGTGCTCCAAAGCACTACCAAGACCCAGCAGACGTTGGTGGAACTCGGATACGGAGATGGAGGCACCTAGGCCAAAGGCACTGGGGAGAACCAGTTGATGGTACTGGACCCCGGACGGGTAGCAGAACGCACCCATGAAAATGTAAGTTGACAGGACGCAAGCCGTCCGCATTTACCGAATCACACAGTCCTACAGTGGGTGCTTGTCCTATTGTCACAATGGAAACAGCCTTTATTTACATATCCCACAGCACACATAGGAATCACCTAAACTGCAGGCACCATAGAGTCGGCTAACCCGAATGCAACACGACAGCACAACTTATTGGAGGATAATTGACGTTCACACTGCCAGGAAACAGCTCTCGTGCTGTAACCAGGCTGGCCAGGAGTCAGTACCCCTGCCAATTACTTACGAGCAACAAATGGCGGTGTTGTAGCCCAGGGAGTAGAGTTCAGGTGGTAGAAAGATGAACATAACAGGAGACATGGAAAACGTTGCCAAACAGTTATTTAATCTGAAAACGGACAGGCAAATTCAGGTGAGATCCATGCCTTGTTCATTTTCAGAAAAGTAAGCCGGTCTACATTCTCTGAGGATAGTCGCATGCGACGGTCTGTTACTACACCACCTGCAGCACTAAAGACGCGCTCAGATAATACACTGGCAGCAGGGCAAGCCAGCACCTCCAATGCATACTGGCTAAGCTCTGGCCATGTATCCAACTTAGAGACCCAAAATTTGAAAGGGGAAGAGGTATCTGGGAGTACACTTAGAGGGAAAGCCAAGTAGTCTGTCACCATCTTACGGAAACGTTTCTTCCTGGTGACTGGAGCCGTCTCGGATGGTGTAGACCTTGCTGGCGCTGTCACAAAACTTTGCCACATTTGTAACATACAGTTCTTGCCCTGTGCAGAGGCGCTGCTTCTGCTCCCTCTTGTTGTAGAGGTGTCTACACTGCCTCGACGCACAGAGCTGCTTTGTAAAGCAGTAGCAGCAGCAGCAGCTCTCTCGGCTGGAATGTACAACAGTATGGATTGCACCAGTGTGTCTTGGTACTCCTGCATTTTACGGTCCCGGTTCACCAGTGTGATGAGGGTTTGTAAGTTGTCCCGGTAGCGAGGGTCTAGGAGGGTGTACACCCAATAATCTGACGTGCTGAGAATGTGGGCGATGCGGCGGTCGTTTCTCAGGCACTGAAGCATGAAATCAACCATGTGCTGCAGACTCCCAACTGGCCAACAAAGGCTGTCCTCTGGAAGAGGCGTCATCTCTGCCTCCTCTGCATCACCCCACCCTCGCTCTACATACTGACTAGAGCGTTGTGTACCTCCCTCTGTAGGGATTTCTTCCTCCTCCATTGACTCCTCCTCCTCCTCATCCTCCTCACAAAGTGAGCCTTGCCCAGCCCTTTGTGAGGAACCACGTTGCGCTGACTGTCCTGAAGGTAATTGAATTTGTGACTCCTCATCCTCCAACTCTTCCAAAACCTCTTCCTTTAGTGCTTTCAGTGATTTCTGAAGCAGGCAGATAAGGGGGACAGTCATGCTGACTAGTGCATCATCTGCACTCGCCATCCGCGTTGAGACATCAAACGCACGCAAAACATCGCAGATGTCCTTCATAGAGGCCCACTCAGTAGTGGTGAAGTGTGAACGGCGCAAATTGCGAGTTGATTGCGCCTGTTGCAGCTGATACTCCATTACTGCTGGCTGCTGCTCACACAACCGCTCCAACATATGTAACGTGGAATTCCACCTGGTGGGTACGTCACATATGATGCGATGTTCAGGAAGGCGAAATCTGACTTGCAGAGCTGCAATACGCGATCTGGCCATGCTGGAACGTCGCAAGTGAGCGCACTCTAGGCGGACCTTGTGCAGCAGTGCATCAAGATCCGGATAGTCCCTCAATAAACTCTGCACGACCAAGTTGAGCACATGTGCCAGACATGGTATGTGAGTGAGGTTGCCAAGGCCCAGAGCTGCCACCAGATTTCGGCCATTGTCACACACTACCAAGCCTGGCTGGAGAATAGCTGACAAAAACCACACTTCGCTCTCCTGCTTGATGGCATCCCAGAGCTCCTGCGCTGTGTGTCTTCGATTGAACATGGAAATTAATTTCAGGACGGCCTGTTGACGTTTGGCCACGGCTGTGCTCATATCGGTCGCAACAGGTAAGCGTTCACGGGTCCATGTGGAGGTATACCGTGACGGCTCGTGCAGCGATGATTCTGAGGAACTGGAGTAGGAGGAGAAATCAATGTGTACAGACTGGATTCCTGCAATCCTTGGAGTTGGCAGAACACGTACAGCGCCACTGGCAAGATCTGTACCCGGCTCCACAACATTGACCCAATGGGCAGTGAGGGAAAGGTATCGTCCCTGGCCATGGGTACTGGTCCACGCATCGGTAGTCAGGTGGACCCTGCTACTGACGGCGTTTAGTAGCGCATGTTTAATGTTTCCCTCGACATGTTTTTGCAGAGCAGGGACGGCTTGCCTGCTGAAATAAAATCGGCTTGGCACATTATATTGTGGGACTGCCAATGCCATAAAGTTCCTGAAACTGTCAGTCTCCACCAGCCTGAATGACAGCATTTCAAGGGACAGGAGTTTTGCAATGCCAGCATTCAGAGCCTGTGCTCGTGGATGGTTTGCCGAGTATGGCCGTCTTTTATCCCATGCCTGTTGTACCGATGGCTGTTTTTTGTTCTGGGAGTGTGACGATGACTGTGAACTTGCTGCTGTGGGTGGAATAACAGTTTGTCTATGGACAACAGTGACCGAGGTTCTTCCATGGAGATCCTGTGAGGAAGCCGAACCAGGTGTGTGTGAGCTGGAGGTAGAGGCTCGAACACGACCTGAAGATGTAGGTGCTGCTGTAGGTTGGCCTACATCTCCAGTGTGTCTTTGTAACTCAGCTACGTGCTTTGTCCGTACATGTTTCCACATATTTGTGGTATTCAGGTTACTGATATTTTTACCTCTTTTAACTTTTTGCTTACACAGCTTGCATTGAACATAGCAAATATCATCTACAAGTCTGTCAAAAAAAGACCACGCAGTGCAAGTCATGGGAGCGCCAATTTTGACATTTGTAAGAGAACTGCTCCCAACACGTGCCAAACTGGAGGCTACAGGCAAGCGAGTCTGCAGCCTACCTCTCCCTCCTCTTTGTACCGTTGGGACAATCTCTTCCTCAGAGCTGCTCCCACCACCTTCCTGTTGCTCACGCCATGTTGGGTCTCGGACTTCATCATCTCCACTACCCTCTTCCAACACCTGCTGCTGTTGGATGGTCTGGGCAGCACCATGCTCCACGAAACCTGGCACCTGAGTCTCATCATCATCATAAGATGCGTTCTGCGGTGTGCTGTCCATCGGCACTGGCTCACCCGCCTCTTCAGATTGAGAGAGACACAGCTGTTGCGCATCACTGCATACTCCCTCTTCTTCAAATTGCAGAATGCTGCTTGCCTGTGCCCGTGTTTGCGAGCCAACAGATTCTGAGAACAGAAGCAGAGACTCAGCTGGCTCCTGTACAGAACTCTCTGACTGCCTGGGCAATTTGACAGGCGGTGAACAGACAGATGGTTGCTCAACAGTGTTGTGTTCCTGAGAGGAGGTGGAAGGAATTGAAGTCGATGCATTGGCTACCATCCAACCAACAACGGCTTCAATTTGTTCTTCCCGCAGCAGGGGGGCACGCCGAGCTCCTACCAAAGTGCGCATAAAGGAACGTTCACGGGGATAAATGGTGGATGCTGTGTCACTGAGGGCAGCAGCAGCCACAGAATCCCCACGTCCTCTCCCTGCTGAAACTCCACGGCCACGACCACGTGCCTTACTCACTGACTTCTTCATCTTGGTAGATTGATAAAGAAAGTCAGAAAAGTTATAAGGCCTAAGTGTGGTTATTACGCAGAGACTGAAGTGAACACTGAAACACAACTGTTCACAATCTGTGAAAGGCTACTCCTTTGTCTACTTCTATAGTGTTTGCAACCAATGTATTGTATACGGATGGAAGCGCGTCACACTAATAGATTATATTTTAAATGGAATGGAGCAGAACCAATTGGAGATAAATGAAAAGGATGAGGCACTGAGACACGCTCAGCAGAGTACAAGCAGCAGTGCTTGAACAAGTAACTGGAGCGTGATGTGCACTCAAAAAATAAAAAACACAGACTGAAGTGAACACTGAAACACAACTGTTCACAATCTGTGAAAGGCTACTCCTTTGTCTACTTCTATAGTGTTTGCAACCAATGTATTGTATACGGATGGAAGCGCGTCACACTAATAGATTATATTTTAAATGGAATGGAGCAAGAACCAATTGGAGATAAATGAAAAGGATGAGGCACTGAGACACGCTCAGCAGAGTACAAGCAGCAGTGCTTGAACAAGTAACTGGAGCGTGATGTGCACTCAAAAAATAAAAAACACAGACTGAAGTGAACACTGAAACACAACTGTTCACAATCTGTGAAAGGCTACTCCTTTGTCTACTTCTATAGTGTTTGCAACCAATGTATTGTATACGGATGGAAGCGCGTCACACTAATAGATTATATTTTAAATGGAATGGAGCAGAACCAATTGGAGATAAATGAAAAGGATGAGGCACTGAGACACGCTCAGCAGAGTACAAGCAGCAGTGCTTGAACAAGTAACTGGAGCGTGATGTGCACTCAAAAAATAAAAAACACAGACTGAAGTGAACACTGAAACACAACTGTTCACAATCTGTGAAAGGCTACTCCTTTGTCTACTTCTATAGTGTTTGCAACCAATGTATTGAATACGGATGGAAGCGCGTCACACTAATAGTTAAATTGCATGGAGCTGCAAGAATTACACTGAAGAAAAAAAAAAGAGTCTGTGAGTGACACGTGCAGATGCCTACAGACAGCGTTGCATGCAGAGCAAACTGCAGCGTCACCTGCACTCACACACACCTTGCAGAGCTGTTAAAACAACACTGCAGGCAAAAGGAAGCTTTACACAGCGGTTGGTGCTAGCCTGCCTACAGCACAGTACACTAAATCGCAATCTCTAACTGTCCCTCAGAGTCAGCACAGCAGCGTTCTGTCCCTTACTGAATTCACAGCACAGTGACGCTAAAATGGCGGCGGCGCCTTTTATAGTGCATTCTGACATCATTTCAGCATCCAATCACAGCCATGCCATTAGTTAACATGACCGCAGCAGTACAGGATGTGCCCACACTTCTTAGGATTCCTCATTGGCTGACTAAAATCACATTGCCTCTCAAAGAATTATGGGAACTTCCGATTCCGGTATACGATATATGGAAAATATCGAAACTACGGTAAGTATCGAAAGGCCGATAGAGCTAATATCGGCCGATACCCGATACTTACGGTATCGTATCGCTCAACACTAGTCTCGGGGTAAGAAGTGGGGTCTTCCTGGGTATCCTTCCATATAGTCCCTTTTCATTCAGACGCCAACAATTAGTACGGGTTGACACTGTTGTATCCTCGGACTGAAGGGCAGCTTGAACTTGTTTGGATGTTAGTCGAGGTTCTTTATCCACCATCCGCACAATCTTGCGTTCAAATCTCTCGTCAATTTTTCTTTTCCTTCCACATCTAGGGAGGTTAGCCACAGTGTCATGGGCTTTAAACTTCTTGATGACACTGCGCACGGAAGACACAGGAACATTCAGGTCTTTGGAGATGGATTTGTAGCCTTGAGATTGCTCATGCTTCCTCACAATTTGGTTTCTCAAGTCCTCAGACAGTTCTTTGGTCTTCTTTCTTTTCTCCATGGTCAATGTGGTACACACAAGGACACAGGACAGAGGTTGAGTCAACTTTAATCCATGTTAACTGGCTGCAAGTGTCATTTAGTTATTGCCAACACCTGTTAGGTGCCACAGGTAAGTTACAGGTGCTGGTGATTACACGAATTAGAGAAGCATCACATGATTTTTCAAACAGTGCCAATACTTTTGTCCACCCCCTTTTTTAGGTTTGGTGTGGAATTATATCCAATTTGGCTTTAGGTCAATTCTTTTTGTGTTTTTTCATTGAAGACAAATTAAATGAAGATAATAATACCAAAGAATTTGTGTTTGCAATCATTTTCAGGAAGAAACTGAGTATTATCTGACAGAATTGCAGGGGTGCCAATACTTTTGGCGACCACTGTATATTATTGTCTTATGTTATTATTTGCATGTACGTATATTTATATGATATTAAGATAGGGATAATGCAGTTGTGGTATTGGCCACTAGAGGGGGGCATAGTAGAATAGTGATAGAAGTTTAGTGTAATAGATAGTTAACATAGGAGGAGCCAACCATGTGTAAGATAGAGGGTTTTCCTGATCCTGTTTAGTAGGGCGAGGGAGCTCAGACAGGGAGCAGGGTTTCAAAGAAGAATATCCCAGCCATCCAGGGCCTCAGTGGCTAGTTATGACAGCAGAAGTGCCGCAGTAGAGCAGAAGAGCAGCAGAGACAGCAGCAGTGGCAGCAGTGGTAGAAACAGAAGCTACAGCCTGAGTCATAGCAGTACAGGGACGCAGGTCATTCTAGGATGTGGCAGCTCACCACATGGGCTGATGCCCTCATGTCTGGGAAGAAACGGACAAGGGAACTCCTGAATGTGTTAAAGCTGAACAGGGAGGACGCTGTGTTATCGTGTGAGATGATACGACCCCGGAATGTACTGAAGGACTTAGAAAAGAGTACAAGGAAAGTGAAGGAAGAGAATTGTGTGGAACTCGATGTCAATGCTGTAACTGACTTGGACGTGCTGCGAATGAATGCAAGTAAAATTCTACGTTTTAAGTTGCAACTGGACTGTGTCTCTGTTTGAGTGCAAATGACTGAAGGGGTCTTAAGCAACATGGAGAAGACCCTGAAGGTGCGGAGAGCAGAGAGGCAAGTACACTGACAATGGGGCATTCTTTGTATGTGAGGGGAGGGCAGGACATTCAAGAGCAGACAGTATCAGCCACGACTACGGCACTTATGTGTGGGGTGCTTCTATGAGGTCCAAGTCCATGGTGTGTTTGTGGTGGCATAACACTCAAGGTTGCTTCCCCATCCCCTCCCACCAACCACGGACAACATAGAGGGAATCATTATCCTCTTCATCTCCTGACTGTTGTGCTTCCATCAACTCTTACTCCTCGTCCTCCTTCATTTGTTCCTCAGATCCTGCACCTTCACTAACACTTTGTCTAGTACCATGATCCCCCCTAGATCACTGAAATTCACCGTCCCATGGCACTCACCTGTGCTACGACAGTCCGGAACTTACAGATATGATTATCTCTTCTGTATCCTCCTCTGTTACACCTCTTGATCTGGGACCACCACCTCCTCACGTAGACTATTCATAGTGTGCTCCAGCATGTAGCTGACCAGTAATGCTGATGATGGCATTGTCAGCGCTAACCATCTCAGTAGCTATTTCAAAACTGGAGCAGAAGGGTATAGAGGTCCTTCATCTGTGCTCACTCCGAAAGCATGATTTGCACTGAGTTTGTACTGTGTTGGCCCAGGCTATGCAAAAGGACATACTGCACCAGATCCCGTTGCTGCTGCTACAGTCGCTGCAACATGTGCAGAGTGGAATTCCACCATGTTGGAATATTGCAAACGGCTAACCAGTAGGGAAAAAGACCTCTGTAGTGATGCAAGGCAATGACTTGTGGAGTGCAATCGTTGGAAGCGAGCACACAGCAACTGTTCTTTCTGCAGCAGCACATCCAGGCAGGGACAGTGGCGGAGAAATTGTTGTACCACCTGGTTGAGGACATGAGCCATGTAAGTCACATGTGTGAGGTTGCCCCAGCATAGGGCCGCCACTGGGTTTGCACCATTATCAAACACAACCTGGCTCCAGGTTTTGTGGAGACAGCCATTGCTCTAACTCGGCCTGAACAGCTGTCCATAACTCTTGAGCTGTGTGACTGCAATCTTCAAGGCACATTAATTTAATCACTGCCTGATAGCTTTAAGCTCTGCACTTTTGGAACACATATCTCATTAAAGGAGAGGTTGAGGATGCAGGTGAAGGCCCTAGAGGAGGTGGAGGAGCCAGAAGCAGTGGAGGAAGTGTTAAATACATTTGTCCCCAAGCCTTGAAGATTCCAAAACTTGTGGAGCTGCCTCTTGACTGTATGCCCCACAGCCACCAGCCATCCAAGCCCAGTCAGTGAGATGTAATGCCCCTGCCCATGTTTGCTCATCCAGGTGTCAGTGGTGAAATGCACTCAGCAGGCATAGATTTTTTTCAGGGAATGGGGGATGATGTCTGTGACATGCTTGTGTAGCACAGGCCCAGCTTTCTTATATAAGTAAGGGCGACTGGGCAACTTGTACTGGGGGAATGCAACAGTCATTAACTTTCAGAAGCAGTCTGTACCCACCAGGCAGAAAGGCAGAATTTTCTTCACCAACAGATTGGAGATGGTGGAGTTCAAACTCTTAGCTTTGGCATGTGTAGGAGGAAACATTCTTTTAGGTGACCACAACTGAGGAACTAAGGACTGGCTCTTGTGCTGAGAGAGGGTGAACAGGACAAACTGATGGACTGTGAGTGATGTGCAGGCGGTGATGCTATGGTGGATTGAGAAAGATGTGTTGTGCTCAGTGAAGCTCAGTGAGGCATGTCCACTTCATTAACAGCTGACGAGTTCTCACTCATCCAACTATAGAAGGTAAACAAGTGGAGTTTATGCTGCCCGAGACCTGTGTGAGAACACTTGCCATGGTGAGGGAGGAGGAAGAATCAGGAGATGCTGTTGATGGAGTGTACGGTGTTCAGCGAGGCTCGCTAGTCTGCATTTTAGCACAGAGAGATTCCTTGATTAATGCATGTTGATCATGCATGTGCCATTCATGCTTGTAGTAGTCAAATTATTACAATTTTTGCCTCTACTGAGTCTTTTTTTTAGCAAATTTGGTAGATAATGTATGATGGGTCATTCTTTATGATGTCAAAAAAGGCCCAAGTTAGGCAACCCTTGCCGCCCCTGCAGACTCGTGACCGGTGCTGGCCACAGCCACAGTTGTGACTGAGGATGCGGCGCTTGTCGTGGTTGCATCACTCCGTGTCTGTGTGGCAAGCGGCAACGTAACCTCGTCTTCCTCCTCTTCCACCTCCTCGGCTGAGCTACTCAGCTGCGTGCCTCTGGGTTCACACCAAGTGGGATCTACAACCTCATCGTCATCCTCTCTGTTCTCCCACTCCTCTCCCTTAGAGTCACCCTCATCCTCTCCCTGCCCTGGAACCACAATACAATCTGAGTGTGCATCTGGTATCTCAGTCTCATCAGCATCACCTCCACCCCGGGAGTTAACGTCTGGTGACCATGAACTGGATTCTGCTCGGAACCATACTTTGTCCGGTCTCGGATCAAGCATGAAAAATTTTGGGCATAGGTGCTTTCCTCCTCTGGATTCTGTAAATTTTTGGCACAGACCTCTGATGCCTATAGAACAGAATGTGTGAACAGCTCCATAGACTGCCCCATCTTTGTTTCCACACAGTCAGTTGGGTGGTTGGGAATATGTGACACAGGTGGAAACAAGGGTGATTGTGGTGCCACCACTGAGGATTGTACTGTGTGTGATGTTAACGTAGAGGAAGATGCAGCTCTTGCCATCCACTGGAGCACATGCTCTTTCTAACCCTCATCTACAAGGCATGCCGCTGTGTGACTTGCCAATAAAGGGAGTCAAGTAGCCCGTACAATATCAGATGTTGTCAGATGTCTTTGGCTAGGACAAGACGTTGTTTGTTCAGTTGAGCTTTCATTATCATTAACACCTAACCCACATACACATGAAACCCCAAGCCTATTCCCCCTTCCACCACGACATCCCTTTTTCTCACTCATGTTGCATATACCCTTCCCCACTGTTAACTTGCTATTGCACATTACGCCCAGACCTGTCAGTCACAAGTCACTAAATGAACAATCAGTATTTATTTGGTTAGATAATGTGCCTGGACAGCACTCATAAATCTAAAGATTTTGATGAGCAAATGGGGTCTCTTGGTTCCTCACTGCAACACAGTTTTAGCCCAAATGATTTGGATTAGGAAATGGGACCTCCTACCTGCAACACAGTTTTATTATAAAAAAAAAGTGTGAAAGCCATCCCGTCTCATCAAGGTAACCTTAATTGGGACAGTCCTAACCCTAATATTAAAAACCTTACCATTTGTCAAGTGACATGCATGTAGATAAGGGCTGAGACGGAATGAGCAGAAAGGCAGACCAAACCTTTATATGCACATGTTGCAGAAAGACAGAAAAAAAACAAAGGTATGAACTAGGATATAAAATTGGTGTGCATGCAACTGGGGCCTCCAGACTGCCAAAACAGTTTTATCCCAAACGATTTGGATTAGCAAATAGGACCTCCTGTCTGAACCCCAAAATGAGGCCTAATGATATTAGCAATTGGGGCCTCCTGATTTCTCACTGAAACACAGTTTTTGCCCAAATGATTTGGATTAGCAAATAGGGCCTCCTGACTGTGATATAGTTTTAGCACAATTTAGGTAAATGCTGGAAGATCGATTTCACACAGGACATGATCGAATCTAAGTAAATTACAAGTTCAATTGCCACAGGAGCGTCCTCTCTGCGCTATTACACTGAGAAAATTATGCCAGAAAGACAAGATGTCCATTTTTTATATTGACAGGGACATGTGACTTCAGCAGCCAAACAAAAAAGCCCTTGTGTCATGACTTTAAGGATGGCTTCTTTGCCCTGATTGGCTGCCGGAATGTACACATTAAGTTATTACAGAAAAAAAAAAAAGAAAAACAAAATTACACTTTGCCGCTCCTCTTACCTAAACACACCCCCTCTCCTCATAAAACACGTCCACCGCTCATCATACAGCATCACTGTCCTAGACAAAGCAAAAAAAGCATTAGTGGAAATGCAATCATTTACCGATCTTTGACCGAATTCTGACAACATTGAGGTAAAATGCTCGGGAAACCAAATACGAATCTGAATGTTCTACATTCATGCCGAACTTGAGATTGGCGAATGATTTCCATGAAAGTTCGCTCATTTCCCTGTGGATTCTTCTCCAAGAAATGTTCTTCATCTTCCATCAAAATAATTGGCTGGATTTGTTTTCTTGATCTGACTTTGCCCAAAACAATTCAGTTTGATTCTCCTGGCAAATCTTTGTTTGTTACAGTTAGGGCTCATACTCACTTGTTTGAAAAAAAACGGTCAGTTTTCAGGATGGTCCGATTATGTGCAATTGTCATGCGATTTGCATGCAATTTTTTATAGCACCATCTATTGCATTAGCGATTATCATGCCAAAATCGCATCAAATCGCAGCATGTGGCGATTTTTTTCTCAGGGCTCATATTCACTTGCGCCGAAAACGTATGATTTTCAGCCGAAAAAAAATCGGATTCAAATCTGACCAATGTTATTCAATAGGTGACATCTCATTTGCGATTTTTTTCTCAGCCGAAATTGGTGTGAGAAAAAAATCGCAGCATGCTGCGATTTGATGTGATTTTGGCATGATAATCGCCAATGCAAGTCAATGGGTGCGAGAAATCATCGCACAGCACTCGCACCATGCAAGTGCTGTCCAATTTATACGCACCAGTCTCCTTTGAAAAGCCGGCAATTCATCCCCGGCTACTGTAAAATCACACTGACAGCTCATAAAACACTAGATATATACACATAGAATACATATATATATATATATATATATATATATATATATATACATGTCATTGTGACACATACATATATATATATTTCTAGTTCATACACTTCTACATACTGTAATAGCGGCTAATTCAATTGCCGGCTTTTGTGAAATCACAGAAGCCGACATGAAATGATACATTGTTTACACACAGTTAACCATGTCATTTCATGTATTTTGATATATGGTTTTAACTTACAATTACAATTACATAAGTGTATGTGTGCAAAATTTCAGACATGTAGGGGTTAATTAAAGGTGTTAATTTGTTGAAAAAAAATGCGTGGGCTCCCGCTGTATTTTCTCCACCAGACAGACAAAGCAAGCGAGTGGGGGCAAATAATAATAGCCCAGGGAGGGTACATTTTTTTTGTGCCCCCCCTGGCTTCTAACTTCTGCCCCCAGACACCCCAGAAAGGGCAAATCTCTAATTAGATTAGCCCTTTCTGGCACTTTGCCCGTCTATTCCCATTGCCCTGTAGCGGTGTCATGTGTGCATCGCCACGAAGATCGTCGCGGTTGCACATTCTGACTTCTCACAGCTGAGTTGCTGTTTCTTTGTGTTTGGCAGTTAGGGAGTTAATTCTGTCTGTGCTCAGTTCTGGGACTGGGTGCAGTTTCTCCCGGCTGCAATTAATTATTTGTTGATTGGTTTCCTTTAAATCTCTGGTTGTCTGTGTTGGGAGTTGCCAGTGAAATTCTTCATGCAGACCACAGATAGGATTGTATCTGTATAGACTTAAGTTAAAGAGCTCCTTAGTTGTTTTAAGCTCACCTTGCTTAGAGTTTAATATCCCAGATCATTTATGTTCCTTCTGTGTTTGAGTGTGTATGCAAGTCTGTGTTTTCTCCAGTCTGTCTTATATGTCTAATCTGTGTATTTAGCAGAGATCAGCCCATATCCCTTTGGTGGTAATCAGAATCCTTCTTAGGACTGATTACAGGGTTCAGGGACTGATAGGAGACAGGGTTAGGCTGGAGACTTGGACCTCTGAACCATTATCAGTACCTCCAAGGTGAGGGATTAGTTAGGACCCCAGTTTAGGGTCAGGTTAGACCCCCGGTCCTCCTCTTTCCTGTGACAGTGTATCAAGTCCTCAAGATTAACCCTGAGTTCAACGGATATTGTGTCAGGTAAATCTATTGTATATTTACATGCTGATGTTGCTAATCTATATGTTGTATAGAGTGTTGTTCTTTTAAGAATAGTTTACTGACATCGTACACATATCATAAGACCGCGTGACATTTTCACTGGCCCATAAAATTATTCCCAGTTGCCATGGATCCAGTAGCCCAGCTGGCTCTGCAGTTGCAGGGATTATCCATGGAGCTGACGGACATTAAGTCCAAAGTTTTGTCTCCCTCGGAGCAAACCAGATTTGAACCTAAAGTAGCTCTCCCGGACAGGTTCACTGGTGGGCGAGACAAATTTTTTACCTTCAGGGAAGCATGTAAATTGTATTTTCGGCTTCGGCCTCGATCATCAGGGAGTGAAGAGCAGAGAGTGGGAATTGGTAGTTCGCTCCTACAAGGGGACCCTCAATCCTGGGCCTTCTCCCTTCCTCCGGGATCCCTGGCTCTACAGTCAGTAGATCGATTTTTTACTGCCCTGGGTTTGGTATATGATGACCCAGATCGGGTCTCTCTTGCTGAGACAAAATTACGTAAGATACAGCAGGGAGATCGTCCGGCGGAGGAATTTGCTTCTGAGTTCCGTAGATGGGCCACAGATACTCAGTGGAATGACCCAGCTCTTAGGAGCCAGTTTTGTCATGGGCTTTCTGACAAATTAAAGGACGTTTTGGCTCAGTATGATTCTCCTCCATCACTGGAGGCTGCTATGGCCCTAGCTATCCGTACTGATAGACGGCTCCGGGAGAGGTGCGAGGTAACTCCGCCCCCTGTTGTTACTCCACCTACTACTAAAGTCCCTTATGTTGAGGTTCCCCTTGTCTGTTCGGAGGAGCCTATGCAGTTGGGAGGGACATCATTTCGTAGGAGGGGATTGGCGGTACGCCGCAGGACTAGAAGGTGTTTCTTCTGCGGGAAAGAGGGACATTTTGTTGGGGGATGTCCATCCCGTGCCTTGTTGAGCAAAAAGTCGCCGGAAAACTGTTAATCCCAGGTTGTGTGGTGGACGACAACCTGGGAGTATGTATTTCGTCCGCTAGTTCTTCTCAGTTCCTTGTACCAGTGGAGGTGGTGGTTGGTACGAGAGTGGAGAGATTTTTTGTTCTTCTTGATAGTGGGTCCGGGGCTAATCTGGTTGACGCTCAGTTTGCTCAGGCTCAAGGTATGCATCTGAGTGTATTGGTCAAACCGATCCCTATATTCTCCATTGACGCCAGGCCTCTCGGCCAAGGTAGCTTTGTTCATGAGGTTCATAACATTGACCTTCGGGTAGGGGCAATACATAGGGAACTATTATCTTGTTATGTGTTGGAGGGTCTACCTACTCCTATTGTGTTGGGACTTCCTTGGTTGGTTAAACATAACCCTGTGATTAATTGGCAGTCCAGAGATATAAGCCAATGGGGGGAGTTTTGCAAAAGTAACTGCATGAACACAGTCATCAGTGCGGTCGTGCCTAGTACTTTGCCTCCTTTTTTGGAGGACTTTGGGGATGTGTTCTCTGAGGAGGGGTGTCAGGAGTTGCCTCCTCATCGCGTGTATGACTGCTCTATTAATTTACTTCCTGATGCTAAGTTACCTAAAGCTAGGTTATATAACCTTTCTGGTCCTGAGAGGCAGGCTATGAAAGATTATATTTCGGAAAGTCTGGCCAAAGGGCATATTAGACCTTCATCTTCCCCAGTGGCCGCGGGGTTCTTCTTTGTGAAGAAAAAAGATGGAGGCCTACGCCCTTGCTTGGATTTCCGCGAACTTAATCGGATTACTGTTCGAGATCCGTATCCACTCCCTCTGATTCCTGATCTCTTCAATCAAATTGTTGGCGCCAAATGGTTCTCTAAATTGGATCTCAGGGGGGCGTATAATCTGATTAGGATAAAAGAGGGGGATGAGTGGAAAACGGCGTTTAACACGCCGGAGGGACATTATGAGAACCTTGTCATGCCTTTTGGTCTGACTACTGCACCAGCAGTATTCCAACATTTTGTTAATGACATTTTTCGTCATCTGGTGGGGCTGTTTGTGGTCGTATATTTGGATGACATTTTAATTTACTCACCAGATCTTGTGTCTCACCAGGAGCATGTGAGACAGGTGTTGCAGATCTTGCGAGACAATAAACTATACGCCAAACTGGAAAAGTGTGTATTCGCCGTACAGGAACTTCAGTTTTTGGGTTTCTTGGTGTCAGCCTCCGGTTTCCGTATGGACCCTGAAAAGGTGAGAGCAGTGCTTGAATGGGATCAGCCAGAGGATCTTAAGGCTCTGCAGCGTTTTCTGGGGTTTGCTAACTACTACCGGAAATTTATTTGTAATTTCTCATCTGTTGTCAAACCTCTCACTGACATGACAAGAAAAGGGACGGATTTTTCTAAATGGTCGGACAAAGCTTGCCAAGCTTTTTCCTCTTTGAAAAAATGTTTTGCTTCGGCACCCGTTCTCATCCAACCAGATGCATCACAGCCGTTCGTTGTGGAGGTGGACGCGTCTGACGTAGGGGTGGGTGCAATATTGTCCCAGGGTCCGTCCCCTGGTAAATGGCATCCGTGCGCTTTCTTTTCTAAAAAATTGTCGTCCGCCGAAAGGAATTATGATATCGGCAATAGGGAACTTTTGGCCATTAAGTTGGCTTTTGAAGAATGGCGTCACTTTTTGGAGGGGGCAGTCCACCCGGTCACCGTCATTACTGATCACAAGAACCTGCTGTATTTGGAATCTGCTAAGCGTCTGAATTCCAGACAAGCTCGATGGTCGTTGTTTTTTACCAGGTTTAATTTTGTTGTCACTTATCGCCCTGGATCTAAGAATGTTAAGGCGGATGCCTTGTCTCGCAGTTTCCCAGGGGCCGGGAAAATGGATGACTCGATTCCTATCCTTCAGGAGGGGGTGGTAGTGTCGGCTGTATGTTCTGAGCTTGAGGAGGAGGTGTTAGAGGCTCAGGGGGACGCCCCTGCAGGACCTCCAGGGAGACTGTTTGTCCCAAATCAGTTGAGACAAAAGGTTATTGAGGCACATCATAATTCTGCTTTAGCAGGACATCCAGGGAGTAAGGCTACTTTAGATCTCCTTTCTCGCCGGTTTTGGTGGCCTAACGTTAATAAAGATGTTTTAACTTTTGTTGCGTCCTGTGGGGTTTGTGCTCGCTCTAAGACCCCTCATACCCGTCCGTCTGGGACCCTCTTACCCTTGAAACTTCCGGAGCGTCCATGGACTCATTTGTCTATGGACTTCATCACGGACCTTCCTCAGTCGTCAGGGAAGACTGTCATACTGGTGGTTGTTGACAGGTTCAGTAAGATGGCACATTTCATTGCTCTTCCTGCCCTCCCTAATGCTAAAACTCTGGCGCAGGTGTTCATTGGGGAGATTGTGAGACTTCATGGGTTGCCTTCTGATGTGGTGTCAGATAGAGGGTCTCAGTTTGTGTCCAAGTTTTGGAGGGCATTTTGTTTACGTCGGGGGATGCAATTGTCATTTTCCTCGGCTTTTCATCCGCAGACCAATGGTCAGACAGAGCGTCTGAATCAAAGCCTAGAGACTTATCTTCGGTGTTTTGTCTCAGAGAACCAGGAGGACTGGTCTTCTTTCTTGCCTCTGGCAGAGTTCGCTCTTAACAACAGGCGGAGCGAGTCCACTGGTAAGTCCCCGTTTTTTGGGGCATATGGTTTTCATCCCCAGTTTTGTACATTCAATGGGGGGGGCCCTTCTGGGGTTCCTGAGGAGGAGCGTTTCTCGTCGTCACTTGCTTCAGTGTGGAGAGGTGTATTGAATAATCTGAGTGCTATGGGGAACCGTTATAAACGTATGGCTGATAGGAGGAGAGTTTCTGGTCCAGATCTTAATGTGAACGATCTGGTATGGTTGTCTACCAGGAATATAAAACTTAAAGTTCCCTCCTGGAAGCTGGGCCCCAGATTCATCGGGCCGTACAGGATCAGTTCCATAATTAATCCTGTGGCATTTCGTCTGGACCTCCCTCCTACGTTTAAAATCCACAATGTGTTCCACAAGTCATTACTTAAGAGGTACGTGGCACCAGTCATACCATCACCTCTACCTCCTCCTCCAGTGGTGGTCAATGGTAACTTGGAGTTTCAAGTGTCAAAGATCATTGACTCACGTCTGAATCGACGATCCCTTCAGTACTTGGTGCATTGGAAGGGGTATGGTCCAGAGGAGAGGACGTGGGTTCCTGCGTCTGACATTAACGCAGATCGTTTGGTGCGGACCTTCCACAGAACTCACCCGGGCAAACCTGGCCCTGAGGGTCCGGAGGCCCCTCGTAGAAGGGGGGGTACTGTCATGTGTGCATCGCCACGAAGATCGTCGCGGTTGCACATTCTGACTTCTCACAGCTGAGTTGCTGTTTCTTTGTGTTTGGCAGTTAGGGAGTTAATTCTGTCTGTGCTCAGTTCTGGGACTGGGTGCAGTTTCTCCCGGCTGCAATTAATTATTTGTTGATTGGTTTCCTTTAAATCTCTGGTTGTCTGTGTTGGGAGTTGCCAGTGAAATTCTTCATGCAGACCACAGATAGGATTGTATCTGTATAGACTTAAGTTAAAGAGCTCCTTAGTTGTTTTAAGCTCACCTTGCTTAGAGTTTAATATCCCAGATCATTTATGTTCCTTCTGTGTTTGAGTGTGTATGCAAGTCTGTGTTTTCTCCAGTCTGTCTTATATGTCTAATCTGTGTATTTAGCAGAGATCAGCCCATATCCCTTTGGTGGTAATCAGAATCCTTCTTAGGACTGATTACAGGGTTCAGGGACTGATAGGAGACAGGGTTAGGCTGGAGACTTGGACCTCTGAACCATTATCAGTACCTCCAAGGTGAGGGATTAGTTAGGACCCCAGTTTAGGGTCAGGTTAGACCCCCGGTCCTCCTCTTTCCTGTGACAGTGTATCAAGTCCTCAAGATTAACCCTGAGTTCAACGGATATCGTGTCAGGTAAATCTATTGTATATTTACATGCTGATGTTGCTAATCTATATGTTGTATAGAGTGTTGTTCTTTTAAGAATAGTTTACTGACATCGTACACATATCATAAGACCGCGTGACAAGCGGTGGCGAATGGGTTAATAAGGGGTTAAAGCCACCTTGCAATTGAAAGGTGACTTTAAGCCAGGTTAATAATTGAGAGCTGTTAATTAGACAACTATCAATTATTAATCCTATTGTATGAAAGAAAAATCAAACACACACACTTTAATAAAAAAGAAGTTTAATGAAATAATCAAACAGTTTTTGACCATATTTTATTTTCCTGCTAAAACCATTTCCTGTAATAAAAATAAAATAAAAAAGCATAATTGTTCTTACCTATCCGATGCACAGTCAGGTCCCATGCTGTAATCCATCAGAAAGGGTTAACAGGTTACAGCTAGCAGGCAGCTAATGCTGCCTGCTGAGCTGTTACCCCCGAATGAATAAGTTCCTCTCCCAGCGAAAGGAGAGGAAGTGATTAATGAATGAATAAATGATTTATTCCCACTTTCACTTCAGGTCAGGTCACCCTGACCTGACCTAAAGTGAAAGTGGGACGCAATCAATTAAGCTTCACACACAAATCATTTCCTCTCCTGTCGGCAGGAGATAAGCTCATTCATTCAGGAGCTTTCAGCTGAGCAGGCAGCATTACTTGCGCTGCTTGGCTGAAAGCTAGTTAACCCTTTGTGAAGGATTACAGCGTGGGACGTGACAGATCGCCGGATAGGTAAGAATAATGTTGTTTTATTATTTTTTCTTTATTATAGGAGATCAAGGGCTTCGCAGGGATTAAGAGTTAAATAAAACATGGTCAAAAAAATGTGTATTTATTTCATTAAAATTATTTATTCTTAAAGTGTGTGTGTTTTTTTATTTACTTCAATAGGATTAATAATTGATAGTTGTCTAATTGACAGCTCTCAATTATTAACCTGGCTTAAAGTCACCTTTCAATTGCAAGGTGGCTTTAACCCCTTATTAACCCATTCGCCACCGCTACAGGGCAATGGGAATAGACGGGCAAAGTGCCAGAAAGGGCTAATCTAATTAGAGATTTGCCCTTTCTGGGGTGTCTGGGGGCAGAAGTTAGTAGCCAGGGGGGGCACAAAAAAAATGTACCCTCCCTAGGCTATTATTATCTGCCCCCACTCGCTGGCTTTGTCTGTCTGGTGGAGAAAATACAGCGGGAGCCCATGCATTTTTTTACAACAAATTTACACCTTTAATTAACCCCTACATATCTGAAATTTTGCACACATACACTTATGTAATTGTAAGTTAAAACCATATATCAAAATACATGAAATGACATGGTTAACTGTGTGTAAACAATGTATCATTTCATGTCGGCTTCTGTGATTTCACAAAAGCCGGCAATTGAATTAGCGGCTATTACAGTATGTAGAAGTGTATGAACTATAAATATATGTATATATATATATATATGTCACAATGACATATATATATATATATATGTATTCTATGTGTGTATGTGTATTGTTTCTATTCTTTATTAAAGCTGTCAGTGTGATTTTGCAGTATAGCCAGGGATGAATTAGCGGCTATTATACTATGTAGAAGTGTATGACATATATATATATATATATATATATATATATATATATATATAATTATTTGCTTTTTGTGTACATTTATTTTTACAATGTGATTTTTACTTGACTTTTTACATAGAGATAACTGCTCTATGTAAAACTTCATGTTAAAATCGCATTGCATACAGATGGAAAACTGATGGAAAACGCATGGAAAACGCATGGTGCGATTTAAAATCGCATGCAAATCGCATGACATTTTACTAGAATCGTACAGTTTTTTCCGTCCAGAAAACGGATCGATTTTTTTCCAGCCAGTGAGTATGGGCCCTCACACCGATTTTGGCTGAGAAAATAATTGCAAATGAGATGTCACCTATTGAATAACATTGGTCCGATTTGAATCCGATTTTTTATCAGCTGAAAATCATCCGTTTTTGGCTCAAGTGAGTATGAGCCCTTAGGGCCGATAACCTTGTCTTCCCCTGCCAATTACACCTACAACTTCCTACTGTGAGCATTTGGGCTCATACTCACTGGCGACGAAAACTGTGTATATTCAGCCGATAAAAAATTGGATTCAAATCTGACCATTGTTATTCAATAGGTGACATCTCATTTGCGATTTTTTTCTCAACCGAAATCGGTGTGAGAAAAAAATCGCAACTTGCTGCGATTTGATGCGAATTTGGCATGATAATCACCAATGCAAGTCAATGGGTGCAAGAAATCATCGCACAGCACTCGCACCATGCGAGTGCTGTCCGATTTTATACGCACCAGTCTCCTTTGAAAAGCCGGCAATTCATCCCCGGCTACTGTAAAATCACACTGACAGCTCACAAAACACTAGATACATACACATAGAATACATATACAGTACAGACTAAAAGTTTGGACACACCTTCTCATTCAAAGATTCTTCTGTATTTTCATGACTATGAAAATTGGAGAATCACACTGAAGGCATCAAAACTATGAATTAACACATGTGGAATTATACATTACACTTTACAAAAAAGTATGAAACAACAGAAAATATGTCTTATATTCTAGGTTCTTCAAAGTAGCCACCTTTTGCTTTGATTACTGCTTTGCACGCAGAAATGGTGAACGGATGGACTCTACATGCCTAGTTCCCACAGTGAAGCATGGATGAGGAGGTGTGATGGTGTGGGGTGCTTTGCTGGTGATACTGTTGGGGATTATTCAAAATTGAAGCGGTGAGCGGTCCAGCTCACCCCAAACCATCTCGATTGGGTTCAGGTCTGGTGACTGTGGAGGCCAGGTCATCTGGCATAACACCCCATCACTCTCCTTCTTGGTCAAATAGCCCTTACACAGTCTGGAGTAGTGTTTGGGGTCATTGTCCTGTTGAAAAATAAATGATGGTCCAACTAAACGCAAACCGGATGGAATAGCATGCTGCTGCAAGATGCTGTAGTAGCCATGCTGGTTCAGTATGCCTTCAATTTTAAATAAATCCCCAACAGTGTCACCAGCAAAGCACCCCCACATCATCACACCACCTCCTCCATGCTTCACGGTGGGAACCAGGCATGTAGAGTCCATCCGTTCACCTTTTCTGCTTGCAAAGCAGTAATCAAAGCAAAAGGTGGCTACTTTGAAGAACCTAGAATATAAGACATATTTTCAGTTGTTTCACACTTTTTTGTAAAGTGTAATGTATAATTCCACATGTGTTAATTCATAGTTTTGATGCCTTCAGTGTGATTCTACAATTTTCTCAGTCATGAAAATACAGAAAAATCGTTGAATGAGAAGGTGTGTCCAAACTTTTGGTCTGTACTGTATATATATATATATACATGTCATTGTGACTAGGGTTGAGCATTCCGATACCGAAACCCGGTTCCGATACCTGAAATCCAATGTAAGTCTATGGGAACAAAATATCGGAATTAAAAATATTCCGATATTTTGTTCCCATAGACTTACATTGGATTTCAGGTATCGGAACCGGGTTTCGGTATCGGAATGCTCAACCCTAATTGTGACACATACATATATATATATATATTTATAGTTCATACACTTCTACATAGTATAATAGCCGTTAATTCAATTACCGGCTTTTGTGAAATGACAGAACCCGACATGAAATGACACCTGGTTAACATAAAGTTAACCATGTCATTTCATGTAGTTTGATATATGGTTTAAACTTACAATTACATGAGTGTATGTGTGCAAAATTGCAGACATGTAGGGGTTAATTAAAGGTGTAAATTAGTTGAAAAAAAATGCGTGGGCTCCCGCTGTATTTTCTCCACCAGACAGACAAAGCAAGCGAGTGGGGGCAAATAATAATACCCCAGGGAGGGTGCATTTATTTTGTGCCCCCCCGCTACTAACATCTGCCCCCAGACACCCCAGAAAAGGCAAATCTATAATTAGATTAGCTCTTTCTGGCACTTTGCCCGTCTATTCCCATTGCCCTGTAGAGGTGGCGAATGGGTTAATAAGGGGTTAAAGCCACCTTGCAATTGAAAGGTGACTTTAAGCCAGGTTAATAATTGAGAGCTGTCAATTAGACAACTATCAATTATTAATCCTATTGTATGAAAGAAAAATCAAACACACACACTTTAATAAAAAATCATTTTACTGAAATAATCAAACAGTTTTTGACCATCTTTTATTTTCCTGCTAAAACCATTTACTGTAATAAAAATAAAATAAAAAAGCAATGCAGCTAATGCTGCCTGCTGAGCTGTTACCCCCTGAATGAATAACTTCCTCTCCCGGCGACAGGAGAGGAAGTGATTAATGTGTGAAGCTTAATTGATTTCTTCCCACTTTCACTTCAGGTCAGATCACCCTGACCTGAAGTGAAAGTGGGAAGCAATCATTTAAGCTTCACACATTCATCACTTCCTCTCCTGACGCCGGGAGAGGAACTGATTCATTCAGGGGATTACATCTGAGCAATAAAATATGGTCCAAAACTGTGTCTTTATTTCATTAAAAGGATTAATAATTAATGTGTGTGTGTTTTTTTTCCTTTCATACAATAGGATTAATAATTGATAGTTGTCAAATTGACAGCTCTCAATTATTAACCTGGCTTAAAGTCACCTTTCAATTGCAAGGTGGCTTTAACCCCTTATTAACACATTCACCACCGCTACAGGGCAATGGGAATAGACGGGCAAAGTGCCAGAAAGGGCTAATCTAATTATAGATTTGCCTTTTCTGGTTGTCTGGGGGCAGATGTTAGTAGCCAGGGGGGGCACAAAATAAATGCACCCTCCCTGGGCTATTATTATTTGCCCCCACTCACTTGCTTTGTCTGTCTGGTGGAGAAAATATAGTGGGAGCCCACGCATTTTTTTTAACAAATTTACACCTTTAATTAACCCCTACATGTCTGAAATGTTGCACACATACACTCATGTAATTGTAAGTTAAAACCATATATCAAAATACATGAAATGACATGGTTAACTGTATGTAAACCATGTGTCATTTCATGTCGGGTTCTGTGATTTCACAAAAGCTGGCAATTGAATTAGCGGCTATTACAGTATGTAGAAGTGTATGAACTATAAATATATATATATATATATATATATGTATTCTATGTGTGTATATGTATTGTTTCTATTCTTTATTAAAGCTGTCAGTGTGATTTTACAGTATAGCCGGGGATGAATTAGCGGCTATTATACTATGTAGAAGTGAGTGATCTATATATATATGAGAAACCGTAGAGAAAAGTATGCCACAAAAAGGGGAACACCCATAAAAATTATGATATTTTATTTTTATTATTATTAACAGGTACCAAACATCAATGAAAAAGACACTAGTACATTTAAAAACATTAAAACAGATAAACTGGATATGTCATGAAATAATGACCATATCTCCCCACACCTAACCAAAATACAGCATAGAAAATGGCATCATGAAATTGTTATACAAACAGAAACAACATGAGCTATCTGAGACAAAGATTCAAAATAAATGATCATGCTCTTTCTTTTTCTTTTGTATCCAGTTTATCTGTTTTAATGTTTTTAAATGTACTAGTGTCTTTTTCATTGATGTTTGGTACCTGTTAATAATAATAAAAATAAAATATCATAATTTTTATGGGTGTTCCCATTTTTGTGGCATACTTTTCTCTACGGTTTCTCAGTTTTTTGTTTTTTTTTGCCTCTGATGAACCCCTTTGAATTCTAATTATATAGTGGTGCCCTCCCGCCTCATTGTTTTTTTCACATATATATATATATATATATATATATATTATATATATATATATAATTATTTGCTTTTTGTGCACATTTTTTTTTTGCAATGTGATTTTTACATGATTTTTTACATAGAGATAACTGCTCTATGTAAAACGTCATGTTAAAATCGCATTACATACAGATGGAAAACTGATGGAAAACGGATGGAGCAATTAAAAATCGCATACAAATCGCATGACAATTACATATAATCGTACCGCTTTTTCCATCCAGAAAACTGACCGTTTTTTTTCCACAAATGGGTATGAGCCCTTTCTCAGACCATTCATAACATCTGGACTGAAGTATAATCCAATTTGGCTGCAGCTGCAGCAATAACAAAGGACAGTGCTGATAGACACCGTCATCCTGTTCCCAACATAGTTCCAGGAAATAAGATTTGGCTTTCCACCAAAAATATTTGCTTAACCCCTTAACCCCCAAGGGTGGTTTGCACGTTAATGACCGGTCCAATTTTAACAATTCTGACCACTGTCTCTTTATAAGGCTATAACTCTGGAACGCTTCAACGGATCTTCACGATTCTGAGAATGTTTTCTTGTGACTTATTGTACTTCATGATAGTGGTAAAATTTCTTTGATATAACTTGCGGTTATTTATGAAAAAAATGGAAATATGGCGAAGATTTTGAAAATTTTGCAATTTTCAAACTTTGAATTTTTATTCCCTTAAAACAGAGAAATATGTCACACAAAATAGTTAACAAATAACATTTCCCACATGTCTACTTTACATCAGCACAATTTTGAAAATAATTTTTTTTTGTTACGAAGTTATAAGGGTTAAAAGTTGACCAGCGATTTCTCATTTTTACAACAAATTGTACAAAACCATTTTTTAGGGATACACCTCACATTTGAAGTCACTTTGAGGAGTCTATATGGCAGAAAATACCCAGAACTGACACCATTCTAAAAACTGCACCCCTCAAGGTACTCAAAGCCACATTCAAGAAGTTTATTAACCCTTCAGGTGCTTCACAGGAGCTGAAGCAACTTGGAAGGAAAAAATGAACATTTAACTTTTTAGTCACAAAAATAATCTTTACAAACAATTTTTTTATTTTAACAAGGGTAAAAGGAGAAAATGGACAGATAAAGTAGTTGTGCAATTTCTCCAGAGTATGCCAATACCCCACATGTGGGGGAAAACCACTGTTTGGGCACACGGCAGGGCTTGGAAGGGAAGGAGCGCCGTTTGACTTTTATAAACCAAAATTGGCTGTAATTGAGATTGGACGCCATGTCGCGTTTGGAGAGCCCCTGAGGTGCCTAAACAGTGGAAATCCCCCACATGTGACACCATTTTGGAAACTAGACCCCCTAAGGAACTTATCTAGATCTGTTGTGAGCACTTTGAAGCCCCAAGTGTTCCACTAAAGTTTATAATGCCTGAGTGTGAAAAAAAAAAAATTCCACAAAAATGATTTTCTAGTCCCCAATTTTTGATTTTTCCCAAGGAAAATTGGACCACAAAAGTTGTTGTCCAATTTGTCCTGATTACGCTTATACCCCATATGTGGGGAGAAATACTGTTTGGGCGCACTTCAGGGCTCGGAAAGGAAGTAATGACGTTTTGGAATGCAGACTTTGATGTGTGTCATGTTCAGTTTGCAGAGTCCCTGATGTGCCTAAACAGTGGAAACCCCCCCAAAAGTGACCCCGTTTTGGAAACTAGACCCCCTAAGGAACTTATCTATATCTGTGGTGAGCACTTTGAACCCCCAAGTGCTTCACACAAGTTTATAATGCTCGGGCATGAAAATAAAAAATCCTATTTTTTTCCCACAAAAATGATATTTAAGTCACCAATTTTTTATTTTCCCATGGGTAACATGAGAAATTGGACCATAAAATTTGTTGTCCAATTTGTCCTGAGTATGCTGATACCTCATATGTGGGGGGAAACCACTGTTTCTGCGCATGGCAGAGCTCGGAAGGGAAGGAGCGCCATTTGACTTTTTCAAACCAAAATTGTCTGGAATCGAGATTGGACACCATGTCACATTTTGATAGCCCCTGATGTGCCTAAACAGTGGGAATCCCCCACAAGTGACCCTATTTTAGAAACTAGACCCCCCAAGGAACTTATCTAGATCTGTGGTGAGCACTTTGAACCCCCAAGTGCTTCACACAAGTTTATAACGTAGAGCCGTAAAATTAAAAAATCATATTTTTCCACAAAAATGATCTTTTCACCCCAATTTTTTATTTTCCCAAGGGTAACCACACCTCAAAAGTTAATGTGCAATTTGTCCTGCGTACGCTGATACCCAATATATGGGGGTAAACCTTTGTTTGGGTGCATGGCAAAGCTCGGAAGGGAAGGAGCGCAGTTTGACTTTTTCAACGCAGAATTGGCTGTATGCCATGTCGCGTTTGGAGAGCCCCTGATTTGCCTAAACAGTGGAAACCCCCCACAAGTGAAACCATTTTGGAAACTAGACCCCCTAAGGAACTTATCTAGATCTGTTGTGAGCACGTTGAACCCCCAAGTGTTTCACTAAAGTTTATAATGCCTGGTTGTGAAAAAAAAGAAATTCCACAAAAATGATTTTTTTAGTCCCCAATTTTCCAATTTTTGATTTTTCCCAAGGAAATTGGACCGCAAAAGTTGTTGTGCAATTTGTCCTGAGTACGGTGATACCCCATATGTGGGGGAGAAATACTGTTTGGGCGCACTTCAGGGCTCGGAAAGGAAGTAATGACATTTTGGAATGCAGACTTTGATGGGTGTCATGTTCAGTTTGCAGAGTCCCTGATGTGCCTAAACAGTGGAAACCCCCCACAAGTGACCCCGTTTTGGAAACTAGACCTTCTATGGAACTTATCTAGATCTGTGGTGAGCACTTTGAACCCCCAAGTGCTTCACACAAGTTTATAATGCCCGGGCATGAAAATAAAAAATCCTATTTTTTTCCCACAAAAATGATATTTAAGTCACCAATTTTTTATTTTCCCATGGGTAACATGAGAAATTGGACCATAAAAGTTGTTTTCCAATTTGTCCTGAGTACGCTGATACCCCATCTGTGGGGGGGGGACCACTGTTTGTGCGCATGGCAGAGCTCGGAAGGGAAGGAGCGACATTTGACTTTTTCAAACCAAAATTGGCTGGAATCGAGATTGGACCCCATGTCGCATTTTGATAGCCCCTGATGTGCCTAAACAGAGGGAATCCCCCACAACTGACCCCATTTTAGAAACTAGACCCCCCCAAGGAACTTATCTAGTTCTGTGGTGAGCACTTTGAACCCCCAAGTGCTTCACACAAGTTTATAACGTAGAGCCGTAAAATTAAAAAATCATATTTTTTCCACAAAAATGATCTTTTCACCCCAATTTTTATTTTCCTAAGGGTAACAACACCTCAAAAATTATTGTGCAATTTGTCCTGCATACGCTGATACCCAATATGTGGGGGTAAACCACTGTTTGGGTGCATGGCAGAGTTAGGAGGGATGGAGCGCAGTTTGACTTTTTCAACGCAGAATTGGCTGTATGCCATGTCGTGTTTGGAGAGCCCCTGATCTGCCTAAGCAGTGGAAACCCCACACAAGTAAAACCATTTTGGAAACTAGACCCCCTAAGGAACTTATCTAGATCTATGGTGAGTACTTTGAACCCCCAAGTGCTTCACTAAAGTTTATAATGCCTGGTTGTGAAAAAAAAATTCCACAACAATGATTTTTTAGTCCCTAATTTTCCAATTTTTGATTTTTCCCAAGAAAATTGGACCAAAAAGTTGTTGTCCAATTTTTCCTGAGTACGCTGATACCCTATATGTGGGGGAAAACTACTGTATGGGCACACGTCGGGGCTCAGAAGTGAAGTAGTGACGTTTTGCGTTGCAGACTTTGATGGAATGGTCTGCTGGTGTCATGTCGCGTTTGGAGAGCCCCTGATGTACCTAAACAGTGGAAACCCCCCCAAATGACCCCATTATGAAAACTATACCCCCAAATTAACTTATCTAGATGTGTTGTGAGAACTTTGAACCCAAAGTGCTTCACAGAAGTTTATAACATAGAACCATAAAAATAAAAAATCATATTTTTTTCCATAAAAATGATATTTTCACCCTCAATTTTTTATTTTCCCAAGGGTAACAGAAGAAATTGGACCCCAAGAGTTATTGTGCAATTTGTCCTCAGTATGCTGATACCCCATATGTGGGGGTAAACTACTGTTTGGGCAGAGCTCAGAAGGGAAGGAGAACCTTTAGACTTTTTCAACGCCGAAGTGGCTAGAATTGAGATCAGACGCCATGTCACGTTTAGAGAGCCCCTGATGTGTCTAAACAGTGGAAACCCCCCAATTCTAACTCCAACCCTAACCCCAACTCACCCCTAACCCTAATCCCAACCCTAATCATAACCCTAACCACAAACCTAACCCTAGCACACCCGTAACCCTAGTCCCAACCTTAACCCTAACTTTAGCCCCAACTCTAACCCTAACTTTAGCCCCAAACCTAACTCTAATTGGAAAATGGAAATAAATACATTTTTTAATTTTATTATTTTTTCCTAACTAAGGGGGTAATAAAGGGGGGTTTGATTTAATATTTATAGCGGGTTTTTATTTTTTGCAGCTGTCACACGCTAAAAGACGTTTTTTATTGCAAAAAATAGTTTTTGTATCATCACATTCTGAGAGCTATAATTTTTTCTTATTTTGGCTCACAGAGTCATGTGAGGTCTTATTTTTTGCGGGACAAGGTGACTTTTTTATTTGGTACCATTTTTGGGCACATGACATTTTTTGATCGCTTTTTATTACGATTTTTGGCAGGCAGAATTAACAAAAACCAGCAATTCATGAATTTCTTTTGGGGGGTGGGTGTTTATACAGTTCCACGTGTGGTAAAATTGATAAAGCAGTTTTATTCTTCGGGTCAGTACGATTACAGCGATACCTCATTTGTATACCTCATTTGTATAATTTTTTTATGTTTTGGCGCTTTTATACAATAAAAACGATTATATATAAAAAATAATTATTTTTGCATCGCTTCATTCTGCGAGCTATAACTTTTTTATTGTTTCACTGATGATGCTGTGTGGTGACTTGTTTTTTGCGGGACAAGATGACATTTTCAGCGGTACCATGCTTATTTATATCCGTCTTTTTGATCGCGTGTTATTCCACTTTTTGTTTGGCCGTATGATGATGAATCATTGTTTTTAGCCTTGTTTTTTTTTCTTAAGGGGTTCACTAAAGGGGTTAACTAATGGGACAGGTTTATAGGGCGGGTCGTTTCGGACGCGGAGATAATAAATATGTGTACTTTTATTGTTTTGTTTTTTTATTTACATGAAGAAATGAATTTAATGGGGAATATTTTTTTTTACTTTATTTTGGAATTTTTTTTTACACATGTGATTTTCATTTTTTTTAACTTTTTTACTTTGTCCCAGGGTGGGACATCACAGTATAAAGTCAGATCGCTGGTCTTACAGTGTGCACAGCACTCTGTGAGACCAGGGATCTCACAGGCACTGCTGCAGGCCTCCCTGCAGGACCCGGCGGCCATCTTGGATCCAGGGTCTTGCAGGGAGGAAGGCCTCAGAACAGCGCGATCACATCGCGCTCTTCTGACGGTCTCAGGAAGCACGCAGGGAGCCCCCTCCCTGCGCTATGCTTCCCTGTGCCCCAGGTACACCGCGATCATGTTTGATCGCGGTGTGCCAGGGGTTAATGTGCCGGGAGCGGTCCGTGACCGCTCCTGGCACAAAGTGCCAGGTGTCAGCTGTGATAATCAGCTGACACCCGGCCGTACTATTCCGTCCCTGGGAATTAAGTACCAGGTCACATGGATAGAATAGTACGTCGGATGGAATTAAAGGGTTAAAGAATTGATACAAAACAATGTCTCCTAAGTTCAGTAAATAAATCAGTAAATTAATTCAGTCACTTTCTGTCTAAAAGTACAATCAGCGCTAAAAATCCCTAATACTTTTTATGTCTCTCTAGTAAAGCCTGTGGTCCTAAGCAAAATCTCTACCAATGTCTAGACCGTTCTTGCTTGTGTCTCTCATCACCGAATATGAGATCAACCAAATTTAGGACTGTTCGTGGGAATCTATTCTACTTGATTGACTAATAGGGATACTGTCCTGAAAAGGGATTCTAGGTTCCCAAAAAGGACATCAATGCTCCAATCTTGCTCAAGAGATTTCTTCTATTACTGCCTCTTCTGAGAGAGCCCTAAAATGGGAGTTTACTTCCTCTATGGCATTTGTACTTTGCTGTACTCTATGTCAGGTTTTAAAAGTTGCATAGTGTGTCTCTGTGATATCATCTCATTAGGCAATTTAAGGCCAGTTGGGGTCATATTTGTTTCTTGGTTTTGACACTCTCGAGTTCAGTTGTTTGGACTGCTCTACTATCTCTTTACATTGTGGGTCATCTTGCAATCCTCTTATGATACCTGAATATTCTCAATCCTACCAGATAAGTTTTGCTAGTCACCATATGAATAAACCTATCAGTTAGAGTAAGCATAATGAACTGTTTGCCTCCGTCAATATTGTGCATTGATCCTTACAAAACACCTGTGATTCTTCAGCCTTCCTGTTCATGTTGCTTTGGACATGCAATTTTAACTGTTCTCCTGGCCCTGTGGTTTCCCGTGTGCCCAAGTTCTCATACTCCCTGTTCCTTTCAGCTGACTGTGCCAACACCCTGGAACTGTGTGCCTGCTTTGACCTCTGCCTTTGGGAATACACCTCACCAGGTAACCTAAAATATCAGTGAATTGAGTTGCCATGAATCATAAGCAGTGAAAGCTTACAATTGCTGCAACATATGCAAACCATTTAGTGCTGATGGTGACCATTCTATTTTTGCAAAATCAGGAGAGCGTGCTTCAACAGGAAAGAATGGTGTAAATCCTCAGACATTCTCCTGGCCATGTCCACCAACTTATTCATGCAGGAATAGTTTTTAAATAAATTTTGCACAATTTAATTCAATTCCATTGAATAAGCATGAGTTACTTTGCTCAAATTTAGCGTAGCAGTTCATGAGGACCCCTCCAGTGTGAGACTTCATACTTAATGTAGAGTAACAATTCATCCGCTGTATAACTTTTCTTTGCCAGGCTAACAAGCAGCAATACAGCTTGGCAGCGCTAAAGCTTACGAAAAAAAAGACTGAAGGCAGGGAGTGGATGCAATGCTGTGTCCTGTTGCTGTCAGTAAAAATGCAGGAGTGACAACAGTAAGCTCATTGTGTAGTAAGTAAGAAGTAACTGCTACAGAGTAGAACTCGATTATTCAAAGCGAGCAGCTGTAGGGAGACTCCAACTTAAATTTCTCCCTATAGCCATACTTCCAAAAAAAACAGCCTAACAAGATTTAAATCCTATTTACCTGCAGATTACCATTTTCCCTGCAGGTAAACAGGATTTTTGTAGGTTACAATTTCACTTTAAGTCATGTATGTACTCTAGCCAGACATACATGCAGGATGAAGTCTTAGGCCTCTTTTACACATCAGTTTTTTCGCGGTCAGGCGCGATTCGGCAGTTTTTATAAAAAAGGATCCGTTTTTTTTACCGCCGGATCCGTTTTTTTCTCATTGACATGCATTAGCGCCGGATCGCGCCACATGTTATTGCGTTTCGTCCGTTTTCTGCCAGATCCATCATAGATTTTAATTCCGGCGGCCGGACAAGACGCATCATGTAACGGTTTTTTTTTCTGCCGGAAACAACACATCGCGCCAGAAGCGGCGCGTCAGGCTTGGTCATATAATAGAAGTCTATGGTACCGGATCAGGCATAGCACTGATGCGGCTACCAGACTTCGTTTTCTTCATCTCTGCATGCCTGGAAGCCGAAAACCAAGGTCTCTCTCTCCCTCCTCCGTGCCAGACATGCGTACAATACATTTTCTGGGGTCAAAGGTTCACAACGGATCCGGCTAAAAACCGGATCCAGCACATCAGTTTTTTTGCAATCTACGCTGGATCCGTCTTTTTAGAAATTGGACGGATTCTGCCTGATTGCAAAAAACTGATGTGTGAAAGAGGCCTTATGCTCTTTCAAGCAGACCCTTACAAAGATTGTCTGGAATTGATAAAATGTCAGTCTGCTTTCAAGAAAATTTCAAAGAGTTGTTTATTTATGTCTGAGATTATTTTCTCCATTTTCAGACAAAGAGTGGTCTGAAAATTTCAAGCACTTTGTGTAATACCCGAACAAAATGCCTAAAATGTCTGGTATATTAGTGCATGATCTTAGATTCCCTTTGAACACATACCCTGTTGCATATTTTTAAGCGCATAGTTCTATCAAAGCAACTTGCACTTCACAATAATAAGAACATTAAGGGAAAAGGCCAGGATAGTTAGCGTACCTATGCACCATGTGAGTGGCATCAGTAAATGTTTTGCAATTACTATAATAATGAAGGAGCTATCATCAAAAAAGCCTTTTAACATGTATTTTTTATTATTACATTAATATATTTTATTAAATATGTAGGACTATTTTCAAACTTCCTATGTGGTGCATAATAGAACATCATTTTCTCATGTTTATGATTTTTTTTGTATATATTCTTTATTTAGAAAATTTCAATAATATAACAGGAAAGGAAAAAAGGGTAAATACTTTCCAAAAATAGTAAAAGAAAGAGAAAAAAAAAACATTCGTAATAAATCACAATGATAACACTACAAGGCTGCGGTTTTGCAAACCAAAAGGGTTGTAAGAAGAGTTTTAAAAACAAGGGCAGTAGTGGGGAGGACACAGAGTCAGAAAGTCCTGCTTAACCCCTTCACCCCCAAGGGTGGTTTGCACGTTAATGACCGGCCAATTTTTACAATTCTGACCACTGTCTCTTTATGAGGTTATAACTCTGGAACGCTTCAACGGATCTTCGCGATTCTGAGATTGTTTTCTCGTGACATATTGTACTCATGTTAGTGGTAAAATTTCTTCGATATAACTTGCGTTTATTTTTGAAAAAAAACGCAAATATGGCGAAAATTTTAAAAATTTTGCAATTTTCAAACTTTGAATTTTTTTTCCCTTAAAACAGAGAAATATGTCACACAAAATAGTTAATAAATAACATTTCCCACATATGTCTACTTTACATCAGAACAATTTTGGAACCAAAATTTTTCTTTGTTAGGAAATTAGAAGGGTTGAAAGTTGACCAGTGATTTCTCATTTTTACAACAAAATTTACAAAGCCATTTTTTTAGGGACCACCTCACATTTGAAGTCACTTTGACGGGTCTATATGGCAGAAAATACCCAAAAGTGACACCATTATAAAAACTGCACCCCTCAAGGTACTCAAAACTACATTCAAGAAGTTTATTAACCCTTCAGGTGCTTCACAGGAGCTGAAGCAACGTGGCTGGAAAAAATTAATATTTAACTTTTTAGCCACAAAAATGATCTTTTACAAACTTTTTTTTATTTTCACAAGGGTAAAAGGAGAAAATGGACAGATAAAGTTGTTGTGCAATTTCTCCTGAGTACGCCAATACCCCATATGTGGGGAAAACCACTGTTTGGGCACACGGCAGAGCTCGTAAGGGAAGGAGCGCCGTTTGACTTTTTCAAACTAAAATTGGCTGGAATTGAGATTGGACGCCATGTCGTGTTTGGAGAGCCCCTGATACGCCTAAACAGTGGAAACCCCCACAAGTGACACCATTTTGGAAACTAGACCCCCTAAGGAACTTATCTAGATCTGTTGTGAGCACTTTGAACCCCAAAGTGTCTCACAAAAGTTTATAATGCCTGGGTGTGAAAAAAAAAAAAAACAATTTTCCACAAAAATGATTTTTAGTCCCAAATTTTTGATTTTTCCCAAGGAAATTGGACCCCAAAACTTGTTGTCCAATTTGTCCTGAGTACGCTGATACCCCATATGTGGGGGGGGGAAACTGTTTGGGCGCACGGCAGGCTTGGAAAAGAAGCAGTAACGTTTGGAATGCAAACATTGATGGGGGTCATGTTCCGTTTGTAGTGCCCCAGATGAGCCTAAACAGTGGAAACCCCCCACAAGTGACCCAATTTTGGAAGCTAGACCCCCTAAGGAACTTATCTAGATCTTTGGTGAGCACTTTGAACCCCCAAGTGCTTCACACAAGTTTATAATGCCCGGCATGAAAATAAAAAATCCTATTTTTTTCCCACAAAAATTATCTCTTAGTCACTAATTTTTTATTTCCCATAGGTAACAGGAGAAATTGGACCACAAAATGTGTTGTACAATTTGTCCTGAGTACGCTGATACCCCATATGTGGGGGGAACCACTGTTTGGGCGCATGGCAGAGCTCGGAATGGAAGGAGCACTATTTGACTTTTTCCAACCAAAATTGGCTGGAATTGAGATTGGACGCCATGTTGCATTTGGAGAGCCCCTGAGTGCCTAAACAGTGGAAACCCCCCACAAGTGACCCCATTTGGGAAACTAGACCCCCTAAGGAACTTATCTAGATCTTTGGTGAGCAATTTGAACCCCCAAGTGCTTCACACAAGTTTATAACGTAGAGCCGTAAAATTAAAAAATTATATTTTTCCACAAAATTGATCTTTTCACCCCAATTTTTATTTTCCCAAGGGAAACAAGACTCCAAAAGTTATTGTGCAATTTGTCCTGAGTGCGCTGATACCCCATATGTGGGGGTAAACCACTGTTTGGGTGCATGGCAGAGTTTGGAAGGGAAGGAGCGCCGTTTGACTTTTTCAACGCAGAATTGGCTGGATGCCATGTCGTGTTTGGAGAGCTCCTGATCTGCCTAAACAGTGGAAACCCCCCACAAATGACACCATTTTGGAAACTAGACCCCTCAAGGAACTTATCTAGATGTGTGGTGAGCACTTTGAACCCCAAAGTGCTTCACAGAAGTTTATAACGTACAGCCGTAAAATAAAAAAATTCTTTTTTTTTTTTTACAAAAATGATTTTTTAGCCCCCAATATTTTATTTTCACAAGGGTAACAGGAGAAATTGGACCCCAAAAGTTGTTGTCCAATTTGTCCTGAGTATGCTGATACCCAATATATGGGAGTAAACTACTGTATGGGCGCACGTCGGGCTCGGAAGGGGAAGTAGTGACGTTTTGGATTGCAGACTTTGATGGAATGGTCTGGGGAGTCATGTCGCATTTGGAGAGCCCCTGATGCGCCTAAACAGTGGAAACCCCCCACAAGTGACCCCATTTTGGAAAATAGACCCCACAAGGAACTTATCTAGATGTGTGGTGAGCACTTTGAACCCCGAAGTGCTTCACAGAAGTTTATAACGTACAGCCGTAAAAATAAAAAATCCTTTTTTTTTTTACAAAAATGATTTTTTCGCCCCCAATATTTTTATTTTCACAAGGGTAACAGGAGAAATTGGACCCCAAAAGTTGTTGTCCAATTTGTCTTGAGTACGCTGATACCCAATATGTGGGAGTAAACTACTGTATGGGCGCACGTCGGGGCTCGGAAGGGAAGTAGTGACGTTTTGGATTGCAGACTTTGATGGAATGGTCTGGGGGAGTCATGTCGCATTTGGAGAGCCCCTGATGCGCCTAAACAGTGGAAACCCCCCACAAGTGACCCCATTTTGGAAAATAGACCCCACAAGGAACTTATCTAGATGTGTGGTGAGCACTTTGAACCCCGAAGTGCTTCACAGAAGTTTATAACGTACAGCCGTAAAAATAAAAAATCCTTTTTTTTTTACAAAAATGATTTTTTCGCCCCCAATATTTTATTTTCACAAGGGTAACAGGAGAAATTGGACCCCAAAAGTTGTTGTCCAATTTGTCCTGAGTACGCTGATACCCAATATGTGGGAGAAAACTACTGTATGGGCACACGTCGGGGCTCGGAAGGGAAGTAGTGACGTTTTGGATTGCAGACTTTGATGGAATGGTCTGGGGGCGTCATGTCGCATTTGGAGAACCCCTGATGCGCCTAAACAGTGGAAACCCCCCACAAGTGACCCCATTTTGGAAAATAGACCCCACAAGGAACTTATCTAGATGTGTGGTGAGCACTTTGAACCCCGAAGTGCTTCACAGAAGTTTATAACGTACAGCCGTAAAAATAAAAAATCCTTTTTTTTTTTACAAAAATGATTTTTTCGCCCCCAATATTTTATTTTCACAAGGGTAACAGGAGAAATTGGACCCCAAAAGTTGTTGTCCAAATTGTCCTGAGTACGCTGATACCCAATATGTGGGAGAAAACTACTGTATGGGCACACGTCGGGGCTCGGAAGGGAAGTAGTGACGTTTTGGATTGCAGACTTTGATGGAATGGTCTGGGGGCATCATGTCGCATTTGGAGAGCCCCTGATGCGCCTAAACAGTGGAAACCCCCCACAAGTGACCCCATTTTGGAAAATAGACCCCACAAGGAACTTATCTAGAAGTGTGGTGAGCGCTATGAAGCCCCAAGTACTTCACAGAAGTTTTATAACATACAGCCGTAAAAACAAAAAAATCATTTTTTTTTTTACAAAAATGATTTTGTCGCCCCCAGTTTTTTTATTTCCCAAGGGTAACAGGAGAAATAGGCCAAATTGCACAATAACTCTTGGGGTCCAGAGTATGCTGATACCCCATATGTGGGGTAAACTACTGTTTGGGCGCATGGCAGAGCTCAGAAGTGAAGGAGCACCATTTGACTTTTTCAACGCAGAATTGGCTGGAATTGAGATCAGACGCCATGTCACATTTCGAGAGCTCCTGATGTGCCTAAACAGCAGAAACCCCCCAATTCTAACTCCAACCCTAACCCCAAACACCAATAACCCTAGTCCCAACCCTAACCACAAACCTAACCCTAACACACCCATAACCCTAATCCCAACCCTAATCCTAACGTTAGCGCCAACCCTAACCCTAATACTAACGTTAGCGCCAACCCTAACCCTAACTTTAGCCGCAACCCTAACCCTAACGGAAAATGGAAATAAATACATTTTTTTAATTTTATTATTTTTCCCTAACTAAGGGGGTGATAAAGGGGGTTTGATTTACTATTTATAGCGGGTTTTTGTGATTGGCAGCTGTCACGCTAAAAGACGCTTTTTATTGCAAAAATAGTTTTTTGCATCACCACATTTTGAGAGCTATAATTTTTGCATATTTTGGCCCACAGAGTCATGTGAGGTCTTATTTTTTGCGGGACGAGTTGACGTTTTTTATTTGTACCATTTTTGAGCACGTGACGTTTTTTGATCGCTTTTTATTTCGATTTTTGGGTGGTTAGAATGAACAAAAATCAGCAATTCATGAATTTCTTTTGGGGGAGGCGTTTATACCGTTCCGCGTGCAGTTTTATTCTTCGGGTCAGTACGATTACGGCGATACCTCATTTATATCATTTTTTTAGGTTTTGGCGCTTTTATAGAATGAAAACAATTTTATATAAAAAATCATTATTTTTGCATCGCTTTAATTCTGCGAGCTACAACTTTTTTATTTTTTCGCTCTTGATGCTTTGTGATGGCTCGTTTTTTGCGGGACAAGATGACGTTTTCAGTGGTACCATGTTTATTTATATCGGTCTTTTTGATCGCGTGTTATTTCACTTTTTGTTCGCGGTATGATGATAAAGCATTGATTTTTTGCTTCTTTTTTTTTTTTTTTTTTAGGGTTCACTAAAGGGGTTAACTAGTGGGACAGTTTTAATGGGGGGGTCGTTACGGACGCGGCGATACCAAATATGTGTACTTTTATTGTTTTGTTTTTTTTATTTACAGGAAATAATGAATTTATTGGGGGAAAATTTTTTTTTTTTTTATGATTTTTTTTTACACTTTTTATTTTTACTTTTTTTACTTTTTTACTTTGTCCCAGGGTGGGACATCACTGTATTTTAGCAGATCGCTGGTGTGACAGTGTGCACAGCACTCTGTCACACCAGCGATCGCTCTGGCACTGCTGCAGGCTTCCCCAGCGCCTGCTCTCAGCAGGCACTGAGGAAGCCGCCTCCCTGCAGGACCCCGGCGCCATCTTGGATCCGGGGACCTGGAGGAGGACGGACCCTCGGAACAGCGCGACACATCGCGCTGCTCTGAGGGTCTCAGGGGAGCGCGCAGGGAGCCCCCTGCCTGCGCGATCCTCCCCTGTGCCCCGGGTACACCGCGATCATGTTTGATCGCGGTGTGCCAAGGGTTAATGTGCCGGGAACGGTCCGTGACCGCTCCTGACACACAGTCACGGGTGTCAGCTGTGATAATCAGCTGACACCCGGCGGCGATCAGCTGCGCTCCCCACGGGAGCGCAGCTGATCGCCCATGACGTACTATTCCGTCCATGGAATTAGGTCCAGGGTCACATGGACGGAATAGTACGTCTGATGGCAGAGAGGGGTTAAAATATGGAGATTAACTAAGCGATTTGGGAGATCAAACTCAAATAAAGGCATGAACATTACAGGACAGGATATATGTAAAAGAATAAACAGGATAAACAAAAGAAATTTGTAGGGAGACAGAAATTAAGGATTACCGTTACCGGTTGTGCTTATTTGTTGATCCTCTGAGGCTTTCAACCAGGCTATCCATGCATTTAGAGTCTTTAGGTTTTTAGATCCTGAAAGTCTAACACTCACATAAAACCAATTTGGTTGGATTCTTTTATCCATTCTTTGCTTGTAGGGGGTCTCTACATCTTTCCAGTGTCTTCCGACAGTTATTTTAACTGCTTTGAGCAGGTGCGGTATCAGTGAGACTTTTTTAAAGTGTAAATTTGAAGGATCCAGATTGAATAGAATGAAACTTGACGTTAATGGGATGTCTTCGGTAAAGGTTTTCTTTATATGCTCTCTAACTTTCTCCCAAAAACTTTTAATTTTTGTGCATTCCAGCCAAATGTGAGATGGAGAACCCTTCTCTTTAGTGCATCTCCAACAAAGAGGGGAGATTGAGCTGTCTATTTTATTCAATATGTCAGGTGTTTTATACCATCTTGATATGATTTTATAGTTAAATTCTTGGAATCTCACTGAAGACGTTAGGAAGTGGATGTTTTTGAAAATTGTAAGAATTTCTTCTGGGAGAAATTTTATATTTAGTTCTAATTCCCATTTTTTTATGAAATCTGGGATCTCCTGTATTTGGGTTAGGTATTTATTTATTTTGGCTATCATTTTTCCCTTTCCTTTTGTGTTCATAAATAGTTTAAGAATTGGTGCTGAGGTAGAAATGTCTGGGAGATAAAGTTTGGTTGCTTCCTGTAGAGTTTGAATTTCCTCATCTTTCAAGTGAAGGTTTTTAATGAGTGAGCTGATCTTGTTCTTGCTCATACATCTGTTTTTGTACACCAAGGAGTAAATCGGCATGTTTCTGAAGGGAATTGAGAGCCTGAATTTCCTCTTAAAAGATCTATAATTATTAGGTATCAAATGCAAGATAGGAGTGGCTTTGCATATATTTGGAATAAGATTCATTTTTTTGTTTGTTTTGTGCCATAATCTGAGGTAGCCATCGTGTACGGGTTCGTGATATTATTGCATTTAAATCTATTAAGTGGGGTGGGCCATAGGTAGTGTGAGAAACCATCATGGAGATAGTTCAACTCAAGTGGAACCCAAAGTTTTGTGGGACAAGTGGATTGAAGCTCAATAACTCTTGATATGTGGGTTAATAATCTATATCTTTTAAAGTCAGGGAGACCCAAACCTCCTCTACATCTTGATTTTATCAAGGTTTTATGATTTATCCTATGGTTTTTATCTGCCCATATAAATTTTGAAATGATATTTTTGAGTTTTTGAAAAAATTGTTGAGGAATGACTTTTGGGAGGGTTTGTAGATGGTATAGGACTTTGGGGAGAATTATCATTTTTATAAGGTTGACTCTACCGAGCCATGAAAGCGGGACATCTCTCCAATTTGATAAGGTAGACTCGACCAAATGAAGCAATGGTTTGAAGTTTAAATCAAAAAGGCGTGAAGGAGAGCAACTAAGTTTGGTTCCCAAATATGCAATGGATGAGCATTCTTTAAATGGGGAGAGTGATGCTAAGTTATTTCTGTTTCAGGAGATAAAGAAATGTGCAGTTTGAGATTGAGTTGAAGAAGTGCAACTCAGTGAGTAAAATCTGAATAGAGTTGTCAGGAAATACCAAAAAGAAAAGTATGTCATCTTCGTATGCTGCACATTTGTGTTCAACTGTGCCGATTTTCAATCCTTTGATCTTAGGGGATTGTCGTATTTTCTGCAAGAATGTCTCTAATGAGAGAATAAACAAAAGGGGCGATAGGGGGCAACCTTACCTTGTGCCGTTTTTTATGTCAAAGCTGGCGGATAGTGTGTTATTAATTTTAATTTTCATGGAGGGTGCTGTGTGTAGGGTAGTTATTTCATGTATAAAATTTAGAGGAAAGCCAAATTTTGCAAGCACTTGTTCCATGAAATACCAATCAATGCGATCGAAAGCTTTGTTTGCATCTGTGGATAGAATCGACATTTGTATATTGTATTGTTTTGCTAGATGAATCGCGTTGATTGCCCTCATGACATTATCCTTGGCTTCTCTTCCTTTGACAAAGCCAACATGTTGTCGGTTTATCAGATCTGGGAGAAGTTTTTGCATTCTGTTTATTAACATTTTGGCGTATAATTTCACATTGTTATTAATGAGTGAAATTTGCCTGCAACTGCCGCAAGAGGTGGGGTCTTTTCCCTCTTTTGGAATGAGGTGAATGTGGGCTACTAGAGACTCTTTTTTGAAATTGTTGGATTTATTAATATGATTTAAATAATCTGTCAAATGTTGGGATAATTCGGATTTAATATATTTGTAATATTCAATCGAAAAACGGTCTGGACCTGGACTTTTTCCACCTGGAGATTGGTTTATCATGTCTTTCACTTCTTCTTTAGTTATGGGACTATCTAAAAAATTTGATTGAAGGTCTGTGATTTGGGGAAGGGATAGGTTTTTTAAGAAATTTTGTATTTTAACAGTCTTATCTATGGCAGAGCTATAATTGGGTTTTAGATTGTATAGATTTGAGTAAAAATGTGAGAAGGCCTTGGCAATATCTTCTGTTTTATAAAGTAACTGATTTTTTCTTTATTTTAAGTATGTGCGTGGAGTTAATTTGTTTCTTAATTGTATTTGCCACATTTATTTGCAGATTAATATGCTCTGAATCGAGAATATGATAAAAATGTTTCTAATTTTTGATTTAAGAGAGCCTTTAGTTCAACTCTTAAGTTATAGAGGTCTTTCTCTAGAGAGGGAAGCTGTGTTAGTTTGTGTGAAGCCACTAGTTTTTTTTTATTTGAGAGAGCTTCAGTAGTATTTCTTTTTCTTTTTTTGTTCTGGAACCCTACTCAATAAGGATTCCCCTAAGAACAGCTTTATGAGCCTCCCAGGTGTTGGAGTCGCATTTGTCATGAGGGTGGTTTTCTTTGAATAAATTCTTTATGCCTGTGGCTATATATACTTGTGAGATGTTGTTCTTAAGTAAATTACTATTAGGCCGGCGTCACACTCACCGTAGAAAAATACCGTATTTTACGAGCGTAATACGGCAAAATGTTGCTGGCACAATAATCCGTATTTCATCCATTGTCAGGGTGCGGCTGCGTATTTAATGCATGTAAGCATCCGTATGCAATCCGTATGGCATCCGTATAGTGTATTTTTCTCGCAGCCTTTCAAAATGGACATTTAACGGTTTTTAGGCCTGAAACTCATTCAAACCATCATCAGAAAGCCTATTTATTGGCTCTGCATCAGGTTGCAACCCCCAATTTTGCCATTTTTGTGGTGTGCTTGTGTTGGAGTCCTGCTGCTTGCTTGCCAACATGTCTGACACTCTTCAGTTCACCCCAACTGATCGAGTGTTGTACAACTGGGTTTTGTCCCACCGCTTTGACCAGCCTTACCCAGTGATCGATGATTCGCGGAGGAGGAGGCGAATGTGGGTGCATCCGCATTTGAGGCAACGCCTCACTAAAGACCATTTTCACCGCCTTTATGCATCTCTGCAGACTCATCCAGACAAGTTTTTTCTGTTTTGTCGGATGACCATTCCCACATTTGATGTTTTGTTGGAGATTGTGCACCCTGGGATCACCTACCAGGATACCAGGATGCGGAAAGCTATCTCTGCAGAGGAGCGACTTCTCTTTACACTACGGTATGTGTTGATGGCTGTTGCAGAAATATCCTCATAATCTATCCCATATATCACCTACAACTACCAGAACTAGTGTTGAGCGATACTTTCCGATATTGCAAAATATTGGATCGGATTGGATCGGTCCGATACTCAAAAAGTATCGGATATCGCCGATTCCGATACTGGAAATCAATGTAAGTCAATGGGACAAAAATATCGGAATTAAAATAACCCCTTTCTTTCCTTGTAGGTTAATCGTACATGAAGGAAAACAACTAAGAATAATGTAGAATGTATTGGGGGAGGTGGAGGAGACATTAAAGGCATAGAGGTTTAGCCCAATCAAATGGAATAGCAGGAATACATTTTTTTTAAGACGTTCGGAGTTACAAATAAATTAACTATGTTGTTAACCTTTTTTCTATTTTGGCACATATGTATGTTTCACTACTTCCATGCTCTTCACCTTCTTTTTTACTTCTCTCACACTTTCTCCTTCATGATCCTCAGCAGCAGCATCTTTTTCATCAACTTCTTCACCTTATTTATCTTCTTCTTCAACTTCTTCCTATTATTCTTTTTTTCTACATTCTTCATATTGTTCTTGTTCAACTATTATTCTTCTTCATATTCTACTTCTTTATCTTCTTCCTATTCATCTTCTTTGTGACAGGCATTCCTGTAGTTGTAATCTCTAAAAGTTTGAAGATTACACCTTCCGTTCTTACTGTCACAAGATTTATAAAAGTATTTGTCTGCGTTCAGTTTGGCCTGCAGCAGCAGGCATTTGTCCAGGGGCACCACGAGGAGGAACGGACTCACCCCCATACACTGCTTAGTCTTCTTCTGCTTATAATTTAGAGCATATCTTTTGCTCAGATTTTTTGTCTTATGCTTAATGTTCTTCTGCTTTTTGTTCTTCTGCTTCTTGGTCTTCTGTCTCTTGTTCTGTATCTTGTTGGTTGTCTTCATCTTCTTTGTCCTCTTGGTCATCTTCTTCTGGGTAATCTTTTGTTCTTCTTTGGGGTGGTGTTCAGGCTCGTCGTCTTCATGGTCGTCGTCCTTGGGGTCATCGTCTTCTTCGGGGTGGTCTTCAGGGTCGTCTTCTTCAGGGTCTCGTCTTCGGGTCGTCTTCTTCTTTGGGGTGGTCTTCAGGGTCTTCGTCTTCAGGGTCGTCGTCAGGAAGATCCAGAGTGATTACCAAAAAAACCATTTCAAAAATCTTCAACTTGGAAATGTAGCTGAAGGTACAAGAAGGCTGAGTAACTGCAGAGAACCAGCTGACTGTCCTGGAACCCGGATGGGTAGTAGAAGGAACAAGAGCCAATGGCACTACCGAGGACCAGCTGACGGTACTGGAACCCGGATGGGTAGCAGAAGGTACAAGAGACAATGGAAGTAACGAGGACCAGCTGACTGTGCTGGAACCCGGAGGGGCAGCAGAAGGAACAGAGCCAATGGCACAACCGAGGACCAGCTGACGGTACTGGGACATGTTTACTAAGCAGGAGGTACCTGTGCTACAAAGCACTACAAAGGACCAGCAGACGTTGCTGGAACTCGGATACCGAGATGGAGGCACCTAGGCCAAAGGCACTGCCGAGAACCAGCTGATGGTACTGGAACCCGGATAGGTAGCAGAAGGTACCCATGAAAAATAAAGTTGCAAGGCCGCGAGCCAGCCGTAGTTACCGAATCCCACAGTCCTACAGGGGGTGCTTGTCCTATTGGCACTACGGAAACAGCCTTTACTTCCATATACCGCAGCCCACATAGGAAGCACCTAAACTGCAGGAACCATAGAGTCGGCTAACCCGACAGCAACACGACAGGACAACTTATTATAGGCAAAGTGACGTTGACACTGCCCGGAAACAGCTGGCGTGCTGTAACCAGGCTGGGCAGGAGGGAGTACATGTGCCAAAGACACTGCCGAGAACCAGCTGACGGTACTGGAACCCAGATGGGTAGCTGAAGGTACCCATGACAAATAAAGTTGCAAGGTCGCGAGCCGGCCGTAGTTACCGAATCCCACAGTCCTACACTGGGTGCTTGTCCTATTGGCACTGCGGAAACAGCCTTTACTTCCATATACCGCAGCCCACATAGGAAGCACCTAAACTGCAGGCACCATAGAGTCGGCTAACCTGACCGCAACACGACAGGACAACTTATTGGAGGCAAAGTGATGTTGACACTGCCCGGAAACAGCTGGCGTGTTGTAACCAGGCTGGGCAGGAGGGAGTACCCGTGCCAAAGACACTTCTGAGCAGCAACTGGCAATGTTGGAGCCCAGGGTTGAGAGTAGAAACAGAGTGGAGGCAGAGGACAAATTGGACCAAGTTGAAAATCTGAACTTGGGTGAGTGTGGACAGAGCAGGAAAGATTGCCAGCTACACAGCTGGGGATCAGCTGACATTACTGAACCCCAATAACACAGGAGCAAGTGTTGACTGTGCAGACGGCACTTCCGAGCAGCAACTGGCGGTGTTGGAGCCCAGGGATGAGAGTAGAAACAGAGTGGAGGCAGAGGACAAATTGGACCAAGTTGAAAATCTGAACTTGGGTGAGTGTGGACAAAGCAGGAAAGATTGCCAGCTACACAGGTGGGGATCAGCTGACATTACTGAACCCCAATAACACAGGAGCAAGTGTTGACTGTGCAGACGGCACTTCCAAGCAGCAACTGGCAGTGTTGGAGCCCAGGGATGAGAGTAGAAACAGAGTGGAGGCAGAGGACAAATTGGACCAAGTTGAAAATCTGAACTTGGGTGAGTGTGGACAGAGCAGGAAAGATTTTCAGCTACACAGCTGGGGATCAGCTGACATTACTGAACCCCAATAACACAGGAGCAAGTGTTGACTGTGCAGACGGCACTTCCAAGCAGCAACTGGCAGTGTTGGAGCCCAGGGATGAGAGTAGAAACAGAGTGGAGGCAGAGGGCAAATTGGACCAAGTTGAAAATCTGAACTTGGGTGAGTGTGGATAGAGCAGGAAAGATTGCCAGCTACACAGCTGGGGATCAGCTGACATTACTGAACCCCAATAACACAGGAGCAAGTGTTGACTGTGCAGACGGCACTTCCTAGCAGCAACTGGCGGTGTTGGAGCCCAGGTTCAGTCAGGGTGCAGGCTGAGGCCTAGTATGAGCAACTTTCTAATCTGGTGTCACTTGAAATTGGAGGTAGCAAGACTTCTTGCCGGACACACAGCAGGGGAACAGCTGGCATTACTGAACCCCAGTAACACAGGAGCGAGTGTTTTTATCTGTGCATACAGCACTTCCGAGCAGCAACTGGCGGTGTTGGAGCCCAGGGTCAAGGAGGGTGTAGAAAACCCATATAGAGTAGTTGCCTTGGTACGTGGCACTTCAAAATTTATATACTCCAAACAAGAGAAACATAAGCTTTACTACCATGAAATGATGAATTGAATTCAAAAATATTGAAATAAATACATTAAAAATGTAAATAATATATAATATATATGCACATAACGACAAGCAATGCAACCAAAAACAAAAAAAAAAGGGTATAGGGGTTGAAATGAATGCATACAAGTACATTTCATAATCCATTAATGCTGCCTAAGGAACGGTATGTACACCTGTAATATAGTGCAGACAATGAATGTACAACTTCTCATCATCATCATTACAAGTTATATGTGACAGTAAAATATACAGTCATTGAGGAAAAATGTTAGTTCACAGTACATATAATAAAGGTCCAGCATGTAATCCTGATAATATGGCGCAATAATCAATGATCTGATCAAGCATAACCTAGGAAAAGTGCATCGTGCATAGTGAAAATTGCTATGTATGCCTGCCAGTGCAGGTGAAACCATGCCAATGGATAGATAAGGTATATGCTATCTATCAGACTGCATAGCCACTGATGGCGAATGGCGATATAATACTGTACCTCAATAAAGGCTGCGGCACCACTCACGCTCATTTTGCTTGTAGCTTGTTGAAGAGAGGAAGTGCATGTATGCTTGCACGTTGGTTTTGACGCACAGACTGGCTTCCTGCTCTGACGCGTTGGGTAGGGAGCGTCTGTGCTTCATATGACGCTGACTTGCAGTCACGTTGCGCAGCGTTCGTCAGCACTAGCATAGCGCCAACACAAAGCCGTCATCATGACTGCTTTACTCTCTAAACATGCACCTATGAGCAAACATACACGCACGTCCCCTCTTGAAGAAGCTACAAGCAAAACGCGCGGGGGGTGTGCCGCAGCCTTTATTGAGGTATAGTATTATATCGCCATTGTCCATCAGTCGCTATGCACTCTGATACCTAGATAGCATAAACCTTTTCTATCAGTTGGCGATGTTTCACCTGCACTTGCAGGTATACATTGCTATTTTCACTATGCACGATGCACTTTTTATAGGTTATGCATGATTATTGCGCCTTATTATCAGGATTAGATGCTGCACCTTTCATATATGGGGTGTGAACTAAGAGTTGGCCTAAATCAGTGTATTTTTTACTGTCACAAATATAAATAATGATGATGATGACTAGTCCTACATCCATTGTCTGCACTATATTACAGGTGTAGATCTCGTTCCTTAAGCACCAATGGATTATGAAATGTACTTGTATGCATTCATTTCCACCCCTATACCATATGTAGGCTTTTTTGTTTGCATTTGTATTCGCCATGTGCATATATGCAGTTAAATTTAAAAAGTATTTTTGAACATATTTGGGACAACGATTATTCATTTCATGGTTTGAAAGCTGCCGTTTTTCCTCGTTTTGAGCATATCAATCAGGGTGTAGCCTCATCCCTATGTGGAGCAAGTTAGACATCTGATGTTGTTTTGAGCATGTGGAGGTAGCAGGAATTATTGCCGGACACAGCAGGGGAACAGCTGGTGTTACTGAACCCCACAAACACAGAGCGAGTGTTTTTCTCTGTGCATACAGCACTTCTGAGCAGCAACTGGCTGTGTTGAAGCCCAGGGTCAAGGAGGGTGTAGAAATCACATATAGAGTAGTTGCCTTGTTCCGTGGCACTTCAAAATATATACAGGTCCTTCTCAAAAAATTAGCATATAGTGCTAAATTTCATTATTTTCCATAATGTAATGATTACAATTAAACTTTCATATATTTTAGATTCATTACACACCAACTGAAATTTGTCAGGTCTTTTATTGTTTTAATGCTGATGATTTTGGCATACAACTCCTGATAACCCAAAAAACCTGTCTCAAAAAATTAGCATATCAAGAAAAGGTTCTCTAAACGACCTATTACCCTAATCTTCTGAATCAACTAATTAACTCTAAACACATGCAAAAGATTCCTGAGGCTTTTAAAAACTCCCTGCCTGGTTCATTACTCAAAACCCCCATCATGGGTAAGACTAGCGACCTGACTGATGTCAAGAAGGCCATCATTGACACCCTCAAGCAAGAGGGTAAGACCCAGAAAGAAATTTCTCATCTAATAGGCTGTTCCCAGAGTGCTGTATCAAGGCACCTCAATGGGAAGTCTGTTGGAAGGAAACAATGTGGCAGAAAACGCTGTACAATGAGAAGAGGTGACCGGACCCTGAGGAAGATTGTGGAGAAGGACCGATTCCAGACCTTGGGGGACCTGAGGAAACAGTGGACTGAGTCTGGTGTAAACATCCAGAGCCACCGTACACAGGCGTGTGCAGGAAATGGGCTACAGGTGCCGCATTCCCCAGGTAAAGCCACTTTTGAACCATAAACAGCGGCAGAAGCGCCTGACCTGGGCTACAGAGAAGCAGCACTGGACTGTTGCTAAGTGGTCCCAAGTTCTTTTTTCTGATGAAAGCAAATTTTGCATGTCATTCGGAAATCAAGGTGCCAGAGTCTGGAGGAAGACTGGGGAGAAGGAGATGCCAAAATGCCTGAAGTCCAGTGTCAAGTACCCACAGTCAGTGATGGTGTGGGGTGCCATGTCAGCTGCTGGTGTTGGTCCACTGTGTTTCATCAAGGGCAGGGTCAATGCAGCTAGCTATCAGGAGATTTTGGAGCACTTCATGCTTCCATCGGCTGAAATGCTTTATGGAGATGAAGATTTCATTTTTCAGCACGACCTGGCACCTGCTCACAGTGCCAAAACCACTGGTAAATGGTTTACTGACCATGGTATTACTGTGCTCAATTGGCCTGCCAACTCTCCTGACCTGAACCCCATAGAGAATCTGTGGGATATTGTGAAGAGAAAGTTGAGAGACGCAAGACCCAACACTCTGGATGAGCTTAAGGCCGCTATCGAAGCATCCTGGGCCTCCATAACACCTCAGCAGTGTCACAGGCTGATTGCCTCCATGCCACGCCGCATTGAAGCAGTCATTTCTGCAAAAGGATTCCCGACCAAGTATTGAGTGCATAACTGAACTTTATTATTTGATGTTTTTTTTGTTTGTTTTTAAAAAACACTTTTATTTTATTGGATGGTTGAAATATGTTAATTTTTTGAGACAGGTTTTTTGGGTTATCAGGAGTTGTATGCCAAAATCATCAGTATTAAAACAATAAAAGACCTGACAAATTTCATTTGGTGTGTAATGAATCTAAAATATATGAAAGTTTAATTGTAATCATTACATTATGGAAAATAATGAAATTTAGCACTATATGCTAATTTTTTGAGAAGGACCTGTATACTCCAAACAAGAGAAACATAAGATTTACTACTACCATAAAATGATGAATTGAATTAAAAAATATTGAGATAAAGACATTTAAGATATAAACGCATATATGCACATGGCGACAAGAAATGCAACCTAAAAAAAAACAAAAACGTATAGGGGTTGAAATGAATGCATACAAGTACATTTCATAAGAAATTAATGCTGGCTAAGGAACGCTATGTACACCCGTAATATAGTGCAGACAATGGATGTAGTACTAGTCATCATCATCATTACAAGTTATATGTGACAGTTAAAAATACACTCATTGAGGAAAACTGTTAGTTGACACCCCATATATTAAATGTCCAGCATGTAATCATGATAATATGGTGCAATAATCAATGATCAAGCATAACCGATAAAAATTGCATCGTGCATAGTGAAAATTGCTCTGTGTGCCTGCAAGTGCAGGTGAAACAACGCCAACTGATAGCAAAGGTATATGCTATCTATGTATCAGAGTGCATAGCCAGTGATGGCGAATGGCGATATAATACTCTACGTCAGTGGTGGCGAACCTATGGCACGCGTGCCAGAGGGGGCACGCAGAGCCCTCTCGCTGGGCACGCGCGCCATCTCCCCAAAACTAGCGCCGCCACCACTCTCCTCAGCCCGCTCGTAATCTCCTGGACTAGAGCCGGCGCAACGACCACTCTCCTCTGGCTTCTGCACTCTCCCATTGGGCTGCGCATCGTTCCATCAGTCTGCGCATGTGCTGAGGACGGGGGTATCGCGTGTGCTGAGGACAGGGATGGCGCGCGGGCTGAGGAGATTGGCGGCGGCGGTGCTATTGTCGAGATGACGCCCGTGCCCACAGATAGGATTGATAGATGAAGAGACGAGATCAGCGTTGGAACGGGCAGAGGTGAGTAGGTTTTTTTTTTATGCAAGGCCATTATTCAGTATGGAGCATCTGAGGCCATTATACTGTATGCATCATTATGTGGGGCCATTATACTGTATGCATCATCATGTGGGGCCATTATACTGTATGCATCATCATGTGGGACCATTATACTGTATGCATCATTATGTGGGGCCATTATTCAGTATGCATCATCATGTGGGGCCATTATACTGTATGCAGCAGTATATGGGGCCATTATTCAGTATGCATCATCATGCGGGGCCATTATACTGTATGCAGCAGTATATGGGGCCATTATTCAGTATGCATCATCATGTGGGGCCATTATACTGTATGCATAATCATGTGGGGCCATTATTCAGTATGGAGCATCACGTGTGGTTATTAATCATTATGGAGCATCATGTGTGGCCATTATTCAGTATGGAGCATCATGTGGGGCCATTATACAGTATGGAGCATCATGTGGGGCCATTATTCAGTATGGAGCATCACGTGGGGCCATTATACAGTATGGAGCATCATGTGGGGCCATTATACAGTATGGAGCATCACGTGTGGCCATTATTCAGTATGGAGCATAATATGTGGCCATTATACAGTATGGAGCATCACGTGGGGCCATTATACAGTATGGAGTTGTTTTTCTAATCTAAAACCTCAGTATTCCGGTTAAATTGCCGTGTTGGCACTTTGCGATAAATAAGTGGGTTTTAGATTGCTGTTTGGGCACTCGGTCTCATAAAGGTTCGCCATCACTGCTCTACGTCAATAAAGGCTGCGGCACCACTCATGCGCTTTTCGCTTGTAGAAAGTTGAAGAGGGGAAGTGTATGTATGCTTGCGCGCCGGTTTTTCCGCCCACACTGCCTTCCTGCTCTGATGCGTCGGGTAGGGGAGCGGCTGGCCGTCATATGACGCTGACTTGCAGTGATGTTGCGCAGCGTTCTTCAGCGGTAGCGCGCTCCAAAGCCGCCATCATGACTGATTTCCTGTATAAACATGCACCTATGAGCAACCAAACACGCACGTCCCCTCTTGAAGAAGCTACAAGCAAAACAAGCATTAGGGGTGCCGCTGCCTTTATTGAGGTACAGTATTATATCGTCATTGTCCATCAGTAGCTATGCACTGTGATACCTAGATAGCATAAACATTTTCTATCCGTTGGCGTTGTTTCACCTGCACTTGCAGGTATACATTTTCACTATGCACAATGAACTTTTTATAGGTTATGCATGATTATTGCGCCTTATTATCAGGATTAGATGCAGGAACTTTCATATATGGGGTGTGAACTTACAGTTGTCCTCAATCAGTGTATTTTTTACTGTCACATATATAAGTCATGATGATGATGATGACTAGTCCTACATCCATTGTCTGCAGTATATTACAGGTGTAGAAACCGTTCCTTAAGCAGCAATAATGGATTATGAAATGTACTTGTATGCATTGATTTCAACCCTTATACCCTATGTAGGCTTTTTTGTTAGCATTTGTAGTCGCCATGTGCATATATGCGCTTATATTTAAAATGTATATTTGTACATATTTGGTACTACAATTCATCATTTTATGGTTGTAATGCTGCAGTTTTTCTGGTTTTTTATTATATCAATCAGGGTGTCGGCTCTTCCCTATGTGGAGCAAGTTAGACATCTGATGTTGTGTGCATGTGGAGGGAGCAGGAGACTTATTGCCGGACACACAGCAGGGGAACAGCTGGCGTTACTGAACCCCACTAACACAGGAGCTTGTGTTTTTCTCTACGCACACGGCACTTCTGAGCAGCAACTGGCAGTGTTGGAGCCCAGGGAGTACAGTTTAGGTGGTAGAAAGATGAACAGAACAGGAGACATGGATACTGTTGCCAACCAGTTATTTAATCGGAAACTGGACAGGCAAATTCAGGAGAGATCCATACCTTGTTCATTTTCAGAAAAGTAAGCCGGTCAATGTTATCGGAGGATAGTCGCATGCGACGGTCTGTTAGTACACCACCAGCGGCACTAAAGACGCGCTCCGATAACACACTAGCAGCAGGGCAAGCTAGCACCTCCAATGCATACTGGCTAAGCTCTGGCCATGTATCCAGCTTAGAGACGCAAAACTTGAAGGGGGAAGAGCCATCTGGGAGTACACTGATAGGGCAAGACATGTAGTCTGTCACCATCTGACGGAAACGTTGCCTCCTGCTGACTGGAGCCGTCTGTGATGGTGTAGACATTTGTGGCGGTGACACAAAACTTTGCCACATTTGGGTCATACTGGTCTTGCCCTGTGCAGAGGCGCTGCTTCTGCTCCCTCTTGGTGCAGAGCTTCCTCCACTGCCTCGACGCACAGAGCTGTTTTGTAAAGCACTAGCAGCAGCAGTGCTCTCGGCTGGAATGGAGAACATGATGGAATGCACCAGCGTGTCTTGGTACTCCCGCATTTTACGCTCCCGGTTCAACGGTGTTATGAGGCCTTGTAAGTTGTCCCGGTAGCGAGGGTCTAGGAGGGTGTACACCCATTAATCAGACATGGTGAGAATGTGGGCGATGCGGCGGTCGTTTCTCAGGCACTGCAGCATGAAATCAACCATGTGCTGAAGACTCCCAACTGGCAAAGAAACGCTGTCCCCTGCAAGAGGCGTCATCTCTGCCTGCTCTGCATCACCCCACCCTCGCTCTACATACTGACTACTAGAGCATTGTGTACCTCCCTCCTCTGGAGCGATGTCTTCCTTCTCCATTGACTCCTCATCCTCCTCACAAAGTGTCCCCTGCCTAGGCCTTTGTGAGGAAACACGTTGCACTGACTGTCCAGAAGGTGATGGAATTTGTGACTCCTCATCCTCCACCTCTTCCAAAACCTCATCCCTTAGTGCTTGCAGTGTTTTTTGAAGCAGGCAGATAAGGGGGACAGTCATGCTGACTAGTGCATCATCTGCACTCGCCATCCGCGTTGAGTCATCAAACGCATGCAAAACGTGGCAGATGTCCTTCATAGAGGCCCACTCAGTGGTGGTGAAGTGTAAACGGCGCAAATTGCGAGTTGATTGTGCCTGATGCAGCTGGTACTCCATTACTGCTGGCTGCTGCTTACACAACCGCTCCAACATATGTAACATGGAATTCCACCTGGTGGGTAGGTCACATATGATGCGATGTTCCGGAAGGCGGAATCGGCGTTGCAGAGCTGCAATGCGCGATCTGGCCATGCTGGAACGCCACAAGTTAGCGCACTCTAGGCGGACCTTGTGCAGCAGTGCATCAAGATCCGGATAGTCCCTCAAAAAACTCTGCACGACCAAGTTGAGCACATGTGCCAGACATGGTATGTGAGTGAGGTTGCCTAGGCCCATAGCTGCCACCAGATTTCGGCCATTGTCACACACTACCAAGCCTGGCTGGAGATTCGCTGGCACAAACCACACGTCGCTCTCCTGCTTTATGGCATTCCAGAGCTCCTGGGTCCATGTGGAGGTAGACCGTGACGGCTCCTGCAGCGATGATTCTGAGGAACTGGAGTAGGAGGAGGAGTCAATGTGTACAGACTGGATTCCTGCAATCCTTGGAGTTGGCAGAACACGTACAGTGCCACTCTCAAGATCTGTACCCGGCTCAACAACATTGACCCAATGGGCAGTGAGGGAAAGGTATCGTCCCTGTCCATGGGTACTGGTCCACGCATCGGTGGTCAGGTGGACCTTGCTACTGATGGCGTTTAGTAGCGCATGTTTAATTTTTCCCTCCACATGCTTTTGCAGGGCAGGGACGACTTGACTGCTGAAATAAAAGCGGCTGGGCACGTTGTATTGTGGGACTGCCAATGCCATGAAGTTACGGAAACTGTCAGTCTCCACCAGCCTGAATGACAGCATTTCAAGGGACAGGAGTTTTGCAATGCCAGCATTCAGAGCCTGTGCTCGGGGATGGTTTGCCGAGTAGGGCCGCCTTTTCTCCCATGCCTGTGCTACCGATGGCTGTACAGTGGCCTGGGAGTGTGAGGATGACAGGGAACTTGGTGCTGTGGGTGGAATTACACTGGGTCTCTGTACACCAGTGACAGATGTTCTTCCATGGCGATCCTGTGAGGAAGCCGAAACAGCTGTGTGTGAGCTGGAGGAAGAGGCTCCAACACGAGCTGAAGATGTAGGTGGTGCTGTAGGTTGGCCTACGTCTCCAGTGTGTCTTTGTAACTCCACCACGTGCTTGTTCCGCACATGTTTCCACATATTAGTGGTATTGAGGTTACTGACACTTTTACCTCTTTTGACTTTTTGATGACACAGCTTGCATTTGACATAGCAAATGTCATCTGCGACTGTATCAAAAAAGGACCACGCACTGCAAGTCCTGGGAGCGCCCGTTTTGGCTTTTGGAAGAGAACTGCTCTGAACGGGTGCCAAAGTGGAGGCTACAGACAACTGAGTCTGCACCCTACCTCTCCCTCCTGTTTGGACCTTTGGGGGAATCTCTTTCTCAGAGCTGCTCCCACCACCTTCCTGTTCCTCGCGCCATGATGGGTCAAGGACCTCATCATCTCCACTACCCTCTTCAAACACCTGCTTCTGTTGGGTCGTCTGGCCAGCACCATGCGCAACAGAAACTGGCACCTGAGTCTCATCATCATCAGATGCGTTCTGCGGTGTGCTGACCATCGGCACTGGCTCACCCGCCTCTTCAGATTCAGAGAGACAAAGCAGTTGCGCTTCACTGCATACTCCCTCTTCTTCACATTCTAGAATGCTGCTTGGCTGGCCCCCTCTTTCCAAGCCAACAGATTCAGAGAACAGAAGTAGAGACTGAGGTGGCTCCTGTATAGAGCTCTCTGACTGCCTGGGCAATTTGGCAGGTGGTGAAGAGACAGATGGTTGCTCTTCAGTGCTCTGGTCCTGACAGGAGGTGGAAGCAATTGAAGTCGATGCGTTAGCTGCCATCCATCCGACAACGGCTTCAATTTGTTCTTCCCGCAGCAGGGAGGGTACGTCGAGCTCCTACAAAACTGCGCATAAAGGACCGCTCACGGGGAAAACTGGTGGATGCTGTGTCCAGGGCCGCCATCAGGGCATGACAGCCCTGACTGGTGTATGGGGCCCGATCAGCAGAGGGGGCCCGCATCGGGCCCCGTCTCTTCTGCTGATTGGGCCCCAGCAGAAGAGACCGGGCCCGATGCGGGCCTCCTCTGCTGTTCGGGCCCCAGGGACAGGCGAAGTAACTGAACCTGCGTGATGTCCGAGACGCAGGTTCAGTTACTCTATTGAATTGCAGGCCCGTGCGGGCCCGCAATTCAATAGTTAAAGCCGCCAGCCAATCGGAGGCTGGCAGCTGACGTCAGCGCGCACTGCGCCGGCGTATGACGTCATTGTCATTCGCCGGCAAGTGCGCGCTTAAAACGTCGGGACTCAGGACATATCCACGCCGCGGGAGCGCCGCGGCCAGGTAAGAAGAACGTTTATTTTTTTTTTAAATTTGTTTATTGAAATCGGCAATGTGGTCAGGATGTAATTGCTGGGGGGCAGGATGGAATCGCTGGGGGGCAGGATGGAATCGCTGGGGGGCAGGATGGAATCGCTGGGGGGGCAGGATGGAATCGCTGGGGGCAGGATGGAATCACTGGGGGGGGCAGAATGGAATCACTGGGGGGCAGGATGGAATCACTGGGGGGGCAGGATGGAATCGCTGGGGGCAGGATGGAATCACTGGGGGGGAAGGATGGAATCGCTGGGGGGCAGGATGGAATCGCTGGGGGGCAGGATGGAATCGCTGGAAGGCAGGATGGAATCGCTGGGGGGGCAGGATGGAATCGCTGGGGGGCAGGATGGAATCGCTGGGGGGGTAGGATGGAATCGCTGGGGGGGCAGGATGGAATCACTGGGGGGGCTGGATGAAATCGCTGGGGGGGGGGCAGGATGGAATCACACGGGGGGCAGGATGGAATCGCTGGGGGCAGGATGGAATCCCTGGGGGGGCAGGATGGAATCACTGGGGGGGCAGGATAGAATCGCTGGGGGCAGGATGGAATCACTGGGGGGGCAGGATGGAATCGCTGGGGGGCATGATGGAATCGCTGGGGGGTCAGGATGGAATCGCTGGGGGGCCGGATGGAATCGCTGGGGGGGCAGGATGGAATCACTAGGGGGCAGGATGGAATCACTGGGGGGCAGGATAGAATCACTGGGGGGCAGGATGGAATCACTGGGGGGGGGCAGGATGGAATCACGGGGCAGGATGGAATCGCTGGGGGGCAGGATGGAATCGCTGGGGGGCAGGATGGAATCTCTGGGGGGCAGGATGGAATCACTGGGGGGGCAGGATGGAATCACTGGGGGGCAGGATGGAATCACTGGGGGGCAGGATGGTGTCACTGGGGGGCTGGATGGAGTCATGGGGGGCAGGATGGAGTCACTAGGGAAGGATGGAATCACTGGGGGGCAGGATGGTGTCACGGGGGGGCAGGATGGAGTCACTGGGAGGCAGGATGGAGTCACTGGGGCAGGATGGAGTCACTGGGGCAGGATGGAGTCACGGGGGCAGGATGGAGTCACTGGGGGGGCAGGATGGAGTCACTGGGGCAGGATGGAGTCACGGGGGGCAGGATGGAGTCACGGGGGGGCAGGATGGAGTCAAGGGGGGCAGGATGGAGTCACGGGGGGCAGGATGGAGTCAAGGGGGCAGGATGGAGTCAAGGGGTGCAAGATGGAGTCATAGGGGGGCAGGATGAAGTCATGGGGCAGGATGGAGTCACTGGGGCAGGATAGTAACATAGTAACATAGTTATTAAGGTTGAAGGAAGACTTTAAGTCCATCTAGTTCAACCCATATCCTGTCCTAACCTGCCCTAACATGTTGATCCAGAGGAAGGCAAAAAAACCCCAAGTGGCAAACAGTAAGCTTCACATTGGGGAAAAAAATTCCTTCCCGACTCCACATACGGCAATCAGACTAGCTCCCTGGATCAACGCTGTATCTAGGAAACTAGTGAATATAGCCTGTAATATTATACTTTTCAAGAAAGGCATCCAGTCCCCTCTTAAATTTTAGTAAGGAATCACTCATTACAACATTAGACGGCAGAGAGTTCCATAGTCTCACTGCTCTTACAGTAAAGAATCTGCATCTGTGATTATGGCTAAACCTTCTTTCCTCCAGACGTAGAGGATGCCCCCTCGTCCCCGTCACAGGTCTAAGAGTAAAAAGATCATTAGAAAGGTCTTTGTACTGTCCCCTCATATATTTGTACATTGTAATAAGATCACCCCTAAGCCTTCGTTTTTCCAAACTAAATAACCCCAAGTGTAATAACCTGTCTTGGTATTGCAGACCCCCCAGTTCTCTAATAACCTTGGTCGCTCTTCTCTGCACCCGCTCCAGTTCAGCTATGTCTTTCTTATACACCGGAGACCAGAACTGCACACAGTATTCTAAGTGTGGTCGCACCAGTGACTTGTATAGAGGTAAAATTATGTTCTCCTCATGAGCATCTATGCCTCGTCTAATGCATCCCATTATTTTATTTGCCTTGGCAGCAGCTGCCTGACATTGGCCACTAAATGTGAGTTTGTCGTCCACCCATACACCCAAGTCTTTTTCAGTGACAGTTTTGCCCAGTGTTTTACAATTAAGCACATAATTATACATCTTATTTGTTCTACCCAAGTGCATGACCTTACATTTATCCCCATTAAAGCTCATTTGCCATTTATCAGCCCAAGCTTCTAGTTTACATAAATCCTCCTGTAATATAAAATTATCCTCCTCTGTATTTATTACCCTGCAGAGTTTAGTGTCATCTGCAAATATTGAAATACTACTCTGTATGCCCCCTACAAGGTCATTAATAAATATGTTAAAGAGAAGCGGCCCCAATACTGACCCCTGTGGTACCCCACGGCTAACCGTGACCCAGTCCGAGTGTGCTCCATTAATAACCACCCTTTGTTTCCTATCCATGAGCCAGTTCTTAACCCACTTACACATATTTTCCCCTATCCCCATTGTTCTCATTTGGAATCACTGGGGCGGCAGGATGGAATCACTGGGGGCAGGATGGTGTCACTGGGGGGCAGGATGGAGTCGCTGGGGCAGGATGGAATAGCTGGGGGCAGGATGAAATCACTGGGGGCGCAGGATGGAATCACTGGGGGGGGCAGGATGGAATCGCTAGGGGCAGGATGGAATCACTTGGGGGGCAGGATGGAATCGCTGGGAGAGCTGGATGGAATCGCTTGGGGGCAGGATGGAATCGCTGGGGGGCAGGATGGAATCGCTGGGGGCAAGATGGAATCGCTGGGGGGCAGGATGGAATCGCTGGGGGGCAGGATGGAATCGCTGGGGGGGCAGGATGGAATCGCTGGGGGGGCAGGATGGAATCACTGGGGGCAGGATGGAACTGCTGGGGGGCAGGATGGAATCGCTGGGGGCAGGATGGAATCACTGGGGGGGCAGGATGGAATCACTGGGGGGGCAGGATGGAATCGCTGGGGGCAGGATGGAATCACTGGGGGGCAGGATTTAATCGCTGGGGGGGCAGGATGGAATCGCTGGGGGCAGGATGGAATCGCTGGGGGGCAGCATGAAATCGCTGGGGGCAGGATGGAATCACTGGGGGGCAGGATGGATTCGCTGGGAGCAGGATGGAATCACTTGGGGGCAGGATGGAATCGCTGGGGGGGCAGGATGGAATCGCTTGGGGGCAGGATGGAATCGTTGGGGGGGCAGGATGGAATCGCTGGGGGGGCAAGATGGAATCGCTGGGGGGGCAGGATGGAATCGCTGGGGGGGGCAGGATGGAATCGCTGGGGGGGCTGGATGGAATCGCTGGGGGGGCAGGATGGAATCGCTGGGGCGGCAGGATGGAATCACTGGGGGGCAGGATGGTGTCACTGGGGGCAGGATGGAGTCGCTGGGGCAGGATGGAGTCACTGGGGGGCAGGATGGAGTCACGGGGAGCAAGATGGAATCACTGGGGCTGGATGGAGTCACAGGGGGGCAGGATGGAGTCACGGGGGCAGGATGGAGTCAAGGGGGGCAGGATGGAGTCATGGGGGCAGGATGGAGTCACTGGGGCAGGATGGAGTCACTGGGGCAGCAAGATGGAGTCACTGGGGTGTCAGGATGGAATCGCGGGCTGGATGGAGTCACTGGGGCTGGATGGAGTCACTGGGGCTGGATGGAGTCACAGGGGCAGGATGGTGTCACGGGGGGTAGGATGGAGTCATTGGGGCAGGATGGAGTCACTGGGGCAGGATGGAATCACTGGGGCAGGATGGAGTCACTGGGGCTGGATGGAATCACTGGGGCTGGATGGAGTCACAGGGGGCTGGATGGAGTGATGGGGCAGGATGGAATGACGGGGCAGGATGGAGTCACGGGGGCAGGATTGGAGACACGGGGCAGGATTGGAGACACGGGGGCAGGATGGAGACACGGGGCAGGATTGGAGACATGGTGCAGGATGGAGACAGATGGGGCAGGATAGAGTCAGATGGGGCAGGATCATAGGGCAAGATGGAGACAGATGGTGCAGGATCATGGGGTAGGATGGATATGATGGGGCAGGATCATGGGACAAATGGCCTGGGGCAGGATGGAGATAGATGGGGCAGGATCATGGGCAAGATGGAGACAGATGGGGTAGGATCATGGGACAGATGGGGCAGGATCATCGGACAAATGGCCTGGGGCAGGATGGAGATAGATGGGGTAGGATCATGGGCAAGATGGAGACAGATGGGACAAGATGAAGACAGATGGTGCAGGATCATGGGGCAGGATGTATACGATGGGGACAGATGGGGCAGGATCATGGGACAGATGGTCTGGGGCAGGATCATGGGACAGATGGAGCAGGTTTATTGGGCAAGATGGAGACAGATGGTGCAGGATCATGGGGCAGGATGGATACGATGGGGACAGATAGGGCAGGATCATGGGGCAGGATGGATACGATGGGGACAGATGGGGCAGGATCATGGGACAGATGGTCTGGGGCAGGATCATGGGGCAGGATGGAGACAGATGGTGCAGGATCATGGGGCAGGATGGTTACGATGGGGACCGATGGGGCAGGATCATGGGACAGATGGTCTGGGACAGGATCATGAGGCAGGATGGAGACAGATGGTGCAGGATCATGGGGCTGGATTGATACAATGGGGACAGATGGGACAGGATCATGGGGCAGGATGGGACATCACATGGTGGCAGGATAGGAGAACATATGGCTGGAGCCAGAAATGAGACACACAGGGGCCAGGATGGGAGATATTATTACAATAGGGGCTAATTTAGGGATATTATTACTGCAGTGATGTATTTATTTTATTTTTTGAGGATACTGTTATAAATGGGAGGGCGGTCCTGTTACTGTGCAGAGCGACACTGTTGACTTTTTTTTCTTCATCTGGTGTAGTGTACAATTTGTGAAAAAAATAAGTAATGTGTTCTGCAAGCGGTTCTCTAGATAACTGTGTTATTTCCTGCAGAGATGAGCCCTGGCTGGAAGAAGTGATGGTGGTCTGTGCTGGATGAAGATTAAAAGCGAAGATGAAAGACTTCACATAGAGATGTCACTGGTGAGTCAGTGTATTACCTATACACTGACACTATACACTGTATACTATATACAGCGGTCCTGTGTACAATGTCACCAGTGATCACTGTATTACCTTTACATTATACACTATATACAGAGCTCCTGTGTATAATGTCACTGGTGATTAGTGTTGAGCGATACATACTGCAAATATCGGGTATCGGCCGATATTAGCTCTATCGGCCTTTCGATAATTCGTTTCGATATTTTCGTCTTATCGAATACCGGAATCGGATTTGTCACTGTCACTGTGAGTGTCCGTCGGTCGGGTCTGTCAGGAGTCAGCGGCACTTACCTGGCAGAAGATCTCCGGCGGTCACGTCCTGGACTGCTTGATGGCCGCCATTATCTTCTCCCTGGCGGTCACATGCAGTTTTTCACGATAACTGCAGTGACTGCAGGGTAATCCCGGCCGTAAACCAGTCCGATGATGTCACCGCCGGGGAAGCAGGTAATCAGCTGTGCTACGCCGGGATGACAGGCTCTGCCTGTCATTCTGATGTAGCAGAGCTGGATCATCGTGGGACACTCGTTACTATGGACTGCGTCGGTCAGGTGGTATACTTTTTTTTTTTTTTTCATTTTTTTACAGATCGATGGCGTCGCAGGATGAGACTGTAATAAAAGTAATAAAAACTGTGTTTTTTTTTTTTTTATTAAATTAAAAAACTTTTTTATGAACATTCACCCGTCCGGGTACATAAACAATTTAACTATTTACATACAGGGACCCTGTCCGGGTTATTTATAATTCTTTGGCAGGGGTGTTCCAGGTACCACCTGGTACTCTTCTGATGCTTGCCAAACATCCGAGGCACCAAGAACCACCAGGACCTGATGACGTCGTGTGGCCTGTACAGTCAAGTCGTGACCCGCTATCTGGGTCTGTGTGGCCACCTCTTTCATCTCCCTCCGGGTCTGGAACCCTATGTCCCAGGACTGAACGAACCCCAGGGTGCCTAACAGGCGCCGGGTACGGGCCAGCTATAGTTATCATGTCCATAGCTGGGGCTGCTGAGGAGACCACTGAGGGAGGCTTGGGAGATTTACGGCGTGGGGTGGGCACTTTTGCAGAGGCCTGGATGTGGGAGGCTGAAGGCTCCGAGGGTCTCACAGGTTCCTGACACTCTGGGGAGTAGGGGTCGCACCTGGTAACATTTAGGGCGTACCATCCATTGTAACCCCAGTGTCGGGTGTAAGTCACCAAGTCTCCTGGCAACAGGTCCCTCCCCGGGTGTCCTTCTGGGAGGTGAGCCTCCACTCCCGCCGGTTCACAAAAACTTCTAAATAAAGTCCAGGCTCCTGGATGAAGCCCCAACCACCTTTCAATTTAAAGCTCCGTACTGCACCCTTACGCCGCGGCTCCCACAGGGTTCCTTTATCCTTTCTCATCCGGTCCTTATCTGCCCGGTCCTTCTCCAGGTGACGTTGCCGAAGCTTTTGGGTTTCTCGCTGCTCCCTTTGTCGCTCTGCTTCCCGCTCCCAACGTCTCCACTCTTCCTCCTGACGCCGGTTGTAATTCTCCTCCACCAGCTGCTCCATGTCTCCACCATCAAATGCCAGCTTACAGTGTCCGGTTTGCGGCAGCTCTCCTGGCGCCCCCCAGTCCTGGCGGCGCTCACCTGCGGAGGAAGCAGCCGGCTCTGGAACAGATGACAGTCGGGGCTCCGGTACAGGCAGGTAGTGCTCTGGTGCCTGCGCGGCCTCCTCCATGAGGACGGGTGTCGCTTCTTCTGTCTCAGCGACGGGGGCAGACAGCGGGATCTGGGGTGCTGCCGGTGCAGTGTTTTTTGCACGAACGGGTACCTCCACTGCGACAACGTCAACCGGATCACATTGCAAGGGCTCCTCTACTAGAACGGGTGCCTCACCTTCCGGTACAGACACTTCAGGTAAGAGGGATTGGCGCCGCTCCAAGTTTAGTTTTAGGGCACGCCAGCTGGCTTCCATCCTGGCGACCTCCTCCCGGTGCCGGGCCAGGCCTCTTAGGGTATCCTCCGCTTCTTGCAGCGTAGGAGGGTTTCCAGGCCGGGTGCCCAACGGTGGTTCCGTGGCGATCGGGTCGCTTCCGTGGGGGAGAGCTCTGACTGCTCCATCCCTTCACACTTCTGCTCGTGTCCATTAGCCATCTCTGCCAAGTCACATGTGTCATTAGCATCTGGAGAGGGCCCCTCTTTTGTAGGGAGGCGGGACCTTCGTGTTAGTTTCCGCCCACTGAGGAGGATGAGGAGGCGGAACTGAAGAGCTGTGGGGCACGATCTTACATTGCAGTACCATTTAGAGCCATCGTTTTCGCGTCACTGAGTGAGTGTACACCCATGAAGAGCACGCCCTTCTTCTTCACCAGTGCCTCGTCGTGACGAGATATGGCGGAAAAAATGGCAAATACATTCTCTGATGATTTTAGCAATTCTCAAGCACAAAACCAGTTCAATTCAGGCACACAGGACTCGCTTATAGCGAGCTACAGAATCCTGTTCGTGACGCCCAATTTGAGTCGCACAGAGCCAGAGGTTTTGGGGGTACTCGGCACCGAGCCCGTCGACTTCTATGGGGTATGTCACGGCTTTACCCGGCAATTGAATCAGAGTCTATTTTACTACGTAGAAGTGTATAAACTATAAATATATGTATATATATATGTCACAATGACATGTATATATATATATGTATTCTATGTGTGTATATTTTGTGTTTACAACGAAAGAAAGGGTTTTTTTTTGTTGCGATATTTTGTTCCCATAGACTTACATGGGACTTCCGGTATCAGAATTGGATATCGACGATATTTAGTGATATCGGTGATACCATTTCGATACGATATTTTTAGATATCGAGCTGTATCGCTCAACACTACTGGTGATCACTATTACTTGCACACAGACACTGTATCAGTATTGTAGTGTTCAGTCACTATGTGGTGGTAATATGTTGTCCGTCCATGGTGTGGCCGTATTTGCTCCTTGTATGTGCTATGTGGTCACTATGTGGTGGTAATATGTGGTCTGGTCATGGTGTGGTGGTATTTGTTCCTTGTATGTGATATTATTGGTCACCATATGGTGGTAATATGTGGTCTGGACATGGTGTGGTGGTATTTGTTCCTTGTATGTGCTATTATTTGGTTACTATGTGGTGGTAATATGGTGTCTAGTCATGGTGCGGTGGTATTTGTCCACTGTATGTGATATTATTGGTCATTTTAAAAATTTAAAAATAAATAAAAATATACCTAAATTGTATTGGATATTTGAATAAATGTATAATGGGTTAGAGTAGAGTAGGGCCCGGCCAAAAGAGTCTACCTTGTAGTGGTAGTGGCTTAAAAAATGTTTTGACTGTGGATAGTTGAAGGGGTGGAGGCGGGGCTGGGGTGGAGCCTTGGCAGAGTCTCAAGGGGGCCCCGAAAAGTTTGCCAGTATGGGGCCCCGAAATTCCTAGTGGCAGCCCTGGCTGTGTCACTGGGGGTCGCAGCAGGCACAGAATCCCCACGTCCTCTCCCTGTTGAAACTCCACGCCCACGACCACGTGCCTTACTCCCTGCCTTCTTCATCTTGGTAGATTAATAAAGATAGGCAGAAAAGTACTAAGGCCTAAGTGTGCTTATTCCTGAACAGCTGCTACAGCTACACCTGAACAGGTGGAACTGGAGTAGGAGGAGGAGTCAATGTGTACAGACTGGATTCCTGCAATCCTTGGAGTTGGCAGAACACGTACAGTGCCACTCTCAAGATCTGTACCCGGCTCGACAACATTGACCCAATGGGCAGTGAGGGAAAGGTATCGTCCCTGTCCATGGGTACTGGTCCACGCATCGGTGGTCAGGTGGACCTTGCTACTGATGGCGTTTAGTAGCGCATGTTTAATTTTTCCCTCCACATGCTTTTGCAGGGCAGGGACGACTTGACTGCTGAAATAAAAGCGGCTGGGCACGTTGTATTGTGGGACTGCCAATGCCATGAAGTTACGGAAACTGTCAGTCTCCACCAGCCTGAATGACAGCATTTCAAGGGACAGGAGTTTTGCAATGCCAGCATTCAGAGCCTGTGCTCGGGGATGGTTTGCCGAGTAGGGCCGCCTTTTCTCCCATGCCTGTGCTACCGATGGCTGTACAGTGGCCTGGGAGTGTGAGGTGACAGGGAACTTGGTGCTGTGGGTGGAATTACACTGGGTCTCTGTACACCAGTGACAGATGTTCTTCCATGGCGATCCTGTGAGGAAGCCGAAACAGCTGTGTGTGAGCTGGAGGAAGAGGCTCCAACACGAGCTGAAGATGTAGGTGGTGCTGTAGGTTGGCCTACTCTCCAGTGTGTCTTTGTAACTCCACCACGTGCTTGTTCCGCACATGTTTCCACATATTAGTGGTATTGAGGTTACTGACACTTTTACCTCTTTTGACTTTTTGATGACACAGCTTGCATTTGACATAGCAAATGTCATCTGCGACTGTATCAAAAAAGGACCACGCACTGCAAGTCCTGGGAGCGCCCGTTTTGGCTTTTGGAAGAGAACTGCTCTGAACGGGTGCCAAAGTGGAGGCTACAGGCAACTGAGTCTGCACCCTACCTCTCCCTCCTTTTGGACCTTTGGGGGAATCTCTTTCTCAGAGCTGCTCCCACCACCTTCCTGTTCCTCGCGCCATGATGGGTCAAGGACCTCATCATCTCCACTACCCTCTTCAAACACCTGCTTCTGTTGGGTCGTCTGGCCAGCACCATGCGCAACAGAAACTGGCACCTGAGTCTCATCATCATCAGATGCGTTCTGCGGTGTGCTGACCATCGGCACTGGCTCACCCGCCTCTTCAGATTCAGAGAGACAAAGCAGTTGCGCATCACTGCATACTCCCTCTTCTTCACATTCTAGAATGCTGCTTGGCTGGCCCCCTCTTTCCAAGCCAACAGATTCAGAGAACAGAAGTAGAGACTGAGGTGGCTCCTGTATAGAGCTCTCTGACTGCCTGGGCAATTTGGCAGGTGGTGAAGAGACAGATGGTTGCTCTTCAGTGCTCTGGTCCTGACAGGAGGTGGAAGCAATTGAAGTCGATGCGTTAGCTGCCATCCATCCGACAACGGCTTCAATTTGTTCTTCCCGCAGCAGGGAGGGTACGTCGAGCTCCTACAAAACTGCGCATAAAGGACCGCTCACGGGGAAAACTGGTGGATGCTGTGTCCAGGGCCGCCATCAGGGCATGACAGCCCTGACTGGTGTAGGGGCCCGATCAGCAGAGGGGGCCCGCATCGGGCCCCGTCTCTTCTGCTGATTGGGCCCCAGCAGAAGAGACCGGGCCCGATGCGGGCCTCCTCTGCTGTTCGGGCCCCAGGGACAGGCGAAGTAACTGAACCTGCGTGATGTCCGAGACGCAGGTTCAGTTACTCTATTGAATTGCAGGCCCGTGATGGAATCACTGGGGGGCACGATGGAATCGCTGGGGGGCAGGATGGAATTGCTGGGGGGGCAGGATGGAATCTCTGGGGGGCAGGATGGAATCACTGGGGGGGCAGGATGGAATCACTGGGGGGCAGGATGGAATCACTGGGGGGCAGGATGGTTCACTGGGGGCTGGATGGAGTCATGGGGGGCAGGATGGAGTCACTAGGGAGGATGGAATCACTGGGGGGCAGGATGGTGTCACAGGGGCAGGATGGATCACTGGGAGGCAGGATGGAGTCACTGGGGCAGGATGGGTCACTGGGCAGGATGGAGTCACGGGGGCAGGATGGAGTCACTGGGGGCAGGATGGAGTAACGGGGGCAGGATGGAGTCACGGGGGCAGGATGGAGTCACGGGGGGCAGGATGGAGTCAAGGGGGCAGGATGGAGTCACGGGGGGCAGGATGGAGTCAAGGGGGCAGGATGGAGTCAAGGGGTGCAGGATGGAGTCATAGGGGGCAGGATGAAGTCATGGGGCAGGATGGAGTCACTGGGGCAGGATAGTAACATAGTAACATAGTTATTAAGGTTGAAGGAAGACTTTAAGTCCATCTAGTTCAACCCATATCCTATCCTAACCTGCCCTAACATGTTGATCCAGAGGAAGGCAAAAAAAACCCAAGTGGCAAACAGTAAGCTTCACATTGGGGAAAAAATTCCTTCCCGACTCCACATACGGCAATCAGACTAGCTCCCTGGATCAACGCTGTATCTAGGAAACTAGTGAATATAGCCTGTAATATTATACTTTTCAAGAAAGGCATCCAGTCCCCTCTTAAATTTTAGTAAGGAATCACTCATTACAACATTAGACGGCAGAGAGTTCCATAGTCTCACTGCTCTTACAGTAAAGAATCTGCATCTGTGATTATGGCTAAACCTTCTTTCCTCCAGACGTAGAGGATGCCCCCTCGTCCCCGTCACAGGTCTAAGAGTAAAAAGATCATTAGAAAGGTCTTTGTACTGTCCCCTCATATATTTGTACATTGTAATAAGATCACCCCTAAGCCTTCGTTTTTCCAAACTAAATAACCCCAAGTGTAATAACCTGTCTTGGTATTGCAGACCCCCCAGTTCTCTAATAACCTTGGTCGCTCTTCTCTGCACCCACTCCAGTTCAGCTATGTCTTTCTTATACACCGGAGACCAGAACTGCACACAGTATTCTAAGTGTGGTCGCACCAGTGACTTGTATAGAGGTAAAATTATGTTCTCCTCATGAGCATCTATGCCTCGTCTAATGCATCCCATTATTTTATTTGCCTTGGCAGCAGCTGCCTGACATTGGCCACTAAATGTGAGTTTGTCGTCCACCCATACACCCAAGTCTTTTTCAGTGACAGTTTTGCCCAGTGTTTTACAATTAAGCACATAATTATACATCTTATTTGTTCTACCCAAGTGCATGACCTTACATTTATCCCCATTAAAGCTCATTTGCCATTTATCAGCCCAAGCTTCTAGTTTACATAAATCCTCCTGTAATATAAAATTATCCTCCTCTGTATTTATTACCCTGCAGAGTTTAGTGTCATCTGCAAATATTGAAATACTACTCTGTATGCCCCCTACAAGGTCATTAATAAATATGTTAAAGAGAAGCGGCCCCAATACTGACCCCTGTGGTACCCACGGCTAACCGTGACCCAGTCCGAGTGTGCTCCATTAATAACCACCCTTTGTTTCCTATCCATGAGCCAGTTCTTAACCCACTTACACATATTTTCCCCTATCCCCATTGTTCTCATTTGGAATCACTGGGGCGGCAGGATGGAATCACTGGGGGGCAGGATGGTGTCACTGGGGGGCAGGATGGAGTCGCTGGGGCAGGATGGAATAGCTGGGGCAGGATGAAATCACTGGGGGCGCAGGATGGAATCACTGGGGGGGGCAGGATGGAAGGACCACAAAGCAGTTGCGCATCACTGCATAATCCCTCTTCTTCACATTCTAGAATGCTGCTTGGCTGGCCCCCTCTTTCCAAGCCAACAGATTCAGAGAACAGAAGTAGAGACTGAGGTGGCTCCTGTATAGAGCTCTCTGACTGCCTGGGCAATTTGGCAGGTGGTGAAGAGACAGATGGTTGCTCTTCAGTGCTCTGGTCCTGACAGGAGGTGGAAGCAATTGAAGTCGATGCGTTAGCTGCCATCCATCCGACAACGGCTTCAATTTGTTCTTCCCGCAGCAGGGAGGGTACGTCGAGCTCCTACAAAACTGCGCATAAAGGACCGCTCACGGGGAAAACTGGTGGATGCTGTGTCCAGGGCCGCCATCAGGGCATGACAGCCCTGACTGGTGTATGGGGCCCGAACAGCAGAGGGGGCCCGCATCGGGCCCCGTCTCTTCTGCTGATTGGGCCCCAGCAGAAGAGACCGGGCCCGATGCGGGCCCCCTCTGCTGTTCGGGCCCCAGGGACAGGCGAAGTAACTGAACCTGCGTGATGTCCGAGATGCAGGTTCAGTTACTCTATTGAATTGCAGGCCCGTGCGGGCCCGCAATTCAATAGTTAAAGCCGCCAGCCAATCGGAGGCTGGCAGCTGACGTCAGCGCGCACTGCGCCGGCGTATGACGTCATTGTCATTCGCCGGCAAGTGCGCGCTTAAAACGTCGGGACTCAGGACTATCCACGCCGCGGGAGCGCCGCGGCCAGGTAAGAAGAACGTTTTTTTTTTTTTTTTTAATTTGTTTATTGAAATCGGCAATGTGGGCAGGATGTAATCGCTGGGGGGGTAGGATGGAATCGCTGGGGGGCAGGATGGAATCGCTGGGGGGCAGGATGGAATCACTGGGGGGGGCAGGATGGAATCGCTGGGGGCAGGATGGAATCACTGGGGGCAGGATGGAATCGCTGGGGGGGCAGGATGGAATCGCTGGGGGGGCAGGATGGAATCGCTGGGGGGTAGGATGGAATCGCTGGGGGGCAGGATGGAATCGCTGGGGGGCAGGATGGAATCACTGGGGGGGCAGGATGGAATCGCTGGGGGCAGGATGGAATCACTGGGGGGCAGGATGAAATCGCTGGGGGGCAGGATGGAATCGCTGGGGGGCAGGATGGAATCGCTGGGGGCAGGATGGAATCACTGGGGGGCAGGATGGAATCGCTGGGGGGCAGGATGGAATCACTGGGGGCAGGATGAAATCGCTGGGGGGCAGGATGGAATCGCTGGGGGGGATGGAATCGCTGGGGTGCAGGATGGAATCGCTGGGGGGCAGGATGGAATCGCTGGGGGGCAGGATGGAATCACTGGGTGGGTAGGATGGAATCGCTGGGGGGGCAGGATGGAATCGCTGGGGGGTGATGAATCCTGGGGGGGCAGGATGGAATCACAGGGGGGGCAGGATGGAATCGCTGGGGGCAGGATGGAATCCCTGGGGGGGCAGGATCGAATCACTGGGGGGGCAGGATAGAATCGCTGGGGGCAGGATGGAATCACTGGGGGGCAGGATGGAATCGCTGGGGGGCAGGATGGAATCGCTGGGGGGTCAGGATGGAATCGCTGGGGGGCAGGATGGAATTGCTGGGGGGGGCAGGATGGAATCACTAGGGGGCAGGATGGAATCACTGGGGGGCAGGATAGAATCACTGGGGGGCAGGATGGAATCACTGGGGGGGCAGGATGGAATCACTGGGGGGCAGGATGGAATCGCTGGGGGCAGGATGGAATCGCTGGGGGGGCAGGATGGAATCTCTGGGGGGCAGGATGGAATCACTGGTGGGGCAGGATGGAATCACTGGGGGCAGGATGGAATCACTGGGGGCAGGATGGTGTCACTGGGGGGCTGGATGGAGTCATGGGGGGCAGGATGGAGTCACTAGGGAAGGATTGAATCACTGGGGGGCAGGATGGTGTCACGGGGGCAGGATGGAGTCACTGGGGGCAGGATGGAGTCACTGGGGCAGGATGGAGTCACTGGGGCAGGATGAGGTCACGGGGGGCAGGATGGAGTCACTGGAGGGGCAGGATGGAGTCACTGGGGCAGGATGGAGTCACGGGGGGCAGGATGGAGTCACGGGGGGCAGGATGGAGTCAAAGGGGGCAGGATGGAGTCACGGGGGGCAGGATGGAGTCAAGGGGGGCAGGATGGAGTCAAGGGGTTCAGGATGGAGTCATAGGGGGGCAGGATGAAGTCATGGGGCAGGATGGAGTCACTGGGGCAGGATGGAATCACTGGGGCGGCAGGATGGAATCACTGGGGGGCAGGATGGTGTCACTGGGGGGCAGGATGGAGTCGCTGAGGCAGGATGGAATAGCTGGGGGCAGGATGAAATCACTGGGGGCGCAGGATGGAATCACTGGGGGGGGCAGGATGGAATCGCTAGGGACAGGATGGAATCACTTGGGGGCAGGATGGAATCGCTGGGGGAGCTGGATGGAATCGCTTGGGGGCAGGATGGAATCGCTGGGGGGCAGGATGGAATCGCTGGGGGGGCAAGATGGAATCGCTGGGGGGGGCAGGATGGAATCGCTGGGGGGCAGGATGGAATCGCTGGGGGGGCAGGATGAAATCGCTGGGGGCAGGATGGAATCACTGGGGGGCAGGATGGAATCGCTGGGGGCAGGATGGAATCACTTGGGGGGCAGGATGGAATCGCTGGGGGGCAGGATGGAATCGCTTGGGGGCAGGATGGAATTGTTGGGGGGGCAGGATGGAATCGCTGGGGGGGCTGGATGAAATCGCTGGGGGGGCAGGATGGAATCGCTGGGGCAGCAGGATGGAATCACTGGGGGGCAGGATGGTGTCACTGGGGGCAGGATGGAGTCGCTGGGGCAGGATGGAGTCACTGAGAGCAAGATGGAATCACTGGGGCTGGATGGAGTCACAGGGGGGCAGGATGGAGTCACGGGGGCAGGATGGAGTCAAGGGGGGCAGGATGGAGTCATGGGGGGCAGGATGGAGTCACTGGGGCAGGATGGAGTCACTGGGGCTGGATGGAGTCACTGGGGCAGGATGGAGTCACATGGGCTGGATGGAATCACTGGGGCTGGATGGAGTCACAGGGGGCTGGATGGAGTGATGGGGCAGGATGGAATGACGGGGCAGGATGGAGTCACGGGGGCAGGATTGGAGACACGGGGGCAGGATTGGAGACACGGGGGCAGGATAGAGACACGGGGCAGGATTGGAGACATGGTGCAGGATGGAGACAGATGGGGCAGGATAGAGTCAGATGGGGCAGGATCATAGGGCAAGATGGAGACAGATGGTGCAGGATCATGGGGTAGGATGGATATGATGGGGCAGGATCATGGGACAAATGGCCTGGGGCAGGATGGAGATAGATGGGGCAGGATCATGGGCAAGATGGAGACAGATGGGGTAGGATCATGGGACAGATGGGGCAGGATCATCGGACAAATGGCCTGGGGCAGGATGGAGATAGATGGGGTAGGATCATGGGCAAGATGGAGACAGATGGGACAAGATGAAGACAGATGGTGCAGGATCATGGGGCAGGATGTATACGATGGGGACAGATGGGGCAGGATCATGGGACAGATGGTCTGGGGCAGGATCATGGGACAGATGGAGCAGGATCATTGGGCAAGATGGAGACAGATGGTGCAGGATCATGGGGCAGGATGGATACGATGGGGACAGATAGGACAGGATCATGGGGCAGGATGGATACGATGGGGACAGATGGGGCAGGATCATGGGACAGATGGTCTGGGGCAGGATCATGGGGCAGGATGGAGACAGATGGTGCAGGATCATGGGGCAGGATGGATACGATGGGGACCGATGGGGCAGGATCATGGGACAGATGGTCTGGGACAGGATCATGAGGCAGGATGGAGACAGATGGTGCAGGATCATGGGGCTGGATTGATACAATGGGGACAGATGGGACAGGATCATGGGGCAGGATGGGACATCACATGGTGGCAGGATAGGAGAACATATGGCTGGAGCCAGAAATGAGACACACAGGGGCCAGGATGGGAGATATTATTACAATAGGGGCTAATTTAGGGATATTATTACTGCAGTGATGTATTTATTTTATTTTTTGAGGATACTGTTATAAATGGGTGTCATGTGTGCATCGCCACGAAGATCGTCGCGGTTGCACATTCTGACTTCTCACAGCTGAGTTGCTGTTTCTTTGTGTTTGGCAGTTAGGGAGTTAATTCTGTCTGTGCTCAGTTCTGGGACTGGGTGCAGTTTCTCCCGGCTGCAATTAATTATTTGTTGATTGGTTTCCTTTAAATCTCTGGTGGTCTGTTTTGGGAGTTGCCAGTGAAATTCTTCATGCAGACCACAGATAGGATTGTATCTGTATAGACTTAAGTTAAAGAGCTCCTTAGTTGTTTTAAGCTCACCTTGCTTAGAGTTTAATATCCCAGATCATTTATGTTCCTTCTGTGTTTGAGTGTGTATGCAAGTCTGTGTTTTCTCCAGTCTGTCTTATATTGCTAATCTGTGTATTTAGCAGAGATCAGCCCATATTCCTTTGGTGGTAATCAGAATCCTTCTTAGGACTGATTACAGGGTTCAGGGACTGATAGGAGACAGGGTTAGGCTGGAGACTTGGACCTCTGAACCATTATCAGTACCTCCAAGGTGAGGGATTAGTTAGGACCCCAGTTTAGGGTCAGGTTAGACCCCCGGGCCTCCTCTTTCCTGTGACAGTGTATCAAGTCCTCAAGATTAATCCTGAGTTCAACGGATATCGTGTCAGGTAATTCTATTCTATACTTACATGCTGATGTTGCTAATCTATATGTTGTATAGAGTGTTGTTTCTGTAAGAATAGTTTACTGACATCGTACACATATCATAAGACCGCGTGACATTTTCACTGGCCCATAAAATTATTCCCAGTTGCCATGGATCCAGTAGCCCAGCTGGCTCTGCAGTTGCAGGGATTATCCATGGAGCTGACGGACATTAAGTCCAAAGTTTTGTCTCCCTCGGAGCAAACCAAATTTGAACCTAAAGTAGCTCTCCCGGACAGGTTCACTGGTGGGCGAGACAAATTTTTTACCTTCAGGGAAGCATGTAAATTGTATTTTCGGCTTCGGCCTCGATCATCAGGGAGTGAAGAGCAGAGAGTGGGAATTGTTATCTCGCTCCTACAAGGGGACCCTCAATCCTGGGCATTTTCCCTTCCTCCGGGATCCCCGGCTCTACAGTCAGTAGATCGATTTTTTACTGCCCTGGGTTTGGTATATGATGATCCAGATCGGGTCTCTCTTGCTGAGACAAAATTACGTAAGATACAGCAGGGGGATCGTCCGGCGGAGGAATTTGCTTCTGAGTTCCGTAGATGGGCCACAGATACTCAGTGGAATGACCCAGCTCTTAGGAGCCAGTTTTGTCATGGGCTTTCTGACAAATTAAAGGACGTTTTGGCTCAGTATGATTCTCCTCCATCACTGGAGGCTGCTATGGCCCTGGCTATCCGTACTGATAGACGGCTCCGGGAGAGGTGCGAGGTAACTCCGCCCCCTGTTGTTACTCCACCTACTACTAAAGTCCCTTATGTTGAGGTTCCCCTTGTTTGTTCGGAGGAGCCTATGCAGTTGGGAGGGACATCATTTCGTAGGAGGGGATTGGCGGTACGCCGCAGGACTAGAAGGTGTTTCTTCTGCGGGAAAGAGGGACATTTTGTTGGGGGATGTCCGTCCCGTGCCTTGTTGAGCAAGAAGTCGCCGGAAAACTGTTAATCCCAGGTTGTGTGGTGGACGACAACCTGGGAGTATGTATTTCGTCCGCTAGTTCTTCTCAGTTCCTTGTACCAGTGGAGGTGGTGGTTGGTACGAGAGTGGAGAGATTTTCTGTTCTTCTTGATAGTGGGTCCGGGGCTAATCTGGTTGACGCTCAGTTTGCTCAGGCTCAAGGTATGCATCTGAGTGTATTGGTCAAACCGATCCCTATATTCTCCATTGACGCCAGGCCTCTCGGCCAAGGTAGCTTTGTTCATGAGGTTCATAACATTGACCTTCGGGTAGGGGCAATACATAGGGAACTATTATCTTGTTATGTGTTGGAGGGTCTACCTACTCCTATTGTGTTGGGACTTCCTTGGTTGGTTAAACATAACCCTGTGATTAATTGGCAGTCCAGAGAGATAAGCCAATGGGGTGAGTTTTGCAAAAGTAACTGCATGAACACAGTCATCAGTGCGGTCGTGCCTAGTACTTTGCCTCCTTTTTTGGAGGACTTTGGGATGTGTTCTCTGAGGAGGGGTGTCAGGAGTTGCCTCCTCATCGCGTATATGACTGTTCTATTAATTTACTTCCTGATGCTAAGTTACCTAAAGCTAGGTTATATAACCTTTCTGGTCCTGAGAGGCAGGCTATGAAAGATTATATTTTGGAAAGTCTGGCCAAAGGGCATATTAGACCTTCATCTTCCCCAGTAGCCGCGGGGTTCTTCTTTGTGAAGAAGAAAGATGGAGGCCTACGCCCTTGCTTGGATTTCCGCGAACTTAATCGGATTACTGTTCGAGATCCGTATCCACTCCCTCTGATTCCTGATCTCTTCAATCAAATTGTTGGCGCCAAATGGTTCTCTAAATTGGATCTCAGGGGGGCGTATAATCTGATTAGGATAAAAGAGGGGGATGAGTGGAAAACGGCGTTTAACACGCCGGAGGGACATTATGAGAACCTTGTCATGCCTTTTGGTCTGACTACTGCACCAGCAGTATTCCAACATTTTGTTAATGACATTTTTCGTCATCTGGTGGGGCTGTTTGTGGTCGTATATTTGGATGACATTTTAATTTACTCGCCAGATCTTGTGTCTCACCAGGAGCATGTGAGACAGGTGTTGCAGATCTTGCGAGACAATAAACTATACGCCAAACTGGAAAAGTGTGTATTCGCCGTACAGGAACTTCAGTTTTTGGGTTTCTTGGTGTCAGCCTCCGGTTTCCGTATGGACCCTGAAAAGGTGAGAGCAGTGCTTGAATGGGATCAGCCAGAGGATCTTAAGGCTCTGCAGCGTTTTCTGGGGTTTGCTAACTACTACCGGAAATTTATTTGTAATTTCTCATCTGTTGTCAAACCTCTCACTGACATGACAAGAAAAGGGACGGATTTTTCTAAATGGTCGGACAAAGCTTGCCAAGCTTTTTCCTCTTTGAAAAATGTTTTGCTTCGGCACCCGTTCTCATCCAACCAGATGCATCACAGCCGTTCGTTGTGGAGGTGGACGCGTCTGACGTAGGGGTGGGTGCAATATTGTCCCAGGGTCCGTCCCCTGGTAAATGGCATCCGTGCGCTTTCTTTTCTAAGAAATTGTCGTCCGCCGAAAGGAATTATGATATCGGCAATAGGGAACTTTTGGCCATTAAGTTGGCTTTTGAAGAATGGCGTCACTTTTTGGAGGGGGCAGTCCACCCGGTCACCGTCATTACTGATCACAAGAACCTGCTGTATTTGGAATCTGCTAAGCGTCTGAATTCCAGACAAGCTCGATGGTCGTTGTTTTTTACCAGGTTTAATTTTGTTGTCACTTATCGCCCTGGATCTAAGAATGTTAAGGCTGATGCCTTGTCTCGCAGTTTCCCAGGGGCTGGGAAAACGGATGACCCGATTCCTATCCTTCAGGGAGGGGTGGTAGTGTCGGCTGTATGTTCTGAGCTTGAGGAGGAGGTATTAGAGGCTCAGGGGGACGCCCCTGCAGGACCTCCAGGGAGACTGTTTGTCCCAAATCAGTTGAGACAAAAGGTTATTGAGGCACATCATAATTCTGCTTTAGCAGGACATCCAGGGAGTAAGGCTACTTTAGATCTCCTTTCTCGCCGGTTTTGGTGGCCTAACGTTAATAAAGATGTTTTAACTTTTGTCGCGTCCTGTGGGGTTTGTGCTCGCTCTAAGACCCCTCATACCCGTCCATCTGGGACCCTCTTACCCTTGAAACTTCCGGAGCGTCCATGGACTCATTTGTCTATGGACTTCATCACGGACCTTCCTCAGTCGTCAGGGAAGACGGTCATACTGGTGGTTGTTGACAGGTTCAGTAAGATGGCACATTTCATTGCTCTTCCTGCCCTCCCTAATGCTAAAACTCTGGCGCAGGTGTTCATTGGGGAGATTGTGAGACTTCATGGGTTGCCTTCTGATGTGGTGTCAGATAGGGGGTCTCAGTTTGTGTCCAAGTTTTGGAGGGCATTTTGTTTACGTCGGGGGATGCAATTGTCATTTTCCTCGGCTTTTCATCCGCAGACCAATGGTCAGACAGAGCGTCTGAATCAAAGCCTAGAGACTTATCTTCGGTGTTTTGTCTCAGAGAACCAGGAGGACTGGTCTTCTTTCTTGCCTCTGGCAGAGTTCGCTCTTAACAACAGGCGGAGCGAGTCCACTGGTAAATCCCCGTTTTTTGGGGCATATGGTTTTCATCCCCAGTTTTGTACTTTCAATGGGGGGGGCCCTTCTGGGGTTCCTGAGGAGGAGCGTTTCTCGTCGTCACTTGCTTCAGTGTGGAGAGGTGTATTGAATAATCTGAGTGCTATGGGGAACCGTTATAAACGTATGGCTGATAGGAGGAGAGTTTCTGGTCCAGATCTTAATGTGAACGATCTGGTATGGTTGTCTACCAGGAATATAAAACTTAAAGTTCCCTCCTGGAAGCTGGGCCCCAGATTCATCGGGCCGTACAGGATCAGTTCCATAATTAATCCTGTGGCATTTCGTCTGGACCTCCCTCCTACGTTTAAAATTCATAATGTGTTCCACAAGTCATTACTTAAGAGGTACGTGGCACCAGTCATACCATCACCTCTACCTCCTCCTCCAGTGGTGGTCAATGGTAATTTGGAGTTTCAAGTGTCAAAGATCATTGACTCACGTCTGAATCGCCGGTCCCTTCAGTACTTGGTGCATTGGAAGGGGTATGGTCCAGAGGAGAGGACGTGGGTTCCTGCGTCTGACATTAACGCAGATCGTTTGGTGCGGACCTTCCACAGAGCTCACCCGGGCAAACCTGGCCCTGAGGGTCCGGAGGCCCCTCGTAGAAGGGGGGGTACTGTCATGTGTGCATCGCCACGAAGATCGTCGCGGTTGCACATTCTGACTTCTCACAGCTGAGTTGCTGTTTCTTTGTGTTTGGCAGTTAGGGAGTTAATTCTGTCTGTGCTCAGTTCTGGGACTGGGTGCAGTTTCTCCCGGCTGCAATTAATTATTTGTTGATTGGTTTCCTTTAAATCTCTGGTGGTCTGTTTTGGGAGTTGCCAGTGAAATTCTTCATGCAGACCACAGATAGGATTGTATCTGTATAGACTTAAGTTAAAGAGCTCCTTAGTTGTTTTAAGCTCACCTTGCTTAGAGTTTAATATCCCAGATCATTTATGTTCCTTCTGTGTTTGAGTGTGTATGCAAGTCTGTGTTTTCTCCAGTCTGTCTTATATTGCTAATCTGTGTATTTAGCAGAGATCAGCCCATATTCCTTTGGTGGTAATCAGAATCCTTCTTAGGACTGATTACAGGGTTCAGGGACTGATAGGAGACAGGGTTAGGCTGGAGACTTGGACCTCTGAACCATTATCAGTACCTCCAAGGTGAGGGATTAGTTAGGACCCCAGTTTAGGGTCAGGTTAGACCCCCGGGCCTCCTCTTTCCTGTGACAGTGTATCAAGTCCTCAAGATTAATCCTGAGTTCAACGGATATCGTGTCAGGTAATTCTATTCTATACTTACATGCTGATGTTGCTAATCTATATGTTGTATAGAGTGTTGTTTCTGTAAGAATAGTTTACTGACATCGTACACATATCATAAGACCTCGTGACAATGGGAGGGCGGTCCTGTTACTGTGCAGAGCGACACTGTTGACTTTTTTTTCTTCATCTGGTGTAGTGTACAATTTGTGAAAAAAATAAGTAATGTGTTCTGCAAGCGGTTCTCTAGATAACTGTGTTATTTCCTGCAGAGATGAGCCCTGGCTGGAAGAAGTGATGGTGGTCTGTGCTGGATGAAGATTAAAAGCGAAGATGAAAGACTTCACCTAGAGACGTCACTGGTGAGTCAGTGTATTACCTATACACTGATACTATACACTGTATACTATATACAGCGGTCCTGTGTACAATGTCACCAGTGATCACTGTATTACCTTTACATTATACACTATATACAGAGCTCCTGTGTATAATGTCACTGGTGATCACTATTACTTGCACACAGACACTGTATCAGTATTGTAGTGTTCAGTCACTATGTGGTGGTAATATGTTGTCCGTCCATGGTGTGGCCGTATTTGTTCCTTGTATGTGCTATGTGGTCACTATGTGGTGGTAATATGTGGTCTGGTCATGGTGTGGTGGTATTTGTTCCTTGTATGTGATATTATTGGTCACCATATGGTGGTAATATGTGGTCTGGACATGGTGTGGTGGTATTTGTTCCTTGTATGTGCTATTATTTGGTCACTATGTGGTGGTAATATGGTGTCTAGTCATGGTGCGGTGGTATTTGTCCACTGTATGTGATATTATTGGTCATTTTAAAAATTTAAAAATAAATAAAAATATACCTAAATTGTATTGGATATTTGAACAAATGTATAATGGGTTAGAGTAGAGTAGGGCCCGGCCAAAAGAGTCTACCTTGTAGTGGTAGTGGCTTAAAAAATGTTTTGACTGTGGATAGTTGAAGGGGTGGAGGCGGGGCTGGGGTGGAGCCTGGGCAGAGTCTCAAGGGGGCCCCGAAAAGTTTGCCAGTATGGGGCCCCGAAATTCCTAGTGGCAGCCCTGGCTGTGTCACTGGTGGTCGCAGCAGGCACAGAATCCCCACGTCCTCTCCCTGCTGAAACTCCACGCCCACGACCACGTGCCTTACTCCCTGCCTTCTTCATCTTGGTAGATTAATAAAGATAGGCAGAAAAGTACTAAGGCCTAAGTGTGCTTATTCCTGAACAGCTGCTAACAGGTATAAGAAACACTAAGTTTATTAAGTGTGGACTACACTTTAATATCAGCTAATGTGGCCTAGCAAGTGTCAAGTGTAGTGTTTGGTGAACTTTATTAACTTTTTTGTGTTTTTTCACCAAAAAAACAAAGATTGGGATTGAGACAAAAGATGTACAATCAATAGTATCACTCACAAACTTTTTGTAGCTATTACAATGCAGGAAACTAGAATGCAATAGATAAGGCTACAAAAAATAGGGTAATACTAATCTGGCTGGTCCTGCAGGCCGCAAACCAGCCGAAAGGCTCCTCTATCTATTCCTATCTAGTTGTTTGCAACCAATGTATTGAATACGGATGGAAGCACGTCACACTAATAGATGAGAGTTAATTGAAATTGAATGGAGCAGCACCAATTACAAAAAAAATCAAAGGATGAGGCAGTAACACACGCTTAGCAGACTACAACCAGCAGTGGATGCAGAACTAACTTCAGCGTGAGCTGCACTCACAAAGAGACCTCACAGACAGCCGTGAACACTGCAGACAACTGTTCACTAGCTCTGAAAGGCTCCGCTATGTACTTCTATCGTGTTTGCAACCAATGTATTGGATACGGATGGAAGCAGTCACACTAATAGATGAGAGTTAATTGAAATTGAATGGAGCAGCACCAATTACAAAAAAAAGAAAGGATAAGGCAGTGACACACGCTTAGCAGACTACAACCAGCAGTGGATGCAGAACTAACTTCAGTGTGAGCTGCACTCACAAAGAGATCTCACAGACGCCGTGAACACAGACAACTGTTCACTAGCTCTGAAAGCTCCGCTATGTACTTCTATAGTGTTTGCAACCAATGTATTGGATACGGATGGAAGCGAGTCACACTAATAGATGAGAGTTAATTGAAATTGAATGGAGCAGCACCAATTACAAAAAAAGGAAAGGATGAGGCAGTGACACACGCTTAGCAAACTACAACCAGCAGTGGATGCAGAACTAACTTCAGCGTGAGCTGCACTCACAGAGACCTCAAGACAGCCATGAACACTGCAGACAACTGCTCACTAGCTCTGAAAGGCTCCGCTATGTACTTCTATAGTGTTTGCAACCAATGTATTGGATACGGATGGAAGCACGTCACACTAATAGATGACAGTTAATTGAAATTGAATGGAGCAGCACCAATTACAAAAAAAATCAAAGGATGAGGCAGTGACACACGCTTAGCAGACTACAACCAGCAGTGGATGCAGAACTAACTTCAGCGTGAGCTGCACTCACAGAGACCTCACAGACAGCCGTGAACACTGCACACAACTGTTCACTAGCTCTGAAAGACTCTGTTATGTACTTCTATAGTGTTTGCAACCAATGTATTGGATACGGATGGAAGCGCGTCACACTAATAGATGAGAGTTAATTGAAATTGAATGGAGCAGCACCAATTACAAAAACAAAAAAAAAGGATGAGGCAGTGACACGTGCAGCTGACTACAACCAGCGGTGGATGCAGACCAAACTGCAGCGTCACCTGCACTCACACACAGACCTTGCAGAGAGCTGTGAAAACAGCACTGCAAGGCAAAAGGAAGCTTTACCCAGCGGTTGGTAAAATAGCCTGCCTACAGAACAATTCACAAAATCGCAATCTCTAACTGTCCCTCAGAGTCAGAAGAGCAGCGTTCTGTCCCTAACTGAATTCACAGCAGAGTGAAACCAAAATGGCGGCGGCGCCTTTTATAGTGCATTCTGACATCATTTCAGCAGCCAATCACAGCCATGCCATTAGTTAACATGACTGCAGCATTACAGGATGTGCCCACACTTCTTAGGATTCCTCATTGGCTGAATAAAATGACACTGCCTTTCATAGCATTATGGGAACTTCCGATTCCGGTATACGATATGGCAAAAGTATCGGAACTCAGTATCGGAATTCCGATACAGCGAATATCGGCCCATACACGATACTTGCGGTATCGGAATGCTCAACACTAACCAGAACTATTACGTGTATGTAAAAAAGACAGAAACCTTTGACTTGTGGTAAATAGAACTTAGGATTGTTTGTAAATGAAATGATTTAACGGTTATGTATAGTGCGTTTTTTTCTACCTTTGTGCATGTGTAATGATAGCTCTCTCTACATTTGGTTACTTGTAGGTTCCTAACTACTGGCATATCCTATGCGGCACTCCATCTGGAGTTTTTGATTGGGAGGTCCACCATCTCTGGCATTGTGCGTGATACCTGCTCACAACTCTGGGACAGACTTCATCAACTGGTGATGCCTGAGCCAAAGATGGAAGACTGAAAGAGGATTGCCAGGGAATTTGAGGAGCAATGCCAGTTACCAAATTGTATAGGAGCCCTTGATGGGAAGCACATCCGTGTGCGTAAGCCGCCGAACTCAGGTTCCCAATTCTATAATTATAAACAATATTTTTCTGTAGTGCTGTTGGCTCTGGTTGACAGTAACTACAGGTTTATAATTGTAGACATTGGGGCCTATGGAAGAACTGGAGACTCTAGAGTCTTCAATTCTTCCATTATGGGTTGGCGGCTTCGCAATAATGAGTTGCACCTACCACCAGCACGCCAACTTCCAGGTTCCAATCCAGAACCTGTCCCATATGTTGTAGTTGGAGATGAGGCCTTCCAGCTATCAAGGAATGTGATGAGGCCATATCCATGACGACACCTTGACCACCGTCGTCGGATCTTGAACTTGCACCTATCACGGGCCAGGCGCCTGGTGGAGTGTGCCTTTGGCATTCTGTCTGCTACATGGCGTGTACTCCAGTCTGCTATTCAGCTGAGTGAAGCCAACGTCAATAGGTCATAAAAGCATCTGTTGTTCTACATAATTTCACCAGAATGCATGATTGTGGCCCATCAGATGTTGGTGAAAGTGTGGTGGCCAATGGGGATATGCCTACGCCCCATGTCATCCCTTTACGTCGCCCACTGTCAGGACTCAAAACCCGTGATATCTTTACCAAATATTTTGTGTCACCTGAAGGTACTACAACATGACAAGATGATGCCTTATCTATGCTGTAATGTTTGTGTGTGTGTATTTAAGTATACTACTTTTTGGTACACATAGTCTCTGTCTGGTGTTAATGGTCATAACACATGTGTTGGTGGTTGAGTACAAACAACTTATGAAAAAAGACTCCAAACTTTTTATAAAAATAGATATTTATATGTGCAAACTGCCACTTGAAGTAGTGACTACCATATTTGCTTCATGTGGTATATGTATTTACAGCACAATAGTGTAAGTGTGCATTCTTACACAAGTACCAAAATAAGGCTTGACAAAATTGCAAATGTTTGCATACAGAACAGTATATAAAGACAAAAAACAATAGTCAATATGGCTAGTGCTGATCATATGTGACCCATATGTGGGATTGGTCACATTAGACAAGTGCAAAGATGCTTTTGACAACTGTGAGTGAAATTACATATAAAAAAAGAACAAACGTTCACTATGTATAGTGAAGACCATATGTTACCCATATGTTTGGTTCACAAGATGAGACTACTGCAAATATGCAATAGACAACATGGCTTTTAAAATTTAAAAAAAACTAACTTTTCCATAAATAATAATAAATAAGCAAAATAACAAACTTTCACTATCACTAGTGAGCACCATATCTGCCCCATATGGTTGGGTTCTTAGACTAGACTAATGCAATGATGCATTAGCCAACAATGTTTAAAATGGATGGGGAAAAAATAACAAACATTGGTATAAATTATAAGATATAAAAAAAAAAAAAAAGTTTCTCCTAGCCCATATCCCACCAGCTAAGTACCATATGCTGTTTGTAGGCATTCAGATAAGTGCAAATATGCGTTACCCAACATAGTGTACAAATAAAAGTTACAAAATAACAAACTTTTTTATAAATAATAAGAGATAATGAAAATAACAAACGCTCAGTATGCCTACTCAAGAGCATATTGGAACCATATGTTTCTTACATGCATCTAGATTAGTGCACATTTATTTTGCACAACATGAGTCTAAAGTAAATATAAACAAAAAGCAAACTGCTTTTGAAATCATAATATATAAGTATATAAAACAATCACAGCTGGTGGTATGTGGGTGGTGGGGTTGGCGGGTTCCCAGCATCTGTGTGGTTGGCTTGGATGACCACCTTGAACATCACCGTGTTGGGGTGGATTTTCTGGGCCCTGAGTAACATCTGCCCATGGTCAGGTTGGTGTGTGGTCACATTGCCATACAGATAAAGGAGATTATATTCCTGTGTAAGATGATACCCACGAGAATCATACCCCCCAATATGACCATGTTGAGCACATCCAGGTTGGGACCAGCCTCCAACACTGGATCTGTACAAGTGGCCATATTGGGAAGTCGGATTATAGCCAGCCATTTGACCCTGTTGTTGCCAAGGTTGGTTGGGTGGGGGATAGGATTGAGGTGTAGGCGCCTGTGCAGGAGGATCATCAGATCCTAATTGAGCATGCACATTTTTGTGGGGGGCAAGGCGCAGAAGGTTACGGGGTGAGAGCTGCCACCTCTCAAGGAATTCAAACACCTCATATGGGGTATTGGGGGGTGTGCATGCATCAATTAGGATGTGCATTGATCCTCGCACACGGAGCCTGAGCTCACACGGGTAGGGGACGAAGGTAGCGGGCAAGGCTATAGCATAGGCCTCCTCACCCTCATCCACAGCTGCCCTTGAAAGGTAATTGAGTACCACAGTGTCCACATGCCTACGTGTGTCTGATCCAGTGATGTCTCACCGTTTTCTCCCACGGCGGGATATTGCAGCAGGCTGGGGGGAGGCCCCCAGAGGTACAGTGGTGCTGCTGCTGTTTGCAGCTTCATCCCCAATGGCGGATGCTGCTGCAGCTGGTGCCTCTGGTACAGGTAGAGGGGGAGAGGGTGCTGTGGTCCTTGTGAACCTTGGGGGATGCTGATGGGAGGTTCAGACTATGGGCCAGCCACCTCTTCACCTCCCCCAACCGGGTCAATAATGGCCTCTGAGTCTGAGCCTGTCTCCCTCTCAGTGATGTTGGATTGAGTTCTGTTGGGAAATGAAAGGGAATTATAACATGTAGGAGAGGTGAGCCTAAACTGCATATGTGTTATGTGGTGTGATGTATGTACTTACGGTCTCAGATCCAGAATAGGAGCCAGAAAGCCAAGGCGGTCAAAGTATACATATTTTCTTTTTGTCTGTGCCGCAGACCCGCTCCTGGACCTCTGCTGCCGTTCCCGCCGGTACTGGTCGCGGATGCTTCTCCATCTTCTCATAACATCATCCACTGCAATGACACATATAATGTAATCAATTAGCTAGCTGCACAAAGCCTAATTCTTCAACATACACGTAATATAGTCATGGGGGCCTTGTAGGATGTAAGTATACTAACATTTTTGGCCCACAAAAAAAAAAATTTGGGGCCAAAATCTGCGCTAGAAATACGCTGTGATCGTTAAGAAGTTTGCGAAAAAATATACCGTATATACTCGTGTATAAGCCGACCCCCCTAATTTTGCCACAAAAAACTGGGAAAAATTATTGACTCATGTATAAGCCGGGTGTATAAACTGCCCTCCTGCTCTGTGCTGCCCCCGTCCTGCTCCTTGCTCCCCATCCAGCTCTGTGCTCCCCCATTCTCCTCTGTACTCCCTCCTCCTGCTCTGTCCTCCGCTGTGCTCCCCATTCCTTCTCCGTCCTCCTGTGCCCCCCCTCCTGCTCCGTGCTCCTCTGTGCCCTCCATCCTCCCCTGTCCTGCTCCGTGCTCATTGTCCTCCTCCATGCTTCCCCCGTCCACCGATCCCCCCCCCTCCTGCTCCATGCTTCCCCCGTCCTGCTCCAGCTTCCCCATCCACCGATCTCCCCCTCCTGCTCCATGCTTCCCCCGTCCTGCTCCAGCTTCCCCCGTCCTGCTCCAGCTTCCCCGTCCACCGATCTCCCCCCCCTCCTGCTCCATGCTTCCCCGTCCTGCTCCAGCTTCCCCCGTCCTGCTCCAGCTTCCCCCGTCCACCGATCTCCCCCCCTCCTGCTCCATGCTTCCCCCGTCCTGCTCCAGCTTCCCCCGTCCTCCTCCATGCTTCCCCCGTCCTGCTCCAGCTTCCCCCGTCCTCCTCTATGCTTCCCCCATCCACCGTTCTCCCCCCCTCCTGCTCCATGCTTCCCCCGTCCTGCTCCAGCTTCCCCCGTCCTCCTCTATGCTTCCCCCATCCACCGTTCTCCCCCCCGTCCTGTTCCGTGCTCCTTGTCCTCTCCTCCATCATACTCACCCCTCCCGTGCCATCGCTGAGCGTCCCTGCAATCCTGCGTTCTCCCCGTCTTCTTGCAGCTCTCCAGCACTGAGCGGTGATGTAATACCGCTCATTAAGGCCATGAATATGGAGGCCACGCCCATGGGAGTGGCGTCGCGTCCATATTACATGACCTTAATGAGCGGTATTACACTCAGTGCTGGAGAGCTGCAAGAAGACTGGGAGAGCGCAGGACTGCAGGGACCCTCAGCGATGGCACGGGGAGGGTTGAGTATGATCCCAGCCACCGGCTCCTGCCGCGGCATCCCCTCCCCCACTGGTTTCTGCCCTATGACTCGTGTATAAGCCAAGGGGGCATTTTCAGCACGAAAAAAGGTGCTGAAAATCTCGGCTTATACACGAGTATATACGGTAAATTACTTACAGATTCGCTGCTGCTCCTCGCGTGGGCTGTCGCCAAAGTGTGGAAACATCTGCCCACAGATGCACCTCAATGCCGCCTCTTTCCTTGCGCGGTCAGCGTAATGTGCATCTCTTTGGTCCCACATTTTGGGTCTCTCCTGCACCAAAACAATCAACATCTCCACATTGATCAGCGTAGACATCATGGCCGACTCTGTGGAGGCGTTCTTCCGGGATGTCTGGCGCTCTTTTTGAGCGAATTTGCATGTGTCAGCTTCCTCCTGCATGTGTTGCACCATTTCCAGTGAGCTGCAGAAGTCTTGCGTATTTCTCGCAAGTCACACACCTGGTCCATGTGTAATCCGTTGTTTTCTCGCACCCATAGACTTTCATTGGCGTACAACGGGCGTAATACGCGTGCAATCGCAGCATGCTGCGGGTGTCTCACACCATAAGATACGCCCGAGAAAAATACGCATGATCAGAGCTGCACCATAGAGAAATATGGGTCCGTGTGTAATGCGTGGTTTTCACGCCTCTCACTCATCTGTATTCCTCCTTAGTGTGACGCCGGCCTTAAGCTTCCAATTTAATGGCCCTCTTTTATGTGGATCTATGACTGTTTTGACAAATAATGGGGCATCTGAAAAAAGAATTGTGTCATAAGAAATTTTTCGCATGGTATTCAATAGATGATGGGGATGAACAGGTAATCAACCCTTGAGTATTTGTGTTATGAACTGGTGAGAAAAAAGAATATTTTTTTGTGGAGGGATGTATTGTTCTCCAAGCATCTATCAAGAGTTTGTTAGTTAATAGTTTTTTGATGTATCTGATTGTTTTTGCAGGAACTGCAGAATGACTGTTTGAGGTGTCTAGAGAAGGGTGTAGAGGTACATTAACACTAGGACTACTGGACTCGTGACCCCGCCTAGAACTACTGAAAGGAGTCATTTTGACTCCTTGCTTGTTTTTGTTTATTTTTAGAGTTTCATTTGTGGTTATTTATTAATAATTATATTTTTTGTAATGTATTATTATTGTGAGATCCAACAGTAATGCTTTTGATTGTTTTTTTTCTGCTTTTCTTATTTTTCTACAGAAAATAACAATAATTATAATAGACGTTTTTCAAACATTTTTTTTTATTCAAGTGCACACATATAAACAACAACTGAAGAACAAAAAGCAGAGAAAATGTAGGTGGAGGAGCATAAAAATGAAAATATGGCGCAGAATTCACCTTCTAAACATTTGGTGTTTCGCATTTTAGGCATTGCCTTTGATTTATGGCAGTACATTGCCCACACAAAGACTTACCACAAGTCTTACAATTGCCGACAGATCTATTTTTCTTGCACTTTTCTTTGATCTGGCAAAATTTTGTTTGAACCATCACTTCTGAGCATGTAGAAACTTGGGACGTGGAACCCTTTTCCCTATCTGTGACATAAGGACCACTCAACTCTCTCACAAGCGTTTGCAAAAATGCCTTGCGTGACATTTTTTGGTGGGTTATCTCATTGAATATTATCCATGCATTTATACCTGCAAAGTCTAAGGCATTTTCAAATGCATGAACAGGCCATCTCCTTGTGCATGTTCGTGTGGTATATTTTCGTGCCATCTGATCCACTACATCTACTCCATATTTTGTTTCATTGTAAAACTTTACCGTTTCTGGAGTTTTTTTAGCGGAATCAGATGCAACAACATCTGGATGGACGGAACTC
>JARQOD010000001.1:830178833-830231100 GCA_033576555.1 Oophaga sylvatica | reverse complement strand
AAACATGAAAAAAAGGGTATAAATCTGGTATCGCTGTAATTGCACCGTCTCAAAGAATAAAGTCGCCTAATCACTAATACTGCACGAGAAGCGGCGTAAAAAATCTTTTCTTCATCTTTTGTGGATTCGTTCATTCTGCCTCCCAAAGATCGCAGTAAGGCGATCACAGTGGTTTACCCCCACATATGGGGTATCAGCGTACTCAGGACAAATTGCCCAACTTTTGGGGTCCCATTTCTCCTGTTACCCTTGTGAAAATAAAAATTTGGGGGCAAAAAGATAATTTTTGTGGAAAAAAATGTGATTTTTTTATTTTCATGGCTGTACATTATAAACTTCTGTGAAGCACTTGGGGGTTCGAAATGCTCACCACACATGTAGATAAGTTCCTTGGATGTCTAGTTTCCAAAATGGGGTCACTTAGGGGGGGAGTTTCGACTGTTTAGGCACATCTGGGACTCTCCAAATGCGACATGGCGTCCGATCTCAATTCCAGCCAATTTTGGGTTGAAAAAGTCAAACTGTGCTCCTTCCCTTCCGACCTCTGCCATGCACCCACACAGTGGTTTACCCCCTCATATGTGGTATCAGCGTACTCAGTACAAATTGCACAATAACTTTTGGGGTCATCTTACCCTTGGGAAAATAAAACTTGGGGATAAAAAGATCATTTTTGTGGAAAAAAATATGATTTTTTAATTTTACAGCTCTTCGTTATAATCTTCTGTGAAGCCTTTGTGGGTTCAAAGCTCTCAATACACATCTAGATAAGTTCCTTGGGGGGTCTAGTTTCCAAAATGGGGTCACTTGTGGGTGGTTTGAACTGTTTAGGCACATCAGGGGCTCTCCAAACGTGACATGGCATCCGATCTCAATTCCAGCCAAAAAAGTCAAATGGTGCTGCTTCCATTCCGAGCTCAGCCATGCGCCCAAATAGTGGTTTACCCTCACATATGGGGTATCAGCATACTCAGTACAATTTTCACAATAACTTTTGGGGTCCTCTTACCCTTGGGAAAATAAAAATTGGGGATGAAAAGATCATTTTTGTGGAAAAAATATGATTTTTTAGTTTTACGGCTCTACTTTATGACCTTCTGTGAAGCCCTTGGGGGGTTCAAAGTGCTCACCAACCACACATTTAGATAAGTTCCTTGGGGGGTCTAGTTTTCAAAATGGGGTCACTCATGGTGGGTTTCCACTGTTTAGGTACATCAGGGGCTCTCCAAACGTGACATGGCATCCGCTCTCGATTCCATCCAATTTGACATTCAAAATCTCAAATGATGCTCCTTCCCTTCTGAGCACTGCCGTGCGCCTAAAGATTGATCTTCCTCCACACATGGGGTATCAGTGTACTCAGGAGAAATTGCACAACAAATATTGTGGTTCATTTTCTCCTGATACCCTTGACAAAATAAAAAAAATTGTGTCCAAAAATTTTTTAGGGTAAACAAAGTTAAATGTTCATTTTTTCCTTCCACATTGCTTCAATTCTTGTGAAGTTGCTAAAGGGTTAATAAACTTCTTGAATGTGGTTTTGAGCACCTTGAGGGGTGTAGTTTTTAGAATGGTGTCACTTCGGGATATTTTCTGTCCTATTGACCCCTCAAAGTGACTTCAAATGTGAGGTGGTTTCTAAAAAAATGGTTTTGTACATTTTGTTGGAAAAATGAGAAATCGCTGGTCAAATTTTAACACTTATAACTTCCTAACAAAAAAAAATTTTGTTCCAAAATTGTGCTGATGTAAAGTAGACATGTGGGAAATGTTATTTATTAACTATTTTTTGTGACATATCTCTCTGATTTAAGGGCATAAAGATTGAAATTTTGAAAATTGCAAAATTTTCAAAATTTTCGCCATATTCCGTTTTTTCATAAAAAAACGCAAGTTATATCGAAGAAATTTTACTACTATCATGAAGTACAATATGTCTTGAGAAAACAGTCTCAGAATTGCCAAGATCCGTTGAAGCGTTCCAGAGTTATAAGCACATTAAGTGACAGTGGTCAGAATTGTAAAAATTGGTCTGGTCATTAACCTACAAAATGGCTTGGTGCTTAAGGGGTTAAACCGGATGAAATTTTTCATAGGCCATCTTCCACATCTCTTCAGACACCACCACTAGAACGTTTTCCATGATTTAACAGCCACTATATTGTTTTGCAAGTGTGTTTATGAAGTCCGTAGCAAAAAATATTTACACAGTAGTTTAATGTCCATCCCACCAGGGGAAAATGTTTGTCAGTGTAAGTGTATGGGCATTTCAAGAATAGGAGACCCACTCCTTTAAACTGGGAAGACATTTTTCGTAGGCCATCCTCCACGTCTCTTTAGACACTACCACTATAATACGAGGGTGAACATGCTCCATGATGCAACAGCCACTATATTGTTTTGCAAGGGTGTTTATGATGTCCGTAACAAAAAATATTTACACAGTAGGTTGATGTGGGTGTTCTTCCTCAACACTGCAATGCCACAATGTAGGTTCTTCGGGCTTAACATTGCAATGCCCTTTGCTGTGTTTTCATCCTCAACACTGCAATTCTCCACTGCAGGGGTCTTCAGCCTCAACACTGCAATTTTCCACTGCAGGTTCTTCTGGCTCAACACTCAAATGCTCCACTGTCGGGTGTTCTTCCTCAACACTGCAATGCTACAATAAAGGTTCTTCAGCCTCAACACTGAAATTATCCACTGCAGATTTTCCAGACTCAACACTGACATTCTCCACTGCTGGGTCTTCATCCTCAACACTGACATTCTCCAATGCAGATTCTTCAGGCTCAACAATTTACTCCATAGCCAAACAATATGGGAGTAACAAATTGTTAGGGTCTGCGGAACACACCAAGTAAATATAAATAATGGGTGCGTTCGCAGCCCGGGGTCCACCATGCAGGCAGAGCCTGCTGCTAACAAAATGACAGGATATGGCGGTATAAGCGAACTCTGTTACTTCACATAGTCGCAAACATAGATGCTGTGGCACTATATGGCGGTATAAGCAAACTCTGTTACACCACACAGAGTCGCTGAGGTAGAGATGCAGAGATACAGACTGTGTCCTGTTAACACCACAGGGGTACAAAGATAACTGCTGTGCGGATAGCAGTCCATGGTCATACAGTCAGCAACGCAAACAAGCAACTCCTCACCGGAGTAGCCGGTATTCTAGAGGCTATTTCAGCCAAGCCCTGAACACATACATACAAATCTCCTCACCGGAGGTGCCGGTATTCTAGGGGCTTATTTCAGCCGAGCCCTAACCGCATGCGTGCATGATCACACTGGCGCAAAGCACATAACACAATTGATACTAGCGCATGGCCGAGCGGCCATGCAACCTTTTTATATCAGCAACTACAAGACCTTCCAGAAAAGGACTAATGAGAAACTGTTTCAGAACACAAGCAGTTTCAGGACCTTCCTAGTGGTCCAATAGGAGCTGCTGCAGTACCTGAGCATGTGACCCTGATCTCCAATGAGAGATCTTACCCTGGGCATGCTCAGAAGGGGAAGCGCAGGACTTAGTCCCAAGACTGCTTGCTCCAGCACTGGTTATAATAGAGGAACCAGAAGAGGCAGCAACAAGCCTCTGCACAGTATTAGACCGAGTGAGACGCTGGGACCGACGTCTCTGCTGAGCAGGCTCCACTGCGGCTGGAGACGGATGGGGGACTGCAGCGGGACTGGTTCGAGATTCCCCTTGTGCAGCATCAGGAACTCGATCCCTAACATTACCCCCCCTCCTAGGGGCCCCCTTCTTTGGGCCTCGCTGCGTTCAAAGGCAGCGATGAGCTGCGGAGCGTTAACATGCTCGGCAGGCTCCCAGGACCTATCCTCAGGCCATAACCCCTCCAATCCACCAAATAAAATCTTTTGCCCCGTACCACCTTATATCCTACGATGACATTCACCTCATGGTCATCCGTAGACAAACCCGATGTCCCGGCAGATGACTCGGAAAACCGGGATATGAGCATGGGTTTCAGGAGGGATACGTGAAAGGTGTCGGAGATACCCAGGCGTGGTGGAAGGGCCAAACGGTATACCACAGGGTTAACCTGCTCGACCACTTTGAAAGGACCCAGGTAGCGGGGTGCCAGCTTAGTGGACTCAACTTGCAGCCTGATGTTACGGGCGGAGAGCCACACCAAGTCCCCAGGAGCAAATGTCAGAGCGGGGCGCCGATGTGCGTCAGTGGAGGACTTCATCCTCTCCTTGGACGCCTGAATGGCATCCTAGGCACAGTGCCAAATGTCCCGTGCCTCCACAGACCAGTCTGCCACCCTGGAGTCGGCGGAAGACACCTGCATGGGCACCGGAACCCGCGGATGCTGACCATAGTTTAGGAGGAATGGAGTCTGTCCGGTGGAGTCAGCCACAGCATTGTTTAGTGCAAACTCTGCCCACGGTAGCAAGGATGCCCAGTCATCCTGCCTGGCTGAGACAATATGTTGTAGATAGGTGATCAAGGTCTGGTTGGCCCTCTCTACCAACCCATTCGTCTCGGGATGGTATGCTGAAGAGAGATTTAATTCAATACTGAGTAGACGACAAAGTTCTCTCCAGAAGCGAGACGCAAACTGGGGACCTTGGTCACTGCCAATTTTGTCTGGCATGCCTTGTAGACGGAAGATGTGCCTAACGAACAACGCTGCCAGAGCCGTGCAGAAGGTAACCGTGGTAGCGGCACCAGGTGCACCATTTTGGAAAAATGGTCGGTGATTACCCAAATGATGGTGCAGCCCGAGACTTGGGTAAGCCCACCACAAAGTCCATCCCAACCATCTCCCAGGGCCTGTCTGCCACCGGCAAAGGGTAAAGTAACCCAGCTGGCCGTTGTCGAGGAGACTTATTCTTGGCGCAGGAGACACACGCCCGAACATAGTCCCAACGTCACGGACCATATGCGGTCAACAGTATGTCCTTGCCAGCAACTCAGATGTCCTCTTTGCCCCAAAGTGTCCGCCCACCCTTGACGAATGTGCCCAAGAGAGTACCTCCGGTCGCAAATGGGTAGGCACAAAAGTCTTGCCCGGGGCACAGACTCTAGCGAAACCGGGGCCACTGTTCTCAGGCTCTCTGTGGGGACAATAAGCCGAGCTTAATCAAATAGTTTACATATAGGGTTTCAAGACAGAAATCATAACTAATTACCCCTAAAAAGCTAAATTTTATTGATAAACAACCATAGATAGGTCAACACCACACACAGATAATAAACAAAAACAGTGTTCAAAATACCCCATTAAAATATCTTGGTTACATCTAGTTGCCCCTAGTGTGTCCACTGTACTGTCACCTTCCTATCCGCGGAGGTTGGCACCCTAGGGGGAATGTTGTGGCACCCCTGCTCCTCGACGGCTCAACCTAAGGGCCATAATAGACCCTAGTCTAGTCTAGGACTGGCAATTTTGGAATTGAGGTTATATGTCTCCTATAACTATGAACATGAGTCACAGCACATTGTTGCTAGAGGATTGACAGCCTTGAAGCTGAGAATGCATCTCAGATTGATTGCCACAGAACTATGATCATTGTATCTAAATCATATATGACTATCAAGAGATTATGAAGGTGAAATATATGTTGGTCTGTGATATGGACCTTTGAGAAGATATTATACTGCTACCACAAAAGTGCTATAGAACCATCTCCATTGATCACATACACATCCTGCTATTTGTGTTCATAATTGTTTTTACTTATTTTGGGGCATAGTGTTGTCTTATTGTTAGGTGTGATCTCTGTTTACTCCTCAGGGGTCTCCTTAGCTATCGGGTAGTGGGACTCCATAGCGGCACTAGGGTCTATTAGGGCCCTTAGGGAGAGCCGTCGAGGAGCGGGGGCACAACAACGTTCCCCCTAGGGTGCCAACCTCCGCGGATAGGAAGGTGACAGTACAGTGGACACACTAGGGACAACTAGATGTACCCAAGCTATTTTAATGGGGTATTTTGAACACTGTTTTTGTTTATTATCTGTGTGTGGTGTTGACCTATCTATGGCTGTTTATCAATAAAATTTAGCTTTTTAGGGGTAATTAGTTATGATTTCTGGCAATAAGCCGAGGCTCCTCCTCCTCAGAGGACACCACAGAGCGAGAGAGACGTCGGCACGAATGTTCTTCTCTCCCGAGAGAAAATGGAGTGTGAAATGAAACCGGGAGAAGAACAAGGACCATCTGGCCTGGCGAGAATTAAGCCGCTGGGCTGTCTGAAGATATACCAAATTCTTGTGGTCGGTGAAGACTTGGAAGGGAAAGCGAGCCCCTTCCAACAGATGTCTCCACTCAGAGAAAGCCAACTTCATTGCTAGCAACTCCCTGTCACCGATGGAATAATTCCTCTCCGCTGGTGTGAAGGTCTTGGAGAAGAAGAAGCAAGGATGCTTCCGACCTTGAGTATCCTTTTGAGAGAGGACTGCTCCAGCACCAACGGATAAGGCATCCACCTCCAATATGAATGGCTTATCAACATCAGGGCGGTATAGGATGGGAGCGCTAGCAAAATGAGACTTAATTGAGGTGAAAGCCTTGGAGACTTCTTCGGACCACAATTTGGGAATTGCTCCCTTCTTGGTGAGGGCTACTAAGGGAGCTACCAAAGTTGAGAAATGGGGAATGAACTGGCGATAATAATTAATGAACCCCATAAAGCGCTGCACCGCTTTAAGGGAATGGGGTTCTTGCCAGTCCATCACAACCTGTAGTTTGGCAGGATCCATAGCCAATCCCTGGGCGGAGATGATATAGCCAAGGAATGGTAAAGACTCCTGCTCAAACACACATTTCTCCAACTTTGCATAAAGGGAATTTGCCCGCAAGAGGTCGAAGACTCTGCAGACATCTCTCCGGTGGGAGTCAATATCTGGAGAGAAGATGAGAATATCATCCAGATAGACTACGACCGAGGTGGAAAGCATATCCCGGAAGATGTCATTAACAAAGTCTTTGAAAATGGCTGGGGCATTACAGAGCCCGAAGGGCATCACCAGATATTCATAGTGCCCATCCCTGGTATTAAAAGCCGTCTTCCATTCGTCCCCCTCACGGATGTGAATCAGGTTATAGGCACCCCGTAGGTCTAATTTGGTAAATACCCTTGCTTCCCTGAGCCTATCAAAGAGCTCAGAAATCAGGGGCAACGGGTATTTATTCTTAACGGTGATGGCGTTAAGACCCCTGTAATCTATGCAGGGACATAATTCTCCGTTCTTCTTCTGCACGAAGAAAAACCCCACCACAGCAAGTGACACTGACTTCCTAATGAACCCTCTTGCCAGATTCTCCTGGATGTATTGGGACATAGCCTCCATCTCTGGGAGAGAGAGGGGATAAACGCTTCCCCGGGGCGGTTCTGCTCCAGGCAAGAGGTCAATAGGACAGTCATAGGGGCGGTGAGGCGGAAGAGTCTCCGCAGCCTTTTTGGAGAACACGTCTACATAGGACCAATAACACTTGGGAAGGGAAGTGAAATCTGTGGGTATCCCTGTAGTAGTAACCTGAACACTCTCCCTCACACATCTACCTTTACAAGATTCACTCCAACCCCGTATCGTGCCAGAGGACCATTCAATATGTGGGGAGTGAAGACAAAGCCAGGGTACTCCCAGCAGAGCCTCATCTATACCCTCGGAAGGACTAGGAAAGAGATAATCTCCTGATGGGAAGGAGACATAGATAATTTGAGAGGGATTGTCTGATGTGTGATCTGTGAGGGCAGTATTGATCCATTCACCCCTCGAACCGTCACCAGTTTGGCGAGCATCACCTGAGGTATTGTGTGGTGGAGAGCGAAGGCAGAGGACATAAAATTCCCCTCTGCTCCAGAATCCACACAAAGCTCAACTGTTAGAGTGGATGTACCAAAAGAGATTGTCCCTTTAAAGGACAGCTTGGAGGCAAATGCCACTGAATCTAGTGAACCTCACCCCATGGTTACTAGACGCGATCGTGTTCCCGATCGCTGGGGACATCTATTGGCATAATGTCCTAACTGTTGGCAATTGTTACAAGCCATGGGGACACGAGCAGGCAGAGACTTAGGTCCCGCTCGAGCAACCTCCATGGCCTCCTTGGAGTCAGACGCCTGAATGGGAGATTCTAGAGGTTTGGCAAAGGTGGGAGCCAGCCGGAAACTCTGCCTACACAGGCCCGCTCCAACCTCCGCACGTGAAAACCAAGGTCGATGCGGGTAGATATGGAGATAAGCTTCTCCAGTGAGGCAGGAATATCACTGGTGGCCAAAGCGTCCTTTACATGGTCAGCCAGACCTCTCCAGTATACCAGAATGAGGACTTTATCCAGCCACTCTAACTCGGAGGCCAGAGTCCAAAATTGGACCGAAAACTGGCTGACCATGGACGAACCCTGTGACATTGCCAGCAGTTGGAGCGCCATATAGTGGGTGACCTGAGGGCCTAAATAGACCTTTTTAAGAGCCTCCAGAAACGGAGGATCACTCCGCATCACACGATCGTCGCGCTCCCACAGCGGCGTTGCCCATTCCAACGCTCTGCCCGAAAGAAGTGATACTATGAAAACGACTTCTGCCCGCTCCATGGGAAAACGTGCAGCCAGGAGCTCGAGCTGTATAGAGCACTGGCTTACGAATCCCCGACAATGTTTACTGTCACCAGAAAACTTGTCTGGAAGTGGGAGATGGGATAAGGTCGGGGCAGAGGTGGCTGAGGACAAACTGGCTGCCGCTGTGCTAGCAGCCTGAACAGCGACTGCAGTAACATCCACAGCTGAGATTGTGCGCTCGAGAGCCGCCAACCTACCCTCCAGCTGATGCTAGGCGCTGGTCGTCCGCCATTTTACTAGCCAGACCCTGGCTCTAGTATTATGTTAGGGTCTGCGGAACGCACCAAGTAAATATAAATAATGGGTGAGTTCGCAGCCCGGGGTCCATCGTGCAGGCAGAGCCTGCTGCTAGTAAGATGACAGGATATGGCGGTATAAGCGAACTCTGTTACGTCATAGAGTCGCAAACATAGATGCTGTGGCACTATATGACGGTATAAGCGAACTCTGTTACACCACAGAGTCACTGAGGTAGAGATGCAGAGATAGAGACTGTGTCCTGTTAACACCACAGAGGTACACAGATAACTGCTGTGCGGATAGCAGACCGTGGTCATGCAGTCAGCAACGCAAACAAGCAACTCCTCACCGGAGTAGCCGGTATTCTAGAGGCTAATTCAGCCAAGCCCTGAAGACGTGCATACAAATCTCCTCACCGGAGGTGCCGTTATTCTAGGGGCTTATTTCAGCCGAGCCCTAACCGCATGCGTGCATGATCACACTGGTGCAAAGCACATAACACAATTGATACTAGCGCATGGCCGAGCGGCCATGCAACCTTTCTATAGCAGCAACTACAAGACCTTCCAGAAAAGGACCAATGAGAAACTGTTTCAGAACACAAGCAGTTTCAGGACCTTCCTGGTGGTCCAATAGGAGCTGCTGCAGTACCTGAGCATGTGACCCCTGATCTCCAATGAGAGATCTTACCCTGGGCATGCTCAGAAGGGGAAGCGCAGGACTTAGTCCCAAGACTGCCTGCTCCAGCACTGGTTATAATAGAGGAACCAGAAGAGGCAGCAAAAAGCCTCTGCACAGTATTAGACCGAGTGAGACACTGGGACTGACGTCTCCGCTGAGCAGGCTCCACTGCGGCCGGAGATGGATGGGGGACCGAAGCGGGACTGGTTCGAGATTCCCCTTGTGCAGCAACGAGAACTCGATCCCTAACACAAATTACTAGGAAAAATGCTTTCAGGTTGTCATCCAGTACGTTGGTTCAAAGTGTTATTGGGGTGCGTGTAACGTTAAGGCAGGGCAGGCCTTCAATTCAATGCCTAGGCAAACAGTATGGCAGTACCAAATAAAGCTTAATGGGAACTTTGGTTTCGTGTGGCCATCCAGTACGTTGCTTCAAAAGGTTATTGGGGTGCGTGTAATGTTGGGGCAGGGCAGGCCTTGCATTCAATGCATAGGCAAACTGTATGGCAGTACCAAATAAAGCTTAATGGGAACTTTGGTTTAATGTGGCCATCTAGTACGTGGGTTCAAAGGTTTATTTGGGTGCTTGTAACTTTTGGACAGGGCAGGCCTTGCATTCAATGCACAGGCAAAAAGTATGGGAGTACCAAATGAATACTTGGAACTTTGGTTGCATGTGGTCATCCATGACGTCTGTTCAAAGGTTTGTTGGGGTGCGTCCAAATTTTGGGCAGCTCTGCCACTCACTGCATACCCAAAAACAGTATAAGGGACATACTGTTTAATAATGGGAACAAAAAAGCATAGCTGGCTAATGGCTCTCTAAGAAAAGTGAGGGCCCACTGCTGGCATTATAAAAATAAACTTTGTGACTTTTAGAGTCCCTCCTTTATAAATGAAACAGGATATGTCTGATGATGTGTCAAACACCACGTGGCCAAATAAGTTTGTAAAATGTTAAAATGATATTTCACAGTTAATGCATTTGTTTTGAGTGAAAGCAATGGTAAAGTTGAAAAATGCATCACAAAAACACTACGTGTGAACTTAGCCCAAGTGGTGGAGTAACATTTTTGTTTTGGGTTATTTGTTTTGCCTTGCATACAAATCATTACCCTGGAAAGGATGTTCCTTAACATATTTCCCAGGAAAATCCATTTTGGTATCGTTTTTGTATGTCTTAAGCACTTTGCTTGTTCGTTATATGGAAACTCAAAGATGTCCTCACCGACTGACTTTGAAAGGATTTGCAAAAGGGGCCTGTCAACAAAGGTATTAATTTCGGAAATATATAAGATAATAAATCTTTCCCAAGGGGGCAGCAATTAAGACATCTGTACATGAGTAGATGGGAGTCTATTTTAGGGAGAAGTCTGTCACCTCAAACCTAGCAACTTATTTGGGATAGGGCAGCTAAATCTTCTATTATCACTCTTTGTAAGGAGAATCAGTACAAATTTTGATGTTCTGGTACGACACTCCGGATCTCCTCCAGAGATTGAACCCGCAACTCCCGAACCTTTGCTGGCGTTGTGGTTTCGAAGTTGGCTCTCAATTCCACATCTTTTAATCTCGTCCGAGCCTTAATTTGCAGAGTTCTGTATGTGGAGGTTGAATTCTCACTGCATCCTCTTGTCTAATAGCTCTTAATTCAAAATAGACTCTCCCTCTCTCCCACTATTTACTAAATAGAAATGCTAATATTCGCAGAATGGAATATATGACTGCTTTGATGAGAGCTGAAGTGGACAGATTTGATACAATTTGGGCTCCCTTGGAGTATTATTGGGCTCAGATTGGCGGTTAGGACTTTTTTCTCTTTATATTCCTACAGTTTGGGTCTCCCCCCTTTTTCCTTACCCATTCCTGTCTGTCTTTTCTTGTCATATTTGTTTAGGCATCACCTAATGGATTGTAAGACTGAGCTAGCATGCATTGGAATTAATCATTCTTTTCCAAGGTGTTTTTTGTACTTGAAGCTCAAATGTCTTTATTTTATTTTGGCATTTACATTGCACTTTGACTGATGCCTAGAATGTTACTGTTTGTTTTTTTAGATTGATGTTTACAATTGTCTAAATGTAAACTTTAATAAAAATGTACAGTTATAAAAAAATCAATAAGTCTTAAAAAGAAAAAATACTGGTAAGTACAAATAAGGGTACACTCAAACAAGTTTGCATTGGTGAAGAATGTAATCTCAGACCACTACTGACTTCCAGAAAGAAAAGTTTGTGTTTTTTTTTTGGTTAATTTTTTTTTCTGTTGGGTTTCATTAATGCTGGATTATTTGACTTTTATGGCCTCTGTGTGTACAGTAAATAGCTGGCTGCAAAATGGGTAAAATATGAATCCATCAGTGAACTTGTTTTAGCAACAGGGTTTAAAACTTTTATTTCTCTTCCTCTGAAATTTTTTCTAAACTAATGTGTGATAACACAAAAGTTCATATCAAGTTTACTATGGTCATTAATCAGTTTAAAGCTGTGTTTCCACCATCAGGAAACACAGCGCTTTGGACGGAGCGGAAAGTCCGCTCCGCCCAAAGACCTGCCCCCTAGTGAACGCGCGGTGAATCCGGATGTATTCATTGAACACATCCGGAATCACCGCAGGGCTGCATAGCCCTGTGTTATTTCCCTTGCGGCGACATGCAGCATGTCCGTTAACGCAGGTCTGCCGCCTGCGTGTTTTTAAGCATAGTGGAGACGGGATTTCTTGAAATCCCCTCCACTATGCTGTAACATCTGGACGCTGCGTGTTTGCGCTGCGCCAGCGCACAGCGTCCAACACGCAGCATTTACTGAAGAAATCTGGATGGTGGAAACACACCCTCAAGGAGTCCAGGAGAATAAAGTTTTACAAAACTTCCAGATCAAGCTCACACACAGATTTTCAGGTAGCTTATTCTGAAGCAAATTGTGTACTGTCATATACTTTAAAAGCCAAATAGCCCAACATTTTTTAAAAGGGAATATAATACAATTTATTTTAGTTCAAAACACATGCATTTAAGTAAAAAATTACCTCCAAATCGTAAAGAATTTGAATAAGGTCAAAAAGGTTTAAGTGCTCTATAGAACTCCTTTTATTAGTTCAAGTAGATCACATGCTTCACTACTGTACATCACAATTATCATTCTTATTTGTGTCTATCATAAATTGTTTTGTTTCAAATACCCAAGATATGGAAAAAATTTTTTAGCACAGACTGTATTATATGTTAACCAAAATATTGGTATGACTTGGGTGGATTAAATAGAAGATCAATAAACTCTTACACAAAAATAGAAGTGGCCATTGCTATACATCATAGTCCCAGTTGTTGTTAGACATAATTATTATGTTAGAACCAGTTTATTTCTAATTCAAAATATTGACATACGGGGTATATACTTATGGTATTCTTGTTATTTTTTAAATTTCCATGGTAACTTTTCCCTTTAAAGTAAATTAATTGTTATCACATAATGGAACTCTCTGAAATTTCATTTGATAGTCAACAAAAAGTGGCTTAACCCTAGGACGCATAACCATAGAAATCTACACTTTCACGTGCCTGGGGCCTTTTAGGCCTGTGTGCAAATAACATAGAATAACTCAAATAAAAATACTTTTCAAAGTTTATTTGAAAATTGCAAAGTAAGGATGCATTCCCATTAGCACTGGGGTCCGCAAGAAGGGGATCCGTAATGGATCTGACCTCCTGGTGACCCCAGCTAAGGCTGGCGGAATCCGGGATTCCGGCAGCCTTAACTGGAGTAACCAGGACTTCAGATCCATTACGGATCCCCTCCTGGCGGACCCCAGCACCCACCAGTGGAAACGCAGCCTAAGATGTGAATATTTCAAAACATTATAATTATGTGCAAAAAACAACAAAAAAGTAAGTAAAAGGGCTTAAAACGCCCAATATATGCATTCTATATAATTCTTTATAATAACGATTTTTTTGTCTAAACGTTTTTATATAAAAGTTGTAGTAAACATGGTGCAGGAATATTTCTTTTCAAACTTTCCTTTTCAACTTTACTGATGACCCTAACAATTTTCACATGTTATCTGTTCGGAAGAATGTTCCTTGCAGACATTTTGTCAACAAGTAGTACAGATACGCTCAGATTTCCTTTCCTTCTTTGCTGGACAAATATAATAACTAGAAAACAAAAAACAAGAAACAAATATCCTAAAATAAAACAAAATAAAAAATATATTGCAAAACATGCATGAGGTTGTAATAATAATAATAATAATAAGGGTATTTGGTAAACATAATTTTGATCAAAAGAATGTACAAGCCATCCCGCCACGTCAAGGCAACCCTTTGTGGGACAGTCCTAACTCTTGTATTAAAAACCTTTCCACCTGTCAAGTGACAAATGTGAACAAGGACAGAGAGACTGAACCCACCAGTAAAAGCATAGGCCAGACAGGATAGATTTTTCAGCTCAGAAGCAGGGCGGTCACACCCTTATATGCACAAGATGCACTGAGAACTAAATGAAAAACTGGGTCTGAACTGAAAAAGTAAGTTGATGTGTATGCAAAATGTAAATGCATATCAAAACACATGACCATTATACAGAGAAAACAAAAAACAAGAAACAAATATCCTAAAATAAAACAAAATAAAAAATATATTGCAAAACATGCATGAGGTTGTAATAATAATAATAATAAGGGTATTTGGTAAACATAATTTTGATCAAAAGAATGTACAAGTAGCGTTGAGCGATAATGCTCGATATCTAAAAATATCGTATCGAAATTGTATCGCCGATAGCACTAAATATCGTCGATATCCGATTTCGATACCGGAAGTCCCATGTAAGTCTATGGGAACAAAATATCGCAACAAAAAAAACCCTTTCTTTCGTTGTAAACACAAAATATACACACATAGAATACATATATATATATATATATATATATACATGTCATTGTGACATATATATATACATATATTTATAGTTTATACACTTCTACATAGTAAAATAGACTCTGATTCAATTGCCGGGTAAAGCCGTGACATACCCCATAGAAGTCGACGGGCTCGGTGCCGAGTACCCCCAAAACCTCTGGCTCTGTGCGACTCAACTTGGGCGTCACGAACAGGATTCTGTAGCTCGCTATAAGCGAGTCCTGTGTGCCTGAATTGAACTGGTTTTGTGCTTGAGAATTGCTAAAATCATCAGAGAATGTATTTGCCATTTTTCCGCCATATCTGCGTCACGACGAGGCACTGGTGAAGAAGAAGGGCGTGCTCTTCATGGGTGTACACTCACTCAGTGACGCGAAAACGATGGCTCTAAATGGTACTGCAATGTAAGATCGTGCCCCACAGCTCTTCAGTTCCGCCTCCTCATCCTCCTCAGTGTGCGGAAACTAACACGAAGGTCCCGCCTCCCTACAAAAGAGGGGCCCTCTCCAGATGCTAATGACACATATGACTTGGCAGAGATGGCTAATGGACACGAGCAGAAGTGTGAAGGGATGGAGCAGTCAGAGCTCTCCCCCCACGGAAGCGACCCGATCGCCACGGAACCACCGTTGGGCACCCGGCCTGGAAACCCTCCTACGCTGCAAGAAGCGGAGGATACCCTAAGAGGCCTGGCCCGGCACCGGGAGGAGGTCGCCAGGATGGAAGCCAGCTGGCGTGCCCTAAAACTAAACTTGGAGCGGCGCCAATCCCTCTTACCTGAAGTGTCTGTACCGGAAGGTGAGGCACCCGTTCTAGTAGAGGAGTCCTTGCAATGTGATCCGGTTGACGTTGTCGCAGTGGAGGCACCCGTTCGTGCAAAAAACGCTGCACCGGCAGCACCCCAGATCCCGCTGTCTGCCCCTGTCGCTGAGACAGAAGAAGCGTCACCCGTCCTCATGGAGGAGGCCGCGCAGGCACCAGAGGTCTACCTGCCTGTACCGGAGCCCCGACTGTCATCTGTTCCAGAGCCGGCTGCTTCCTCCGCAGGTGAGCGCCGCCAGGACTGGGGGGCGCCAGGAGAGCTGCCGCAAACCGGACACTGTAAGCTGCAGTTTGATGGTGGAGACATGGAGCAGCTGGTGGAGGAGAATTTCAACCGGCGTCAGGAGGAAGAGTGGAGACGTTGGGAGCGGGAAGCAGAGCGACAAAGGGAGCAGCGAGAATCCCAAAAACTTCGGCAACGTAACCTGGAGAAGGACCGGGCAGATAAGGACCGGATGAGAAAGGATAAAGGAACCCTGTGTGAGCCGCAGCGTAAGGGTGCAGTACGGAGCTTTAAATTGAAAGGTGGTTGGGGCTTCATCCAGGAGCCTGGACTTTATTTAGAAGTTTTTGTGAACCGGCGGGACGTGGAGGCTCACCTCCCAGAAGGACACCCGGGAAGGGACCTGTTGCCAGGAGACTTGGTGACTTACACCCGACACTGGGGTTACAATGGATGGTACGCCCTAAATGTTACCAGGTGCGACCCCTACTCCCCAGAGTGTCAGGAACCTGTGAGACCCTCGGAGCCTTCAGCCTCCCACATCCAGGCCTCTGCAAAAGTGCCCACTCCACGCCGTAAATCTCCCAAGCCTCCCTCAGTGGTCTCCTCAGCAGCCCCAGCTATGGACATGATAAGTATAGCTGGCCCGTACCCGGCGCCTGTTAGGCCCCCTGGGGTTCGTTCAGTCCGTGACATAGGGTTCCAGACTCGGAGGGAGATGAAAGAGGTGGCCACACAGACCCAGATAGCGGGTCACGACTTGACTGTACAGGCCACACGACGTCATCAGGTCCTGGTGGTCCTTGGTGCCTCGGATGTTTGGCAAGCATCAGAAGAGTACCAGGTGGTACCTGGAACACCCCTGCCAAAGAATTATAAATAACCCGGACAGGGTCCCTGTATGTAAATAGTTAAATTGTTTATGTACCCGGACGGGTGAATGTTCATAAAAAAGTTTTTTAATTTAATAAAAAAAAAAAAAACACAGTTTTCATTACTTTGATTACAGTCTCATCCTGCGACGCCATCGATCTCCTGTAAAAAAAATGAAAAAAAAAAAAAAACAAGTATACCACCTGACCGACGCAGTCCATAGTAACGAGTGTCCCACGACGATCCAGCTCTGCTACATCAGAATGACAGGCAGAGCCTGTCATCCCGGCGCAGCACAGCTGATTACCTGCTTCCCCGGCGGTGACGTCATCGGACTGCTTTACGGCCGGGATTACCCTGCAGTCACTGCAGTTATCGCGAAAAACTGCATGTGACCGCCAGGGAGAAGATAATGGCGGCCATCAAGCAGTCCAGGACGTGACCGCCGGAGATCTTCTGCCAGGTAAGTGCCGCTGACTCCTGACAGACCCGACCGACGGACACTCACAGTGACAGTGACAAATCCGATTCCGGTATTCGATAAGACGAAAATATCGAAACGAATTATCGAAAGGCCGATAGAGCTAATATCGGCCGATAGCAGATATTTGCAGTATCGTATCGCTCAACACTATGTACAAGCCATCCCGCCACGTCAAGGCAACCCTTTGTGGGACAGTCCTAACTCTTGTATTAAAAACCTTTCCACCTGTCAAGTGACAAATGTGAACAAGGACAGAGAGACTGAACCCACCAGTAAAAGCATAGGCCAGACAGGATAGATTTTTCAGCTCAGAAGCAGGGCGGTCACACCCTTATATGCACAAGATGCACTGAGAACTAAATGAAAAACTGGGTCTGAACTGAAATTGTAAGTTGATGTGTATGCAAAATGTAAATGCATATCAAAACACATGACCATTATACAGAGAAAACAAAAAACAAGAAACAAATATCCTAAAATAAAACAAAATAAAAAATATATTGCAAAACATGCATGAGATTGTAAATAATAATAATAATAATAAGGGTATTTGGTAAACATAATTTTGATCAAAAGAATGTACAAGCCATCCCGCCACGTCAAGGCAACCCTTTGTGGGACAGTCCTAACTCTTGTATTAAAAACCTTTCCATCTGTCAAGTGACAAATGTGAACAAGGACAGAGAGACTGAACCCACCAGTAAAAGCATAGGCCAGACAGTCTCTCTGTCCTTGTTCACATTTGTCACTTGACTGGCTTTGAACGCCTACATTGCCAAACTGATCTCATTAGAGATGATGTCCTTCCGTTTGATTGAAAGCGTAGCGTTCCGAGTGCTCATGGCCTATGCTGTCCCATTCTATGACCTACCCAGTCAGCACTTCTTTGTTAGGAAAGCCATCCCTGCCCTCCACCTGCATGTGAAAGACCACATTGTCCATGCACTCAAACAATCAGTGAGTGGAAAGGTGCACCTCACAACAGATGCATGCGCCAGTAGGCATGGCCAGGGAGGTTACACGTCCATCACTGCGCACTGGGTTAATGAGGTGGATGCAGGGTCCACAGAGGACAGCGGCGGTGGGACAATGCTGCCTAGCCCATGGTATAGGCAACAGTTTGCTGTAGGCATTCGACACTCCTCCTCCTCCAGAGCACAGTCGCACAAGCACTCCATCCGCAGCTGCCAGTGTTGCACACGAGGTGTCACACTATCGAACAGCTAGTGGTAAGCGTTAGCAGGCTGCTTTAAAGATGATGTCTGTGGGCGACAACAGACACACCGCGGAGGTACTGGCCGACTACTTGCAGCGAGAAACTGAGTCATGGCTGGGCAGTCTACATCTTGAGCCAGGCAAGGTATTCAGTGATAACGGCCGTAATTTTGTGGCGGCCATAGTCCTGGCAAAACTCAGACACATACCTTGCCTGGCTCACACCTTGAACCTGGTGGTGCAGTGCTTCATAAATAATTATCCGGAGTTACCATCCCTGCTCCATAAGGTGCGAAGACTGTGCTCGCACATCCGTCGCTCGCCCGTAAACTCTAGTCGTATGCAGATGCAGCAGCGATCGCTCAACCTCCCCCAGCACCGCCTAATCATAGACGTTGCAACAAGGTGGAACTCCATCATGCACATGGTTGAGAGGCTGTGCGAACAGAGGCAGGCTGCAATGCATTTGTGGGAGGAACACGGGCAGGCAGTTTGAGGGCAGACATGGAGTTGTCGGGTGTGCAGTGGTCAAAGCTAAAAGACCTCTGTAAAGTCCTTTAGTGTTTTGAGGAATGCACACGGCTGGTAAGCGCAGACGACGCCATCATAAGCATGAGCATCCCACTTATGCATCTGCTCATGCAAACTTTGACGCACATTAAGGATAAGTCGTCTGCAGCGGAGGAGAAAGAGGAGGAGGATTGAAGCCTTGATGACAGTCAGCCATTGTCTGCTCAGGGAACTGTCCTGGACGAAGTAGAGGAAGAAGAGGAGGAGGATGAGGGGGATGATTATCTTGGAGAGGAGGATGCTTCTCCGGGGGCAAGAGAAAATGTTGGCTTGCCAAGGTCAGGTACAGGGTTTGTGTGTGACTGGAGGGATGTGGATTTGGCAGAAAGTGCTCCTCCACCCACCACTGGCAGTGCATCATTGACACCTAGAACATTGGCTCACATGTGTGATTATGTCTTGCAGATCCTTAAAAGGGACCCCCGCATTGCCAAAATTATGAAGGACGACAACTACTGGTTGGCCAGCATCCTCAATCCACACTATAAAGGTAAATTACAGAACATCATGCCACAGGAGAACCTAGAGTTAATATTGGGGAACAAACAAGCAACTCTGGTAAACCGTTTGTTAGAGGCATTCCCAGCACACAGCAGCGGTGCAGGTTCTACCACTAGCCGTACTGGGCAACATGGAAGAGGTGTTCATGGTGCACACAGCCAAAGTGGCGTTGGAAACAGGGGTTTTATGACCATGTTGTGGACTGATTTCTTGAGTACCGCTCACATGACTGGTAATACTGAATCGATTGCAACAGATAGGAGACAGCAGTTGTCAACTATGATTCAAAATTACCTCTCCTCCCCTATCGATGTTCTCCCTCACAGTTCATTCCCCTTTGACTACTGGGCCTGTAAACTGGACACCTGGCCTGAATTGGCACAATATGCCTTACAGGAGCTCGCTTGCCTTGCTGGTAGTGTGCTATCAGAAAGAGTCTTCGGTGCTGCTGGATCAATCCTGACAGAAAGAAGGACCAATCTGTCAACCCAAAATGTAGGTGATCTCACCTTCATTAAAATGAACCATGCCTGGGTTTCAAAGGATTTTGTACCACCTTCCCCCGATGACACATAGGTTGCCAGCAAAATGGCTCGCTTTGTCCTCCTCTTCCTCCTACTTCTCCAATTCCTCCATTTGCAGCCTACACCTCAACATATGCCAGTTTTTCCACCTCCATAACTGGGCTGTACTACCCCAGGGCCGGCGTCAGCACCTGGTGCACCTGGGCAAGTGCCGGGGCCCTGACCAGGTGGGGGGCCCACTCACTGTCTGAGACACTGGCGTACTATGAGGGGCCATGTGCCAGTTCCGGTGCCCACGAGTGAGCCCCCCCTGCTTGCTCAGGGCCCCAGCACTTGCAATACTTACCTCTCCCTGCTCCACCGCTGTGACGTCTTCCGCGTTTCCTGACAGTGACATTCAGGTCAGAGAGCGCGATGACGTCACGTCTGTGCGCCCTCTGCCTGAACAGTCACAGGGCAGAGAGCTGGAAGATGGCGACTCTGAGGAGTCCAGAGTACAGCAATGCCCAGCGAGGAGAGATATTTCATTTTTTTATTGTTTGGAGCAATATATGGGAAGCATTATACACTGAAGAATTATATATGGGGCCCATCATACACTTGAGCATCATAAATAGGGCCCATTATACACTGGAGCATTATATATTGGGCCCATCATACACTGGAACATTATAAATGGGGCCCATCATACACTAGAGCATCATATACGGGGCCCATTATACACTGGAGCATCATATGGTGCCCATTATGTATGGAGCATTATATAGGCCCATCATACACTGGAGCATCATCCATGGGGCACATCATATACTGGAGCATCATATGGGGCCCATTATATATGACGCATCATATGGGGAACATTATATATGGAGCATCACATGGAGTCCATTATATATGGAGCATTATATATGGGGACCATTATATTTGGAGCATTATATGGGGCTCATCATACACTGGAGCATCATTTATGGGGCCCATCATATACTAGAGCATCATATGGGGATTGTTATTTATTGGGCATCATATATTGCCCTTTGTATATGGAGCATCATATGGAGCACATATGGGGCCTATTCTGTATGGAGCATTATATGGAGCCCATTCTATATGGAGCAATATATGGGGCCCATCATATAATGTATGGAGCTTTATATGCGACTCATTATACTGTATGGAGCAATATGTGGGGCTCATTATACTCTATGGGGACCGTCCTCTACTGTATGGCACATTATACGGGGACCATCATATACTGGAGCATTATGTGGAGCTCATCATATACTGTATGGAACGTTATATGGGACCAAATATGTATGGAGCAATATATGGGGCTCATTATTCTGTGTGGAGCAATATATCTGGCTCATTATACTGTATGAAGCTTTATATTGGGCCCATTATTCTGTATGGAGCAATATATGGAGCTCATTATTCTGTATGGCGCACTATGTGGTGCCCATAATACTGTATGGAGGACTATACTGTCCGATTTTTGAGCTATTGTAGAATTTACAATAGATATCACTCATGTAATGTAAGAAGTGAAGTATTTGGCATTGTACTATACCTATATTTCTCTGCCGTATTGGAGCATCATGAATTGTGGTATGTGTTAAAGGGGCCCACTGAGACTCTTTCGCCCCGAGCCCACGAAAACCTGGAGCCAGCCCTGCCCCCCCACAACTTTAGCCAAATAACCCCCAGTTTTCAATGCGTTACTATTATTATAAAGTAAATTAATGTTGACAAGCTTAAGTAATAAGAATTGATGTCGTTGGCATTGAAATGGGCACTGTAAGGTGTGTTTACTGTCCTCCACTCACTGCCGGCTTTTCTTCCCCATTGACTTGCATTGGAGTTTGGTATGGTAGCTGGTCAGGTCGGTGTCCTAGATGCCCTAGATTACCGGCATAACCGGTGAGGAGTTTTGATTGCCGTATTCAGGGTCTGGCGTTCAGACGCCATAGATTGCGGGTGACTGCCGCGAGGACATTAGCACATGATCACGCTTTATGTACGCTTAGCACTTAACTGTGTACCTGAGAGCCTTACAGGACACAGTGCTTTTTCTCAGCGGCCCTGTGACGTAACAGGGTTCGCTTTCAACGCTAGTCAGCGCCCTAGCGTGTTTTCTTTGCCACTCAGTTGTGTCTAGTGAGTGCGCACACATCGCCATATAGCGCTGCGGCTCTCCTTCTAGCGGCTCTGTGGAGTAACAGAGTTCGCACTCATTGCCACAGCGCATTACGGCGTTTATGTTGGCGACTCTGCGGGATAACAGAGTTTGCTTCTCGCGCCATTTTTACTAGCAGCAGGCTCCGCTTGCACGGTGGACCCCGGGCTGCGAACGCACCTTTCTACATTATATATTTGGTGTGTTCCGCAGACCCATAACATGGGGTGCGTCCTAAAACCCCAGCAGAAAGGTTCCAAAAACATTAGTTTTGGATGTTCTATTTATACGTTCTGCTGGATCCACTACTTCTTCATCATCTGAGGAATCACTGGATTATGAAGTAGAGACATTAGCTGGTGGCATGTACTCTTCATCAGACAAAGAAAGTTCACTGTCTTCATCACTATCAAAAATGATTGCTTCAATTTCTTGGTCAGTCAAACTCCTGGATGTAGACTGTGCCATTGTAAAATAAGATGTCAGTAAACTAAAATGAAAAAAAAAAATAATGACTACAATCAGGGTTGTACACTCTTTAGTGTGTGTGCTAAGGGTAAAGTGCAGCCCACCTCCTCTCACCTTCAGCAGGTTACCACTTTCTTTTAGGTGCAGTAGAAGCCTCTGGATTTTTGTATCTCAGAAAGTTTCTTTTTCCAGAAACAAGAAAGCTGACTCCTTCCTCCAAAGTCTCTTCAGCAAGTAGCACACAATGAACAGGATGTTGTCTATCCTCCTGGTCCTGTGTGTTCAGGACCTGTGATGATGTTGGAGGCGCATGACTTTGTGAGGGAGCCTCCTTCCCAAGATCACATGACCATGTAGTCAGGCAGAATCCACACTCTTCACAGCAACAGCAGAGTCATAAAGACTGAGTCATAAAGACAAAGTCTTCCCCAGCAACAGTAAAGACAAAAAGACTGAAGACCACATGTAAACCTAGTACAGGCCTAAAAGGCCCCAGGTATGTGAATATGGGGTATTCCCAAAAAAGAGTTGTTATACCAAAATGACTGTAATGTAAAAATATATGAGCAACTGGAAATCATTAACAACTATATACCTGAGGAATACCTAGAGTTTCAGAATTCTAACTAAAGTAATCCTGCAGAAAATAGAAAACAATTAACCTAGCAGGCCTGCGAGGCTCCAGGTACGCGTTCTAGGGTTAAATTTGGAACAACAGTGACATTACCTACAACTGGATGTCAGAAACTGATGCAAAGACAAGAAGAAAATGGAGGTTGTCAAGATGCGGGAATTTCTGGCAAGTGCTGGTTGTGTAACGCATACCAAAACAATCTCCAATATTCTTCATTTGTATGGCTCTTGGGCATGGTGGCAAGATAGAAGTATTTATTTACTTATAGAGACAAACATTCAAGCTTGGCTATGATTTGCCAAAACCTACATCAAATCTGATGAGGCCAATGTTGAGCCTTTAGGCAATAACTCGAAAAGGTATGTTTGGTACAAAGCCAACACTTTGCATCACCAAAAGATTACCATAACCACAGTGAAGCCTGGTGCAGGCAGCATGATGCTTTGGGGCTTATTTTGTCAGCCGGATCTAGGCTTTAGCCAAGGTGAAGAGTTCCAAGTATCAGTCAATTTTGCAATACAATCTTTAGCCTTCAGCTAAAAAGCTGAAGACAAAGAGCAATTTCACCTTTTCAGCTTGACAGAAACCCTAAACATACATCCAAAGAATAGCTTTGCCAGCAAAACATCCAAGTTTTGTATTGGCCCTAACACAGCCCAGACCTGTAGACAGATCCAGCAAAGATTGTCACTTATAGATGTGGCACACTGATTGAGTCCTACCGAAGAAGACTAAAGCTGCTTTCACACATCCGTTTTTTTACTTCAGGCACGATCCGGCGTGTTGTTAAAAAAACGGATTCGGTACCGGATGCGTTTTTTACCATTGACTTTCATTAGCGCCGGATCGTGCCTGATGTCATTGCGTTGTATCCGTTTTTGTCCGGTTCCGGCGGAAATGTACATTCCGGCGGCCGGACAAAACGGTGCATGCAACGTTTTTTTTGTTTACCGGAGCCGCCTGATAGTGCCTGAAGTGGCGCATCAGGTGGCCGGAAACAATAGAAGTCAAAGGAACCGGATCAGGCTTTTGTGCAATCCGTCAAAAGACTGATCCGGATTCTGGAAATCAGGGACTATTACTACTACTACATTTTCCAGTGTCTCCGGACATCCAAAACCCTCTTTTTCCGGGTTCAAAAGTTCAGGTCGGATCCAACAAAAAAACGGATCCGTTGCATCATTTTTTTTATTTCAGCGCCGGATCCGTCCCTTCAGGTGTTCGACGGATTATGCCTGACACAAAAAAACGGATGTGTGAAAGAGGCCTAAATGCTGTCATAAATTCAAAGTATGCTTTAACAAAATCTTAGTTTAAGGTTGAACATATTTATGCAAACATATTATTTTGATTCTTTATTTTTCTTTTTCCACAAAAAAAGATTTCAGTTTTTCAGTTTCTTTCTCAATAGCTTTTTGGTATACTTTCTTACATGACAAAAACTTGGCATTTTAAAAGGGATGTATAGACATTTTATATCTACTGTACATAATCAACATGGATATCCATATCAAAATATTTCAGGTTAGATGTTCTTTTAAGAATTTAAATGTATTACAATATTCTTTGCTGGAAATGCCCCTCTCTGTACACATAATATGAAAATAACATTTCAAAGACTCAAGATGAAGAATGGCGAAACTTGAAATATACTTAATACTATTATAATATCATGTTTATTTCCCAAATGCACTGCAATATCTTGATATGATTTCCATTTCATTAACTAGACTATCACTTAATATCCAGTTCACAATATAAGTTACAGAATTGTAGTATTAAGGGCATTAATAATAATGTTACTTATTAAGGTTACAAAGAAGATGTGCTTAATGGAGGTAATTGTATCATTTTTTTCTTTTTGCTATTTGTAACAATGTAACTCAGATGGTAATATTAAGTCTACTATCTGAGGGTACCTTCACAGAAACATATTATCTGTCCATGTACTCTCCAATTGGAGAACAGAATGCAGAGGGACGAATATTAAATAATGTGTGGTAACAAATGACAGCTTACTCTAGTCTCATCCTTTTCTCAGATTAAACTTTCTTATATATTTATATATTTCTTATATATTTCATACATGAAACAATTCATGTATGATTCTTTTTAATGGATCCATTGCAAAATTTTAGAGAAAAATGACTTTTTATTATTTTGTATTTTTAATGTAAAAAACAATATGGATTTAAAAAATGGACATATCGATGATATTCAGATAAAAAAAGCTATTCTTTCTGGATGAAAAACACAATTTTTCAAACACCATGTTAAAGTAGCCTTTGAAGTCAAACCATCCTATTGCAAAATACATTATTGTATTAGAATTGTAAAGGAGTTCACATTTGTAATGATACTTAAAAATTAACTTGACATCCATATAAAATTTGTGTAACATCCATTTCAAAACATGTTCCCTCTACCTCTGCCTTTATAGATTGATAACGCGGCATAATACTGCAGATTATGGTATTGGAGGATAGAATTCAGAAGAAGTGTAGGGCTATAATGAACAATAATACACACCCCCTATACGAGCTGTTCTTGAAGCAGAAGAGCACATTCAGCAGCCGTCTAATCCTATTAAGGTGCAAGAAGGAGAAATTCAGGAAATCGTTTGTACCTACTACTATGGGGATGTATAATAATTTCCTAAGGGTGGTAGAAAATAATGACTGATGGCTTGTGTACTAGTGTCAATTAACATTGACTTATATACACCAGAACTACCCACATTCATTTATTATGTAATGTTGGTATACCTGTGCAAGATTTGTGTCCTAATATTTTATGTACTGCTGTTTGTATTGCTGCTGTAATACTGTAATTTCCCCCCGGGATCAATAAAGTGTATCTTATCTGATCATATCGTATTCCGATGGCTGATGATAATGTGTTTATTTAATTATTTTACTCATTTATATGAGTATTTATTCCATTTATTCATTTATTACACGGCGCTTTGCATACATTATCAGCACTGTCCCCGATGGGGCTCACAATCTAGAATCCCTATCAGTATGTCGTTGGAATGTGGAAGGAAACCGGAAAACCCGGGGGAAACCCACGCAAACACGGAGAGCAAATACTAACTCCATGCAGATGTTGTCCTTGGTGGGATTTGAACGCAGGACCCCAGCGCTGCAAGCTGCACTGCTAACCACTGAGTCACCGTGCTGCCCTTTGTTTCAGTTCAACTTTCAGATAGCTTGGATTTGTTATCCATTCTTCCAATTCATCTGTGTTTTGCAGCACAGGGCTAGTTATTAGTGTAATTAGCTCACTGCTGGATGCCATGGGAGGAGCCAGGGGTGAATTAAGGGTAGCCAGGGCCCTGGGCTGTTCAGACTCTGTGGGCACCCCCGTCATGTGACATGGTCATGTGACGGGGTCATCATATACTTGAAACAGATTATTCCAGGCACCTCCACCCCTCGAACTGTCCACAGTCCCACCGCTCTCTCTTGGAAAAACTCCACTTCTCACCTATCATACATTAACAGTTCCCATCACCATATCACACATATAGCCAGCAGCTTTTGTTTTGGCCAAAAGATTTTTTAAGCCGCCACCATAACACAGTAGACACTTTTGGCCGGGCCCTACTCTACTGTAACCTATTAAATATTTGTTAAAATATGCAATACAATTAAGGTATATTTTTATTTATTTTTCCATTTTTAAAATGACCAATAACACCACATACAAGGAACAAATACCGCCGCACCATGACCAGACCACATATTACCACCACAGTGATGGAATATTATCACATACAAGGGACAAATACCACAACACCCTGACCAGACCACATATTACCACCACAGTGACCGAAAAATATCACATACAAGGGACAAATACGACCGCACCATGACCAGACCACAGTGATCAATGGTGACATTATACACAGGCGCTCTGCATACAGTACACAGTGTATAGTGTCAGTGTACAGGTAACACACTGACTCACCAGTGAAGTCCTTCATCTTTTTCATCTTTCATCTAGCACAGACCGCCATCACTTCTTCCAGCCAGGGCTCGTCTCTGCAGGAAATAACACAGTTATCTAGAGCTCCGCTTGCAGAACACATTACTTAATTTTTCCCAACTTCTACATTACACCACATGAAGAAAAAAAGCCGATATAGTGTCACTCTGCACAGTAACAGGACCGCCCCCCCCATTTAAAACAGTATCCTCAAAAAATAAAATACATCACTGCAGTAATAATATCCCTTAATTAGCCATTATGGTAATAAAATTCCCCATCCTGGCCCCCATGTGTCTCATTCCTGGCTTCATCCATATGTTCTCCATCCTGCCCCATATGATCTCCCCATCCTGCCTCATCTGTCTCCATCGTACCATCCTGCCCCATGATCCTGCACGATCTGTCTCCAATCCTGTCCCATCTGTCTACAGTCATGCCTCCATGTCTCATCCTGCCCCTGTGTCTACAATCATGCCCGTATCTCCATTCTGCCCCCCGTGTCCAGCATCTGCCCCCCGTGTCCAGAATTCTGCCCTTATGTCCAGCATTCTGCCCTTATGTCCAGCATTCTGCCCCCATGTCCAGCATTCTGCCCCCATGTCCAGCATTCTGCCCCATGCCTCACAGTCTGCCCCCATGTCCAGCATTCTGCCCTCATGTCCAGCATTCTTCCCTTATGTCCAGCATTCTGCCCTTATGTCTAGCATTCTGCCCCCATGTCCAGCATTCTGCCCTAGCACCCCTGTCCAGCATCTGATCTTCCCATTATGTCCAGCATTCCCATGCTCACATCTGCCATGTCCAGCATTCTGCCCCATGTCCAGCATTCTGCCCTTATGTCCAGCATTCTGCCCCCATGTCCAGCATTCTGACCTGCTTGTCCAGCATTCTGCCCCCATGTCCAGCATTCCTCTGCTGCCCCATGCACTCCATCAGTCTGGCCCCATGTCCAGCATTCTGCCCCCATGTCCAGCATTCTGCCCTTATGTCCAGCATTCTGCCCCCATGTCCAGCATTCTGCCCCCATGTCCAGCATTCTGCCCTTATGTCCAACATTCTGCCCCCACGTCCAGCATTCTGCCCCCGTGTCTCAGTCTGCACCATGTCCAGCATCCTGCCCCATGTCCAGCATTCTGCCCCATGTCCAGCATTCTGCCCATGTCTCACAGTGTGCCCTGTTGTGAATGGGTTTGAGATGAGTTCTGAGCAGAGGCTCCCTCTGGTGGTTACAAGCGGTGCTAGTGAAGATTGTGAGGACTGGGAATCAGGTGTTACTGACTGGTCTTATATAAGGGAGTCATTTTCCCATCAGGGTTGCCGGTGATCAATTGTTCTGGTCTGAATCCTTCATTCCAGTTTCCCTTGTGGCCTGCTGTGTCGTGTCTGCATCTCCTGCTTACAGATAAGACTTTTGCTTCTTTTGTGTTTTTGCTATATTTTTGCATTTTGTCCTGCACTTCTTTGGGGCCTTCAGGGTCCCCTCCGGGGGCTTCTGCCCTCTCAGTTTAGTTCAGCCACTGAGTTTTGTTCTTTTGCTTTTTTCAATTTTTTCAGTGGCTGCTGTTTTGATTTTGTTACACCAGAGAACTAATTTAGGTGGTAGAGGTCGTGTGATCTCAGGTGATTTTGAAATTAGTAGAGTTGGTGCTTTTCAGGGTTTTCTGGGATTGCAGTAAGTACCCTTCCTATCCTTTTCTATTTAGATAGTTTGGGCCCCAGCGTTTGCTCATACTATTTTCTTTCTGTGTCAGTATTTCCTCTTGTCTAACCGCCATTACATGTTTGGGGGCTTTCTATTATCTTTGGGGTTCTGCTCCGGGCAGATAGCTTTCCTATTTCTATCTTTAGGTGTAGTTAGTTTCTCAGGCTGTGACGAGGCGTCTAGGACCAACGTAGGAACGCTCCACGGCTGCCTCTAGTTGTGGTGGTTAGTCAGGGTACTGCAATCTCATAGATTCCAACTGCTCTGGTGTATTGCCTTTTTGCCTGCTCTCCTCAGCTACCGAAACATAACAGTGCCCCCATCATGTTCAGCATTCTGCCCCATTCCTCACAGTCTGCCCCATTCCTCACAGTCTGCCTCTGCCCCATGTCCAGCATTCATGTCCCCATCATGGCAGGCAGCATTCTTTCCCATGTGTCCAGTGACTCTGTACCCCAGCCCCGAGTCTCGCAGGCTGCCCCGGGCCGCCACTCAATAAAAAAAAAACACACGTTATCTTCTTACCTTTCCGTGCTCCAGCTCCAAAGTTTTCTCCACAAGCGCGTACTCGCCGGCGACTGACAATGAAATCAGACGCCGGCGACGTGTGCGCTGCAGCCGACATCAGCTGCCAGCCTCCGATTGGCTGGCGGCTGTTAACTATTGACGTGCGGGCGCCCGCAAGTCAGTAGCGTTAAACTGCCACAGCGCGCCGCGGTCAGGGCAGTAATGCCCTGATGGGGGCCCTGTGGTGGGCCCCCCCATACCACTGGGCCCTGGGTGGTAGCCCAGATTGACCCTCTGGTAATCCACCCCTGGTAGGAGCTACTCCCCTTTTGTTTCTGGCTGGCAGTTATAGGTTTCAATAACTCTGGCTCATGCTTTCCAGCTCTAACTAAAACTGTTAAAGTACTTAATTCAAACTTTTTTTTGCCTCTCAATTTTATTCCTACCATCCTGGTTATGACATGGCTTTCTGACTATTCTCTGCCAGCCTGTTTCATCGGCAAACAACTAAATCCAAAGCCAGGGTTTCCCTGGGACCTCCTAGATACAGTGTCTTGCAAAAAGCCTGTCTATAGAAGCTCTTGTTAAGAGTTATGAGCTGTAGCAGATTACTGTATTTAAAATTGTGTGTATTATGTTAGAAATTATTAGCTGTGTCAGTTATATATCTCATAGTGAGTAATGAGTTATTTAGGCAATTGAAAATTTATGAAAGAAGACCTTCCATCAAATTTTTCATGTTAACCCCTTCACTCCCGGACGATTTTCCATTTTTCGATTTTTCCTCCTCTTCTTCCAATAGCCATAGCTTTTTTATTTTTCTAGTCATATTGTCGTATGAGTGCTTGGATTTTGTGGGACGAGTTGTACTTTTGAAAGAAATCTTTGATTCGGCCACAAGTGCTATATGAGACTTGATAGATTCTAGCGCCGATTGCGGGCGTTTAATCTCTGACTATGACAGCGACATCGGTGGGCATTTCAGAGGGAGGGAGCTCCCCCTCCGCTCCCATCGGCACAACACAATTATGACTGTATGAAAAACTAGGTCTGAGCTGAAAAAGTAAGTTGATGTGTATGCAAAATGTAAATGCATATTAACACATGACCATTACACAGAGAAAACAAAAATCAAGAAACAAATATCCTAAAATAAAATAAAAAATATATTGCAAAAAATGCATGAAGGTGGTAATAATAATAAGGGTATTTGGTAAACATAATTTTGATCAAAAGAATGTACAAGCCATCCCGCCACATCAAGGCAACCCTTTGTGGTCCTAACTCTTGTATTAAAAACCTTTCCACTTGTCAAGTGACAAATGTGAACAAGGACAGAGAGACTGAACCCACCAGTAAAAGCATAGGCCAGACAGGATGGATTTCTCAGCTCAGAAGCAGGGCGGTCACAACCTTATATGCACAAGATGCACTAAGAACTAAATGAAAAACTAGGTCTGAGCTGAAAAAGTAAGTTGATGTGTATGCAAAATGTAAATGCATATTAACACATGACCATTACACAGAGAAAACAAAAATCAAGAAACAAATATCCTAAAATAAATTATGACTGTGTTGTGCCGTTGGTCTCCAAGGTAACCCCGTGCCGAAAGATGGCCACTGGGTCACCCAAGGATGATGGCCTGTAAGCTCCCGATAAGGACAGGAGAGCTGACACTCCTCCTCTCTGCCTGTGAGATGCTAATCTGATGCCCTGCAATGCAATAGCATTGCATAGTATTAGATCGGCGATCAGGGCTGGGAAAGTTGATGTTCCATCTTCAAACAAGGTAAAAAAAATTTAAAAAAGTTTTTCAAAATTGTAAAAAAATTTTTACAAAAAATCACAAAATACAAAACAAAAAAAAAAACAAATATTAATCCAATAAAAATACATTTATTTATGTAAAAACAAAAATAAAACAAGCAAAGTACACATATTTAGCATCGTTGCCTCCGGAACAACCCGATCTATAAAACTGTCCCACTAGTTGAACACCGTAAAAAAAATTCATAAAAAACGTGGCAAAAAACTATGCATTTTATTCCACTTTTTGTTCAGCAGTATGATGAAAAAGAAATGGTATAGCTGAAAATGTCATCTTGTCACAAAACAAAACGCTGCCATACAGCTCCATCAAAGCAAAAATAAAAAAAGTTATAGCTCTCAAAATAAAGCAATGCAAAGACAATTATTTCTTCTATAAAATAATTTTTATTGTGTAAAAGCGCCAAAACATAGAAAAGATGTAAATGTGGTATCGCTGTAATACTGACGCAAAGAACAAAGTTGTCTTTGGGGCGTGTGCTGCAATATATTTTGACCACCGCTATCTAGGTATTGATTTTGTTTGCACATAGGACCCTACCTATATAGTAGACATTCTTATATACAGTGCCTACAAGTAGTATTCAACCCCTTGCAGATTTAGCTGGTTTGATAAGATGCAAATAAGTTAGAGCCTTCAAACTGCAAATGAGAGTAGGATTTATTAACAAAAGCATAAATCTTACAAAACAAAAAGTTATGTTGCTCAGTTGAATTTTAATAAATTTTAAACATAAAAGTGTGGGTCAATTATTATACAACCCCTATGTTTAATATTTCGTGGAATAACCCTTGTTTGCAATTACAGCTAATAATCGTCTTTTATAAGACCTGATCAGGCCGGCACAGGTCTGTGGAGTTATCTTGGCCCACTCCTCCATGCAGATCTTCTCCAAGTTATCTAGGTTCTTTGGGTGTCTCATGTGGACTTTAATCTTGAGCTCCTTCCACAAGTTTTCAATTGGGTTACGGTCAGGAGACTGACTAGGCCACTCCAACACCTTGACTTTTTCCCTCTTGAACCAGGCCTTGGTTTTCTTGGCTGTGTGCTTTGGGTCGTTTGTCTTGTTGGAAGATGAAATTACGACCCATCTTAAGATCCTTGATGGAGGAGCGGAGGTTCTTGGCCAAAATCTCCAGGTAGGCCGTGCTATCCATCCTCCCATGGATGCGGACCAGATGGCCAGGCCCCTTGGCTGAGAAACAGCCCCACAGCATGATGCTGCCACCACCATGCTTGACTGTAGGGATGGTATTCTTGGGGTCGTATGCAGTGCCATCCAGTCTCCAAACGTCACGTGTGTGGTTGGCACCAAAGATCTCGATCTTGGTCTCATCAGACCATAGAACCTTGAACCAGTCTGTCTCAGAGTCCTCCAAGTGATCATGAGCAAACTGTAGACGAGACTTGACATGACGCTTTGAAAGTAAAGGTACCTTACGGGCTCGTCTGGAACGGAGACCATTGCGGTGGAGTACGTTACTTATGGTATTGACTGAAACCAATGTCCCCACTGCCATGAGATCTTCCCGGAGCTCCTTCCTTGTTGTCCTTGGGTTAGCCTTGACTCTTGGGACAAGCCTGGCCTCGGCACGGGAGGAAACTTTCAAAGGCTGTCCAGGCCGTAGAAGGCTAACAGTAGTTCCATAAGCCTTCCACTTATGGATGATGCTCCCAACAGTGGAGACAGGTAGGGCCAACTCCTTGGAAAGGGTTTTGTACCCCTTGCTAGCCTTGTGACCCTCCACGATCTTGTCTCTGATGGCCTTGGAATGCTCCTTTGTCTTTCCCATGTTGACCATGTATGAGTGGTGTTCACAAGTTTGGGGAGGGTCTTAAATAGTCAGAAAAGGCTGGCAAAAGAGATCATTAATCCACACATGTAAAAGCTCATTATTCTTGGTGCCTGAACTACTTCTTAATACTTTAGGGGGACCAAACAGAATTCTTGTGGTTTGAGGGGTTGAATAATAAATGACACTCTGAATTAACTTTTAACGTTTTTAAAAAAAAAAAAAAAGTTAAAACAAAATTTTTTGCTGCAGTGCATTTCCCACTTCCAGGCTGATCTACAGTACAAATGTCACAATGCCAAGTTAATTCTGCATGTGTCAACCAGCTAAATCTGCAGGGGGTTGAATACTACTTGTAGGCACTGTACACCTGCCTTGTATGCTTGACAGTGGTCAAGTGTACTTATTTCATTCTTTTATGGTTTTTATGTGATCAAACTATAGTATTAGTTATTGTATATGCATATCACAATTTTGCAAGCACTTTACACTTTATATTACACGGTTCTTATTTTTGATGCAGTGATTTTTATATATAATAATGCTTTAATATATTTTATTTTATTGTATTGCACACTGTTATTACATATTGTTTTTTCACTTTGTCTCCAGTCATTTGGCTGTTACAGCATATAATAAAAATTTTATTGCTGCCTTGTATGGCAGGTTAATTCTGGGGCTTTTCATTTTCTTTTTATCTATATTTAATCAATGCTTCATTGTCATATACCTGGATTGCATATATTTTTTCCTGGTGAGATGGTCATCAGAATATTAGACATATCATAATTTTTTATATATTATGTGTTATTATCTGTGTGTGCACTCTACGTGTTTATTGTGCTATTTACCACTATTAATAAAAGTATTTTATTCGTAACCACTTTCCGAATTGTTCTTTTACTTTTTTTACCTTTTTGTTCGGACTTTTCATCTTTGGGTTCATATTAATTTCCGAATGGTCTTCCATTCCTTCCATACAACAGGTGTTTTTCAGCTTTGTTATATATAATTACCATTTTCTATTTTGCCATTTTTTTCATTAAACATCTATTGTTGTGTTCAGTATGATTTTTAAATTATCATTTTTCCCACACGGTGAATGCCATAAAAATAAACCTCAAAAAACAATTTCTGATTTGCTGGCTTTTGTTCATTCTGCCTCCCAAAAATCAGAATAGAAAGTGAATAAAAATTGTTATTTGACCGAAAGTAGCGCCAATAAAAATATCAATTCGTCCCACAAAAACAAATTCTCACTTCACTCTATCTGCAAAAGTATAGAAAACTTATAGCTCTCAAAATATGGCTATGCAAAAACTTTATTTCGCAAAAAAAAGCGCATTTTATTGTGTGACAGCAGCCAAACATAAAAAAAACTATAGAAATCTGGTATCGCTGTAATCACACCGACCTGAAGAATAAAATAATCTACCAAAGATCACAGTAAGGCTCGGCTCACATTTGTATACAGTACCTACTGTTTATACAAGGAAATATCAAAAATGTATTAAAAGATGACTACGAATATGTCAATATAAACAAATCTACAAACTATATTTAAAAATTAGGCAGAGAATACATTGTGATATAAAATGCATATTTTATTAATCAATTAAAAACAAAGAAGCAAAACACCCGATTCATAAAATCAAGACCAAAAGGAAAAAGGGGCAAAGGGATGGTTACAAATCAGGGGGAGGGGTTTGGATGTGCGCCAGAAACATGAATATAAAATATATAAATATTAATTAAAGACTAATACCAATATTTTTAGAACCGTAGTATCATAATGAAAATTGTATGCAAATCTGACTTCCACTGAGATTATAATATAAATAGATTTCTCAGGGCAATAAAATACACTAAGCAAGGAGCTATAGTGTGGAAAAAATGATAATACTGTGTATTACAAAAAGGTGCACTGTGCAATAGTTAATATAAACTTCTATAAATAAATTCTGCAAGTGCAGAGTATAGAAATTGAAACCAAATGGCGCTTAGAGACAATAAGTTGTGGATGCGGTGGCCCATGTATAACTGCTACAGATCAGTATGGGGCAGTAGTAACGGTTCTGCAGTAAAAGGGGGGTGGATAATCTTCCTGAAAGTATGGCATTAGATAAGGTATAGAGAGGTGTGACAGTATCGTCCCCTGACACAAGTGATAATATGCAGAAGTATTACCTGTTCTGCTGCTCAGTAGCGGGAGAGATAGGATGGTTTTGTAAATACAATATCCCGGTGTAGTTGCTTCAGATCAGCATGCGGTAGTAGTTGTGCCAATTCAGCGATTCTGAGGCAAAGGGGGTCTAGTATTATTGAGAGCGTGTTTACAAATAAAGCACAGAGTAATGTTTCAATCTCATGCTGTGTCACAACTAGTAGTATGCAAAGTATTACCTGTTCTGCTATTAGATAGAGGGAGAGCAGGATGCGGTTGCAGAGACCGCCACAGTGATGACAGATGTGCTGTATGGTATGAAACCTGTCATGAAGCAGTGGAAGTGGCCACTGATGCACGTGGTGTAGGTGAGAATGTCCAATTTCTGAGCGTTATTGCTCAAGCCGTCATGGAGCAGCAGACATGGAAAGGAGGCACGTTACTGTGAGTCCTGCTGCTGGAGCCTCGCACCAGAGGTAAATAGCAGTTGCAGTCTGTATGTAGCCCATCAGGGCGATCTCCAAGGGTACCATGGTAAGTAGATCCTGGGTGAAGGGACCCGCTGGACAATGGGGTATGTGGAGATGTACCGGGGAGCCACTTATACAAGTTCAAAGGGGCTGCTAAGTAGTGATTCCAAGTTAGCAAGTGCTGCTCTGGCTGGTGACAAGTGCAGAGGGAATCACTGCCGGTTGACCCGAGCGGTGAACACCGCTTAGTGAATCTGGGTAGTGACGTCACTCCCGTACCTATGGTCGAGAAGATGGGAAAAGTCGCAGTTGTGTTCCTCAGGCCTGTTCCACACATCAGTTTTTTACATTCAGTCAAAATCCGTCGCTTTTGGAAAGAACGGATCCAGTGAATTAGTCTGCTGGATCCGTTCTTTTCTCATATTATTATTATTTATTTATATAGCGCCATTAATTTCATGGTGCTGTACATGAGAAGGGGTTACATACAAAGTTATAGATATCGTTTACAGTAAACAAATTTACAATGACAGACTGGTACAGAGGGGAGAGGACCCTGTCCTTGCGGACTTACATTCTACATTATAGACTTGTATTAGCGACGGATTGTGATGGATGGCCTCATTTTTCGTCCGTCGTGTGCTGGATCCGTCGGAATTTGTTTATCAGTCGTCTGGAGATAACGGACAATGTAACGTTTTTTTGTCTGCATCAAAAAGACGGACAGCGACGGATCCAACGGCATCTGTTGTTGGCTAGAATGGAAGCCTATGAGCTCTGGATCCGTCGCTGTTCGTCAAATGACGGAATTCAGCGACATATTCCGTTTTTTTACACTGAGCATGCTCCAAATATTATTACCAGATAGGGCAGTCGGATCCAGCAAAAAAATGGATCCGTCGCATCAGTTTTTCACAATCTGCGATGGATCCGTTTTTTTCCAAAACTGCTGGATTGCGAATGATGCCAAAAAACTGATGTGTGAAAGAGGCCTAATCCAACGCGTTTCGAAAAGCTTGCAGCTTCCTTGGTCAGGGATATTGCAGCCCCAGTGTAATGAACTTTTAAATACCAGTATCAATGAGTCTAAATGGACTTGTGACCAACATTGAACTCGGGCAACTCCACAAAAGAAGAGGGATTGGTTGTCATGTTGTATTGCAATATATACTGTATGCTAAGAGATGAGTAAATGACCAATAGTAGTCACCAGCAAAAGAATGTTAAAAGATATTAATACTGAAGTTTGGAGATGAATATATAGATCATAAAATTTATCCAAGGATAATTTGTAATATACAGAGTGATGAATTGAAAGAAAGTTTAAATAAAGTGAGAATATTGATATTTTTGAGAGAACATTTGCAAAGTGTATTGCAATATGTTCTCAATACAAAAATCTTTCTTTTTGTTTAATTAATCATGCTTATATGAACAGTGCCTATTGTGGTAAAAATAGAGGAAGCATGAATAAGCTGTAACTATTTAAAACCGTTTATTTGAGCATATTATTAATGAAGAAGATTTTAGTACGAGGAAAGGTCTTATATTCACTGCGCAACAAATTTCAGGGAAGTTCTTGTCCCCTGAGAAAATTTTATTGTATCTTATAGATTTTGATATGCTGAACATGAATATGTGCTACAAAAATCTGTATCACATAAGATTTTTAAGAATCAACAGTTTATAGTCTACATTATGACGTTCGAGACACTACATACATGTGCATGTACATACATGTCAGTAGCAAAAGCAATTGTTCAAAAGTGTTTTGCAGATGACTTTCATTTATAATCTATGTCAGATGCTTCTTGAATAAGATTCCAGCAATAGTCAGCCAACATTGATGTACTCCACTTTCCCTGGTACCTTTTCTCCATCAGGGCTATGTCTTGGTGAAATCTTTCATCCTTGATCCTCGCTAACGGCACCAAGATTGGCTGGAAAAAAGTCCAAGTGAGAATGTAGAAAATGCATTTTTAGTGACATATTGCATTTCACCAAATGATATGCTGTGAGCATGTTGTCCACGAGTTGTTCAAAGTTCGGTGCCCTGCTGTTGCCAAGGAAGTTGAAGTTGACATCTTTAAAGGTTCTCTATGCCTCTTGTTCAGCACCTTGCAAAAGACCATTAAAGCTACTGTCATTCATTAAATCTCTGATCTGTGGGCCAATAAAAATACCTTCTTTAATCTTTGCATCACTTATTCTTGGAAATTTTTGTCGCAAGTAAGAAAAAGCTTCCGATTCTTTGTTCATTGATTTGATACATTTCTTCATAAGCCCAAGTTTAATATGCAAAGGAGGGAGAAATATCTTTGCTGGATCAACGAGAGAATTATGTTTAACATTCTTCTGTCCAGCCACCAGGTTTTCACGGAGTGGCCAGTCCTTTCTGAAATAGTGCATTTCTCCTGCACAACTGTCCCACTCACAAATAAAACAACAATACTTGGTAGATCCAAGCCGCAGTCCACGAAGAAGTGAAACAACTTTTAGATCACCACATGTGTTCCAGTTATAATTTCTATAATTAATGTGGGTCAACAGTAACTCCATATTCTCATACTTTTTTTCATGTGTATGGCATGTCCAATAGGTATAGAAGGATAGATATTTTTGTTATGTAGTAAAACAGCCTTCAGACTTAAAACTGACGAGTCAATGAACAGTCATCATTCCTTCAGGTCATGTTCGCATCCAAGAGCACCAAACAACCCTAAGACGTCATTGCAAAAGGTTAAAATGTCAACATGGTTGAAAAATTGATTAAGATCTCCTTGAACAGATGTGGATTAGATGTAGAAGGCTCATTGTCTGGATCTGCAGCAGTTTCATTTTCCACTGACATTGTTAGTTCATCTTCGTCGTCCTCCATTGTCCATACTTTGGGCGGCTTTGGAATACAAAGACTTTCATCGTGTGGCACTGGACTCATGGCTGAAGGAAGATTAGGATATTCTATTGATTTCTTGTTCTTTGCTGAATATCCTGTTACATTTGTAAGGCAGAAGTAGCAATCTGTTACATGATCTCTCTGCTCTCTCCATATCATTGGGACAGCGAACGGCATTTAAGGTCGTGATCCATTCAGCCATGTTCTAAGGCTTCTAGAACAAGATGCACAGCATATGTGAGGTGCCCACTGTTTGTACTGATCTCCAATTGAACATTCAAAGTATAGTTCATATGCTTTCTTGACGTGTGGAGTCATTTCCTTCTTTTGTGCTTTCATTGTATATTCTCTGCATATGTAGCAGAAATTATCACTGCTAAATTTCAAAATAAATCTTCAGTTTTTACAATGAAAAGTATACAGGCAAATCACATATATGATAGTAACTAGATGGAGGCGGTAATGTCACAATCGGGGCAGGCTTTGCAGCATTGAGAATCTCTCCCCCCATGTGCTCACCCACCTATCCACTCTCTCTTTCCCCATGTTCTGACTTCTCCCGTCTATAATGCAGACTACTGACAGGTCACTGCTCACTCACTGACCTGCCCCCTAGATTGTATAATGAATATCTGTGTATATTTTAAAAAAAAAAAACAACCGCTTCTGCAGGCAGGTGCCAGCCGTGGCACCTGCTCTGCAGAAAAATCGCATGTTTTGTGTGCCAATAATGCATTTTTTTAGGTTATTCACCTAGAGGAAAAAATTGAAAATAGCGCCTGCGCAGTAGCTGCTATCCGTGTCTGCTGTGATCCGATAGCTGCTAATGTGCCTGCGCATTAGCAGCTCTCGCCTATCTTCGAGCTGCGGGTGGTGTCATCTTGGATGAGGATTTTTTTTGTTCTCCAGTAACATGGCGATACTGGCGCATGGACAGTAGCAGCTATCGGATCACAGCAGCAAGACACCGATCGCAGCTACTGCGCAGGCGCGACGAGCACCATTTTCAAATTGTTTTTTTTTCCTCTAGCTGAATAACCTGAAAAAATGTATTATTGGAACACAAAACATGCGATTTTGCTGCAGAACAGGTGCCACGGCTGGCACATGCTGTTATGATTTGGTAGCCAAGGAGGACAGTAGCCAAAAGAGCCTAGGCAACCAGACACCCAGAGAGGTTGGTAACTAGCGGATTGCAGACCCCTAAACTGACAGCACAACTAGAAGCAGCCATGGGACGTGCCTACGATGCCCTAGACGCCTCGGCACAGCCGGAGAGTTAACTAAGCCTAAAGAGAGAAAGGGGAAGCTAACTGCCCTGGAGTAGAGCCCCCAAAGGAATAGGTAGCCCCCAAACATATATTGGGGGTGAGACAAGATGAAATACAAACACAGGCAGAAAATAGAGCAAGCAAATGCTGGGGCCCAAACTGTCTAGATAGAAAATGACAGGAAAGAATACTGTCTGCAATGCAGCAAAACTCTAAGAAAAACTCCAACACGTGTGATATACAAAAATACTGAGACCACATGATCTCTCCCCCGCTAGATCAGAACTCTGGTGTGAACTGGTAGCAAATCAGCAGATACCGAAATAACAGAGAACTGAAAATACAAAAACTGTCTCTGGTGTGAACTGGTAGCAAATCAGCAGATACTGAAATAACAGGGAACTGAAAATACATAAACAGTGGCAAATGAGAAACACAGTCCAGTGCAGGCCCCCGCAGGGGAACCTGGCTGTACAAACTCCAGAAGGGCAGAAAACTAAGATAGTCAAAAACAAATGCCACAGAAATAAACAGCAAAACTTATGTGAAAGTTGCAGGACAGAGCAGGAAGCAAGCTGACTTCCAAAAGGGACAAGGAAGCAACAAATCACCGGCAAGGATCATGGGAAGGTTGCTCACTTATATCTCCCCAGTCAGCAACACCTGATTGCCAATCATCGCCCCAGCTGATAGACCTCTGTTAGCCAAAGCAGCTTCATTACTATCAGCCAGGGGGAGCCCAAACTCAGAAGTCAGATCCAGAGCGTTCACAACAACCTGCCTGCAGAAGGGAAAAAAAAAGTTTCAGCTCACCACTTAGCGTCCTCTGGATAGCAGGATTCACATTGTCGTGCAAAGCCACCCTGGCCTGGAGGATAAAATTCCAAATACACAGTAATCTCCAGCGATCTCAGGCTCGAAGGTAAATATAAAAATTATTCCTTTATTTATTGTTAGGGTCTGCGAACGCACCAAATATAAGATCTAGAGAGGTACGTTCGCAGCCCGGGGTCCACCGTGCAGGCAGAGCCTGCTGCTAGTAAGATGGCGCAAGTAGTGAACTCTGTTATCCCGCAGAGTCGCCAAAATAAATGCCGTAATGCGCTGTGGCAATATGTGCGAACTCTGTTATTCCACAGAGCCGCTAGAAGGAGTGCTGCATCGCTATATGACGATGTGTGCGAACTCAGCTAACACCACTGAGTCGCAAAGTAAACACGCTAGGGCGCTGTCTAGCGTTGAAAGTGAACCCTGTTGCATCACAGAGCCGCTGAGACAAACTTCTGTGTCCTGTTAGGCACCCAGGTACACAGTTGACTGCTAAGCGAACATAGAACGTGATCATGCGCTAATGTCCTCGCGGGAGTCACCCGCAATCTATGGCATCTGAACGCCAGGCCCTGAATACGGCAATCAAACTCCTCACCGGTTATGCCGGTAATCTAAGGCATGTAAGACACCGACCCTGACCAGCTAGCATACCAAGCTCCTCACCGATTAGGTCGGTATTGTAATGGCGTATTTCAGCTGCCCTAACCACACACACGCATGACATACTGGCGCAAAGCATAAAACGGTTGATGCTAGCGCACGGCCATGCGGTAAGGACAGCCTTTTATAGCAGCCACGAGAAAAAGACCTTCCAGGAAGGACCAATGGGAAGCTGCTTCAGAACATCAACATGGCGGCGTCTAAAAATCACTAAAGTTGACAAATCCCCGGGTCCGGATGGGATACACCCCCGAGTACTGCAGGAATTAAGTACAGTTATAGATAGACCATTATTTTTAATCTTTAAAGATTCCATAATAACTGGGTCTGTACCACAGGACTGGCGTATAGCAAATGTGGTGCCAATATTCAAAAAGGGGGCAAAAACTGAACCTGGAAATTATAGGCCAGTGAGCTTAACATCTACTGTGGGTAAAATCCTGGAGGGTTTTTTAAGGGATACTATATTGGAGTATCTGAAGCTGAATAACCTCATGACACAGTATCAGCATGGGTTTACGAGGGACCGTTCTTGTCAGACTAATCTGATAAGCTTTTATGAAGGGGTAAGTTCAGGACTGGTCCAAGGGAATGCAGTGGACGTGGTGTTCATGGACTTCTCAAAAGCTTTTGATACAGTGCCACACAAAAGGTTGATACATAAAATGAGAACAATGGGGATAGGGGAAAATATGTGTAAGTGGGTTAAGAACTGGCTCATGGATAGGAAATAAAGGGTGGTTATTAATGGAGCACACTCGGACTGGGTCACGGTTAGCAGTGGGGTACCACAGGGGTCAGTATTGGGGCCGCTTCTCTTTAACATATTTATTAATGACCTTGTAGGGGGCATACAGAGTAGTATTTCAATATTTGCAGATGACACTAAACTCTGCAGGGTAATAAATACAGAGGAGGATAATTTTATATTACAGGAGGATTTATGTAAACTAGAAGCTTGGGCTGATAAATGGCAAATGAGCTTTAATGGGGATAAATGTAAGGTCATGCACTTGGGTAGAACAAATAAGATGTATAATTATGTGCTTAATTGTAAAACATGGGCAAAACTGTCACTGAAAAAGACTTGGGTGTATGGGTGGACGACAAACTCACATTTAGTGGCCAATGTCAGGCAGCTGCTGCCAAGGCAAATAAAATAATGGGATGCATTAGACGAGGCATAGATGCTCATGAGGAGAACATAATTTTACCTCTATACAAGTCACTGGTGCGACCACACTTAGAATACTGTGTGCAGTTCTGGTCTCCGGTGTATAAGAAAGACATAGCTGAACTGGAGCGGGTGCAGAGAAGAGCGACCAAGGTTATTAGAGAACTGGGGGGTCTGCAATACAAGACAGGTTATTACACTTGGGGTTATTTAGTTTGGAAAAACGAAGACTTAGGGGTGATCTTATTACAATGTATAAATATATGAGGGGACAGTACAAAGACCTTTCTAATGATCTTTTTACTCTTAGACCTGTGACGGGGACGAGGGGGCATCCTCTACGTCTGGAGGAAAGAAGGTTTAGCCATAATCACAGATGCAGATTCTTTACTGTAAGAGAGTGAGACTATGGAACTCTCTGCCGTCTAATGTTGTAATGAGTGATTCCTTACTAAAATTTAAGAGGGGACTGGATGCCTTTCTTGAAAAGTATAATATTACAGGCTATATTCACTAGTTTCCTAGATACAGCGTTGATCCAGGGAGTTAGTCTGATTGCCGTATGTGGAGTCGGGAAGGAATTTTTTTCCCCAATGTGAAGCTTACTGTTTGCCACTTGGGTTTTTTTTGCCTTCCTCTGGATCAACATGTTAGGGCAGGTTAGGATAGGATATGGGTTGAACTAGATGGACTTAAAGTCTTCCTTCAACCTTAATAACTATGTAACAGCCACAGGACCTTCCTGAAGGACCAATAGGAGTGGCAGCTGTATCTGAGCATGTGACCCTGATCTCCAATGGAAGATCTTGCCGTGGGCATGCTCAGATGAAGCAACAAAGGACTTAGTCCTAAAGACGTCTGCTCGCCGCTGACCAGTACTGGCTACAATAGCAGAACCTGGAGAGGCAGCAGCACGTCTCTGCACAGTATTAGACCGTGCGAGAGCCTGGGACTGACGTCTTTGCTGAGCAGGCTCCACTGCGGCTGGAGATGGATGGGGGACCCCAGCGGGACTGGTTCGAGACTCCCCTTGTGCGGGAACTTGAACACTAGCATTTATTTTCGTTAAAAGAGCATGTTACAGGTAGTGGATACCCCAGTGGATGGTAAAAAAATTCAACGAGTTTAAACTCAAAAGAGTCTTAATCATGGATTACAAATTCTGACAAAATGTGATATTTTAAAAATCTCCAGACAGGAGTGAGGGGGGTGGCAGGTAGAGCCCTCATAGCATGATTAATTGATGTATCTAATTATCCACACCCAATCTCCTGGTTGGAGACAAGTTAAAAAAGAGAGAGAAAGGAGAAAAAAAAACTTCCTCAAAATTATTCACTTTGCATGAAATACCAAAAAAATACATTAAAAGAATATATATAAGAGAACTATATACACCTATTTCTAAACAGTCAAATACATGCTGGACTCACCAAAAACAATTATTTTGGCAATATTTTTTTATTTGTACTGCATGATCAAATCCTGTCTGGTATTCAGACCTGTTGGGACTCTTTTAACAAAAATAAATAAAGAATAATTTTTATACTTACCTTCCTGCCTGAGATCACTGGAGATTACTGTGTGCTTGCAGAAGTTTTTTTTTTTTAAGTATATACAGATATTCATTATGCAAACTAGGGGACAGGTCAGTGAAGGATCAGTGACCTGTCAGCAGTCTGCATTATGAATATCTAATCAGAGCATGTCAGTGAGGGATCAGGGAACCACAAACCGGATTTCATCAACCAAGGTATCATTTTAATCTGTATAACGGCGCCGACTTGACACTGTGTGTAGGTTAGTGTGTACAATCCTACTGACAAGTTCCCTTTAACAACTTGTATTCCAGAGTACATATACCAAAAAAGTACACTATATATGTATGCAGTGAATATATGTGTCACGGGTTTACCACGACAGAGAGGAGCCAGAAGACTGCAGTGTCTGATTTCTCCTACTCCTGCACAGATTAAGAAGCACTTCACCTTCATATTAAATGGTGTAAATTTCTTTTGGCAGCGCAAGAGTTAATCAGCTCAGTGGAGAGCTCTAGGAGTGTTAAGGCTGTCAGCTGTGCAATGTTAGCCACTCCCATCACCTATATAATCTGGGCCCTGGCTAGCACTCATTGTCAGAGGCTTATGCTGCAGGTTGTTAGTTGTTAACCCCTTCACCCCCAAGGGTGGTTTGCACGTTAATGCCCGGGCAAATTTTTACAATTCTGACCACTGTCTCTTTATGAGGTTATAACTCTGGAACGCTTCAACGGATCTTCGCGATTCTGAGATTGTTTTCTCGTGACATATTGTACTTCACGTTAGAAGTAAAATTTCTTCGATATAACTTGCGTTTATTTTTGAAAAAAACGCAAATATGGCAAAAAATTTTAAAATTTTGCAATTTTCAAACTTTGAATTTTTATTCCCTTAAAACAGAGAAATATATCACACAAAATAGTTAATAAATAACATTTCCCACATGTCTACTTTACATCAGCACAATTTTGGAACCAAAATTTTTTTTTGTTAGGAAGTTATAAGGGTTAAAAGTTGACCAGCGATTTCTCATTTTTACAACAAAATTTACAAAGCCATTTTTTTTAGGGACCACCTCTCATTTGAAGTCACTTTGAGGGGTCTATATGGCAGAAAATACCCAAAAGTGACACCATTCTAAAAACTGCACCCCTCAAGGTACTCAAAACCACATTCAAGAAGATTATTAACCCTTCAGGTGCTTCACAGGAACTAAAGCAACGTGGAAGGAAAAAATGAATATTTAACTTTTTAGCCACAAAAATGATCTTTTACAAACTTTTTTTTTATTTTCACAAGGGTAAAAGGAGAAAATGGACAGATAAGGTTGTTATGCAATTTCTCCTGAGTACGCCAATACCCAATATGTGGGGGAAAACCACTGTTTGGGCACACGGCAGAGTCGTAAGGGAAGGAGCGCCGTTTGACTTTTCAAACTAAAATTGGCGGGAATTGAGATTGGACGCCATGTCGTGTTTGTATAGCCCCTGATGCGCCTAAACAGTGGAAACCCCCACAAGTGACACCATTTTGGAAACTAGACCCCCTAAGGTACTTATCTAGATCTGTTGTGAGCACTTTGAACCCCCAAGTGTTTCACAAAAGCTTATAATGCCTGGGTGTGAAAAAAAAAAAAACAATTTTCCACAAAAATGATTTTTTAGTCCCAAATTTTTGAATTTTCCCAAGGAAATTGGACCCCAAAAGTTGTTGTCCAACTTGTCCTGAGTACGCTGATACCCCATATGTGGGGGGGGGAACTGTTTGGGTGCACGGCAGGGCTTGGAAAGGAAGTAGTAACGTTTTGGAATGCAGACGTTGATGGGGGTCATGTTCCGTTTGCAGTGCCCCAGATGAGCCTAAACAGTGGAAACCCCCCACAAGTGACCCCATTTTGGAAACTAGACCCCCTAAGGAACTTATCTAGATCTTTGGTGAGCACTTTGAACCCAAAGTGCTTCACACAAGTTTATAATGCCCGGGCATGAAAATAAAAAATCCTATTATTTTCCCACAAAAATTATCTTTTAGTCACTAATTTTTTATTTTCCCAAGGGTAACAGGAGAAATTGGACCACATAAGTTGTTGTCCAATTTGTCCTGAGTACGCTGATACCCCATATGTGGGGGGGAACCACTGTTTGGGCGCACGGCAGAGCTCGGAATTGAAGGAGCACCATTTGACTTTTTCCAACCAAAATTGGCTGGAATTGAGATTGGATGCCATGTTGCATTTGGAGAGCCCCTGATGTGCCTAAACAGTGGAAACCCCCACAAATGACCCCATTTGGGAAACTAGACCCCTTAAGGAACTTTTCTAGATCTTTGGTGAGCATTTGAACCCCCAAGTGCTTCACACAAGTTTATAACGTAGAGCCGTAAAATTAAAAATCATATTTTTTCCACAAAAATGATCTTTTCACCCCAATTTTTATTTTTCCAAGGGTAACAAGACTCCAAAAGTTATTGTGCAATTTGTCCTGAGTGCGCTGATACCCCATATGTGGGGGTAAACCTCTGTGTAACGCTGGTATTCTGTACTTTGTTTTCCAGCGTTACTCTGCATGTCTTTTTGCATTAACCCTTTTGCTCCTTTCCCCCTAACCAGCTGGGATACTGTTGTCTGTTACCTGTATGGATGCTGCTCAGTTCCCGGCTCTGCTGCGTACCCGTACTTGCGTGAGTGGCTCCGCTGCTTTGCATGACCGCCCGCATGTGCGGTCCCTACCTGCTGTAAAAGCCGTCCGTAGCTTGCAAAGTCCTCTGCAGTGGTGCATGACTTACTACGTGTGTGGCAGCAGCCATTGTTGGGTTCCCTCTGTGTTGATCTGTCTGGCTCTGCATAGGGGGCGAGGCCCACACCTGTCCTGCTTTTATGTGGATTGGGTGTTTACTAGAATTACTGCTCCAGCCTATCGCTGTGAAGCAGCTCATATATAAAGTTCCCCAGCCCTAGTGGCGTTGCCAGAGCTTCACATTGAATCCACATTGAATCCCTGAACCTAGCCGTATGTGGTTGTGTGTTCAGCTCCTGCTCTGAATTTGATCAGCTCTGGAGAGCTGATTCCCTGTTCCTGCTGTGTCTTGTTCCCTGATCCTGGATCTAACCCGGTACCTGAATGTCTGAACTGTGTCTTGTGTTTCCGCCTATGCTGGGGGCTGATTACCCAGATCGCCGTTCCTGGAGGCTGTATATCCAGGCCTGTTCCTGCTGTGTCTAATTACCTGAACCCTTGATCCTGGATCGCATCCTGTACCTGAATGTCTGAACTGTGTCTTTTGTTTCCGCCTATGCTGGGGGCTGATTACCCAGATCGCCGTTCCTGGAGGCTGTATATCCAGGCCTGTTCCTGCTGTGTCTAATTACCTGAACCCCTGATCTTGGATCTCATCCTGTACCTGACTGTCTGAACTGTGTCCTCTGTGTCATGTTCCTGAAATCCTGCTGTGTCCAGAACCCTGTGCCAGTGACTGTGAATCCTTGCTATATAACCTGAGTTCATCTTTGAAGGAGGAGTCCGGTGTGTGCTGAATTTCTGTTACTCTGTGCTCAGCTTCTGTGCAATCCCCGGCCAGCTCCCGTTGAGCCTGGCGGGGCTTGCACCAGACCGCTGGGGTTCCTTTTCAGGTCGCTGCCAGATGTCCGGATCCTATGCCTGATGACCATGGCCTGATGTCCGATGTCAGACGACCACTTCCAGATGTCCGGATCCTATCCTCCCTGCCTGATGTCCGGGTCCTGCCGATTGTTGCCAGATGTCCGGAGCCTGCTGATCGTGCCAGATGTCCGGATCCTATGCCTGATGACATGGCCTGATGTCCGATGTCCGACGACCACTTCCAGATGTCCGGATCCTATCCTCCCTGCCTGATGTCCGGGTCCTGCCGATTGTTGCCAGATGTCCGGAGCCTGCTGAACGGTGCCAGATGTCCGGAGTCCGATGCCTGTGTTCCAGTCCGTGTTCCTGTGATCCAATCCATGTTCCTGTCCTGTTCCTGACTCCCTGAGACCCAATCCGTGTTCCTGATGTTCCAGTCCGTGTTCCTGACTCCTGAGATCCAATCCATGTTCCTGTCTGTGTTCCTGACTCCCTGAGATCCAATCCGTGTTCCTGATGTTCCTGTCCGTGTCCTCCCTGATGACCACTGCCTGATATCCGATGTCCGATGACCACTTCCAGATGTCCGGATCCTATCCATCTCTACCTGATGTCCGGAGCCTGCTGATCGGTGCCAGATGTCCGGAGTCCGATGCCTGTGTTCCAGTCCGTGTTCCTGTGATCCAATCCATGTTCCTGTCCGTGTTCCTGACTCCCTGAGACTCAATCCGTGTTCCTGATGTTCCAGTCCGTGTTCCTGTCTGTGTTCCTGTGTCCCTGAGATCCAGTCCGTGTTCCTGATGTTCCGATGTCCTGCCGGTTCCTCCTTGGTCTACCCTGTGATGATGTCTGTCCTGGGTCGGTGTCTGATGTTTCTCCTGCTGAGCCTGTGCTACGCCTGAGGCCTGAGAGAGAGGCCGTCCTAGTATGCCCGTGCCAGATGACCTGGACTTCATCAACCCGTGATGACCCCGCCATCGTCTGACGTTCGTCCTGGCCGGTGTCTGATGTTCTCCTGCTGAGCCTGTGCTACGCCCGAGGCCTGAGAGTGAGGCCATACTAGTATGCCCGTGCCAGATGATCCTGGACTTCATCAACCCGTGATGACCCCGCCATCGTCTGAAGTCTGTCTGAGGTCGGTGTCTGATGTTCTCCTGCTGAGCCTGTGCTACGCCTAAGGCCTGAGAGAGAGGCCGTCCAAGTATGCCCGTGCCAGATAACCCTGGACTGCATCTACCCGTGATGCCCTCCAGCACTCGTCTGTGATCCTGAGTCGTGTACCCTTCTCTGATGTGCGGAATCGGGAGCCCGGTCTTATGTTCTGTTTATGTACTGTGTTTCTTTAAGTAAACTTTATGTTTCTTCATACCTGAAGTAGTGCGGTGTGTCTAGTCCTGCAGGTCGCCACCTTGCCCACATGCTCAGCTGCCACGGATCCCGGTCGCTGCCCTTCCCTAGTCCGGGAAGGCCGGGTCTCCCTCCGTGGTCCAGTGGGTCCACATTCTCTTATCATTTGGGACCCATGCCTCACGTCGTCGTGGACTGGCGGCGTGGGAGCATTGGCTAGCTAGGCAAGCTATGCCATGTCCCGACGCCCCACAGCCGTGGGGAAGCGTCACACACTGTTTGGGTGCATGGCAGAGTTTGGAAGGGAAGGAGCGCCGTCTGACTTTTTCAACGCAGAATTGGCTGGACGCCATGTCGTGTTTGGAGAGCTCCTGATCTGCCTAAACAGTGGAAACCCCCCACAAATGACACCATTTTGGAAACTAGACCCCTCAAGGAACTTATCTAGATGTGTGGTGAGAACTTTAACCCCCAGGTGTTTCACTAAAGTTTATAACGTACAGCCGTAAAATAAAAAATCTTTTTTTTTTTTACAAAAATGATTTTTTTCGCCCCCAATATTTTATTTTCACAAGGGTAACAGAAGAAATTGGAACCCAAAAGTTGTTGTCCAATTTGTCCTGAGTACGCTGATACCCAATATGTGGGAGAAAACTACTGTATGGGCGCACGTCAGGGCTCGGAAGGGAAGTAGTGACGTTTTGGATTGCAGACTTTGATGGAATGGTCTGGGGGCGTCATGTCACATTTGGAGAGCCCCTGATTGCACCTATACAGTGGAAACCCCCCACAAGTGACCCCATTTTGGCAAATAGACCCACAAGGAACTTATCTAGAGTGTGGTGGTGAGCACTTTGAACCCCGAAGTGCTTCACAGAAGTTTATAACGTACAGCCGTAAAAATAAAAAATATTTTTTTTTTTACAAAAATGATTTTTTCGCCCCCAATAATTTATTTTCACAAGGGTAAACAGGAGAAATTGGTCCCCAAAAGTTGTTGTCCAATTTGTCTGAGTACGCTGATACCCAATATGTGGCAGAAAACTACTGTATGGGCGCACGTCAGGGCTCGGAAGGGAAGTAGTGACGTTTTGGATTGCAGACTTTGATGGAATGGTCTGGGGGCGTCATGTCGCATTTGGAGAGCCCTGATGCGCCTACACAGTGGAACCCCCCACAAGTGACCCCATTTTGGAAAATAGACCCCACAAGGAACTTGTCTAGATGTGTGGTGAGCACTTTGAACCCCGAGTGCTTCACAGAAGTTTATAACGCACAGCCGTAAAAATAAAAAATCTTTTTTTTTTTGCAAAAATGATTTTTTTGCCCCAATATTTTATTTTTACAAGGGTAACAGGAGAAATTGGACCCCAAAAGTTGTGTCCAATTTGTCCTGAGTACGCTGATATCCAATATGTGGGAGAAAACTACTGTATGGGTACACGTTGGGGCTCGGAAGGGAAGTAGTGACGTTTTGGATTGCAGACTTTGATGGAATGGTCTGGGGGCGTCATGTCGCATTTGGAGAGCCCTGATGCGCCTTAACAGTGGAAATCCCCAACAAGTGACCCCATTTTGGAAAATAGACCCATAAGGAACTTATCTAGATGTGTGGTGAGTGCTATGAAGCCCCAAGTGCTTTCACAGAAGTGTTATGTTACGGTAGCGAGGAGTGCAGGTAAAAAAGGAAATACACCAGAGCAGTTGGAATCTATGAGATTGCAGTACCCTGACTAACCACCACAACTAGATGGCAGCCGTGGAGCGTTCCTACGTTGGTCCTAGACGCTCGTCACAGCCTGAGAAACTAACTACACCTAAAGATAGAAATAGGAAAGCTATCTGCCCCGGAGCAGAACCCCAAAGATAATAGAAAGCCCCCAAACATGTAATGGCGGTTAGACAAGAGGAAATACTGACACAGAAAAGAAAATAGTATGAGCAAACGCTGGGGCCCAAACTATCTAAATAGAAAAGGACAGGAAGGGTACTCACTGCAATCTCAGAAAACCCTGAAAAAACACCAACTCTACTAATTTCAAAATCACCTGAGATCACACGACCTCTACCACCTAAATTAGTTCTCTGGTGTAAAAAAAAAATCAAAACAGCAGCCACTGAAAAAAAAAATGGAAAAAGCAAAGTACAAAACACAGTGGCTGGACTAAACTGAGAGGGCAAAAGCCCCGGAGGGGACCCTGAAGGCCCCCACAGAAGTGCAGGACAAAATGCAAAAATATAGCAAAAACACAAAATAAGAAATTGTCTTATCTGATAGCAGGAGATGCAGACACGACACAGCAGGCTACAAGGGAAACTGGAAAGAAGGATTCAGACCAGAACAATTGATCACCGGCAACCCTGATGGGGAAAATTACTCCCTTATATAAGACCAATCGTAACACCTGATTCCCAGTCCTCACAATCCTCACTAGTACCGCTGTAACCACAGAGGGAGCCTCTGCTCAGAACTCATCTCAAACCCATTCACAACAGTACCCCCCCCTTGAGGAGGGGTCACCGAACCCTCATTTGAGCAACCAGGTCGGTCAGGATGAGTTCTATGATACGCACGGATAAGTCTCCTAGCATGGATGTCCGAAGAAAACACCAAGAATTGTCTTCCTGACCATAACCTCTCCATTTAACCAAATACTGGAGTTTTGTCTAGAAAAACGAGAATCCAATATTTTCTCAACCACATACTCCAGATTGCCCTCAACCAAAACAGGGTCAGGAGGCACAGCAGCAGGAACCACTGGCTCAACAAACCTCTTCAACAAGGACTTGTGGAACACGTTATGGATCTTAAATGTCCCTGGAAGAAGCAAACGAAAAGAAACAGGATTAATAATCTCCATGATCTTATAAGGTCCAATGAACCTAGGCTTAAATTTAGGAGATGCTACTCTCATAGGAATATTCTTTGAGGACAACCAGACCAAGTCCCCCCCTTAAACCGAGGACCATCAGTCTATGCCCGGGTTTGCAAACCGCTGGGCCTTCTCCTGGGAGAGGGACAACCTCTCCACTACCTGTCCCAAATCTGCTGCATACGCTCAACAACAGAGTCAACACCCGGACAGACAGAAGCCTCCTCTGTCCTGAAGAAAATCGAGGGTGAAACCCAGAATTACAGAAAAACTGAGACATCAAAGTGGCAGAGCTAGCCCTATTATTAAGAGCAAAACTCAGCCAAAGGCAAAAAGAGACCCAGTCATTGTCAGCAGACACAAAGCATCTTAGATAAGTCTCCAATGTCTGGTTTGTTCTCTCAGTTTGACCATTGGTCTGAGGATGAAATGCCGAGGAGAAAGACAATTGAACACCCAGTTTAGAACAAAAAGTCCTCCAAAATCTGGAAACAAACGGACTCTCTGTCAGACACAATGTTCTCAGGAATGCGTGTAAACGAACACGTGCTGAAGGAACACGGCACCAATTCAGAGGAGGAGGCAAATTAGGTAATGGCAAAGATGTATCATTTTGGAAACTATCACAAATTACCCAGATGGTGGTCATTCTTGAGAAACAGGAGATCGGAAATGAAATCCAAGAATATGGGTCC
>JARQOD010000001.1:830040438-830178733 GCA_033576555.1 Oophaga sylvatica | reverse complement strand
AAATCACCGGCAAGGATCATGGGAAGGTTGCTCACTTATATCTCCCCAGTCAGCAACACCTGATTGCCAATCATCGCCCCAGCTGATAGACCTCTGTTAGCCAAAGCAGCTTCATTACTATCAGCCAGGGGGAGCCCAAACTCAGAAGTCAGATCCAGACGTTCACAACAACCTGCCTGCAGAAGGGAAAAAAAAAGTTTCAGCTCACCACTTAGCGTCCTCTGGATAGCAGGATTCACATTGTCGTGCAAAGCCACCCTGGCCTGGAGGATAAAATTCCAAATACACAGTAATCTCCAGCGATCTCAGGCTCGAAGGTAAATATAAAATTATTCCTTTATTTATTGTTAGGGTCTGCGAACGCACCAAATATAAGATCTAGAGAGGTACGTTCGCAGCCCGGGGTCCACCGTGCAGGCAGAGCCTGCTGCTAGTAAGATGGCGCAAGTAGTGAACTCTGTTATCCCGCAGAGTCGCCAAAATAAATGCCGTAATGCGCTGTGGCAATATGTGCGAACTCTGTTATTCCACAGAGCCGCTAGAAGGAGTGCTGCATCGCTATATGACGATGTGTGCGAACTCAGCTAACACCACTGAGTCGCAAAGTAAACACGCTAGGGCGCTGTCTAGCGTTGAAAGTGAACCCTGTTGCATCACAGAGCCGCTGAGACAAACTTCTGTGTCCTGTTAGGCACCCAGGTACACAGTTGACTGCTAAGCGAACATAGAACGTGATCATGCGCTAATGTCCTCGCGGGAGTCACCCGCAATCTATGGCATCTGAACGCCAGGCCCTGAATACGGCAATCAAACTCCTCACCGGTTATGCCGGTAATCTAAGGCATGTAAGACACCGACCCTGACCAGCTAGCATACCAAGCTCCTCACCGATTAGGTCGGTATTGTAATGGCGTATTTCAGCTGCCCTAACCACACACACGCATGACCATACTGGCGCAAAGCATAAAACGGTTGATGCTAGCGCACGGCCATGCGGTAAGGACAGCCTTTTATAGCAGCCACGAGAAAAAGACCTTCCAGGAAGGACCAATGGGAAGCTGCTTCAGAACATCAACATGGCGGCGTCTAAAAATCACTAAAGTTGACAAATCCCCGGGTCCGGATGGGATACACCCCCGAGTACTGCAGGAATTAAGTACAGTTATAGATAGACCATTATTTTTAATCTTTAAAGATTCCATAATAACTGGGTCTGTACCACAGGACTGGCGTATAGCAAATGTGGTGCCAATATTCAAAAAGGGGGCAAAAACTGAACCTGGAAATTATAGGCCAGTGAGCTTAACATCTACTGTGGGTAAAATCCTGGAGGGTTTTTTAAGGGATACTATATTGGAGTATCTGAAGCTGAATAACCTCATGACACAGTATCAGCATGGGTTTACGAGGGACCGTTCTTGTCAGACTAATCTGATAAGCTTTTATGAAGGGGTAAGTTCAGGACTGGTCCAAGGGAATGCAGTGGACGTGGTGTTCATGGACTTCTCAAAAGCTTTTGATACAGTGCCACACAAAAGGTTGATACATAAAATGAGAACAATGGGGATAGGGGAAAATATGTGTAAGTGGGTTAAGAACTGGCTCATGGATAGGAAATAAAGGGTGGTTATTAATGGAGCACACTCGGACTGGGTCACGGTTAGCAGTGGGGTACCACAGGGGTCAGTATTGGGGCCGCTTCTCTTTAACATATTTATTAATGACCTTGTAGGGGGCATACAGAGTAGTATTTCAATATTTGCAGATGACACTAAACTCTGCAGGGTAATAAATACAGAGGAGGATAATTTTATATTACAGGAGGATTTATGTAAACTAGAAGCTTGGGCTGATAAATGGCAAATGAGCTTTAATGGGGATAAATGTAAGGTCATGCACTTGGGTAGAACAAATAAGATGTATAATTATGTGCTTAATTGTAAAACATGGCAAAACTGTCACTGAAAAAGACTTGGGTGTATGGGTGGACGACAAACTCACATTTAGTGGCCAATGTCAGGCAGCTGCTGCCAAGGCAAATAAAATAATGGGATGCATTAGACGAGGCATAGATGCTCATGAGGAGAACATAATTTTACCTCTATACAAGTCACTGGTGCGACCACACTTAGAATACTGTGTGCAGTTCTGGTCTCCGGTGTATAAGAAAGACATAGCTGAACTGGAGCGGGTGCAGAGAAGAGCGACCAAGGTTATTAGAGAACTGGGGGGTCTGCAATACCAAGACAGGTTATTACACTTGGGGTTATTTAGTTTGGAAAAACGAAGACTTAGGGGTGATCTTATTACAATGTATAAATATATGAGGGGACAGTACAAAGACCTTTCTAATGATCTTTTTACTCTTAGACCTGTGACGGGGACGAGGGGGCATCCTCTACGTCTGGAGGAAAGAAGGTTTAGCCATAATCACAGATGCAGATTCTTTACTGTAAGAGAGTGAGACTATGGAACTCTCTGCCGTCTAATGTTGTAATGAGTGATTCCTTACTAAAATTTAAGAGGGGACTGGATGCCTTTCTTGAAAAGTATAATATTACAGGCTATATTCACTAGTTTCCTAGATACAGCGTTGATCCAGGGAGTTAGTCTGATTGCCGTATGTGGAGTCGGGAAGGAATTTTTTTCCCCAATGTGAAGCTTACTGTTTGCCACTTGGGTTTTTTTTGCCTTCCTCTGGATCAACATGTTAGGGCAGGTTAGGATAGGATATGGGTTGAACTAGATGGACTTAAAGTCTTCCTTCAACCTTAATAACTATGTAACAGCCACAGGACCTTCCTGAAGGACCAATAGGAGTGGCAGCTGTATCTGAGCATGTGACCCCTGATCTCCAATGGAAGATCTTGCCGTGGGCATGCTCAGATGAAGCAACAAAGGACTTAGTCCTAAAGACGTCTGCTCGCCGCTGACCAGTACTGGCTACAATAGCAGAACCTGGAGAGGCAGCAGCACGTCTCTGCACAGTATTAGACCGTGCGAGAGCCTGGGACTGACGTCTTTGCTGAGCAGGCTCCACTGCGGCTGGAGATGGATGGGGGACCCCAGCGGGACTGGTTCGAGACTCCCCTTGTGCGGGAACTTGAACACTAGCATTTATTTTCGTTAAAAGAGCATGTTACAGGTAGTGGATACCCCAGTGGATGGTAAAAAAATTCAACGAGTTTAAACTCAAAAGAGTCTTAATCATGGATTACAAATTCTGACAAAATGTGATATTTTAAAAATCTCCAGACAGGAGTGAGGGGGTGGCAGGTAGAGCCCTCATAGCATGATTAATTGATGTATCTAATTATCCACACCCAATCTCCTGGTTGGAGACAAGTTAAAAAAGAGAGAGAAAGGAGAAAAAAAAACTTCCTCAAAATTATTCACTTTGCATGCAATACCAAAAAAATACATTAAAAGAATATATATAAGAGAACTATATACACCTATTTCTAAACAGTCAAATACATGCTGGACTCACCAAAAACAATTATTTTGGCAATATTTTTTTATTTGTACTGCATGATCAAATCCTGTCTGGTATTCAGACCTGTTGGGACTCTTTTAACAAAAATAAATAAAGGAATAATTTTTATACTTACCTTCCTGCCTGAGATCACTGGAGATTACTGTGTGCTTGCAGAAGTTTTTTTTTTTTAAGTATATACAGATATTCATTATGCAAACTAGGGACAGGTCAGTGAAGGATCAGTGACCTGTCAGCAGTCTGCATTATGAATATCTAATCAGAGCATGTCAGTGAGGGATCAGGGAACCACAAACCGGATTTCATCAACCAAGGTATCATTTTAATCTGTATAACGGCGCCGACTTGACACTGTGTGTAGGTTAGTGTGTACAATCCTACTGACAAGTTCCCTTTAACAACTTGTATTCCAGAGTACATATACCAAAAAAGTACACTATATATGTATGCAGTGAATATATGTGTCACGGGTTTACCACGACAGAGAGGAGCCAGAAGACTGCAGTGTCTGATTTCTCCTACTCCTGCACAGATTAAGAAGCACTTCACCTTCATATTAAATGGTGTAAATTTCTTTTGGCAGCGCAAGAGTTAATCAGCTCAGTGGAGAGCTCTAGGAGTGTTAAGGCTGTCAGCTGTGCAATGTTAGCCACTCCCATCACCTATATAATCTGGGCCCTGGCTAGCACTCATTGTCAGAGGCTTATGCTGCAGGTTGTTAGTTGTTAACCCCTTCACCCCCAAGGGTGGTTTGCACGTTAATGACGGGCCAATTTTTACAATTCTGACCACTGTCTCTTTATGAGGTTATAACTCTGGAACGCTTCAACGGATCTTCGCGATTCTGAGATTGTTTTCTCGTGACATATTGTACTTCACGTTAGAAGTAAAATTTCTTCGATATAACTTGCGTTTATTTTTGAAAAAAACGCAAATATGGCAAAAAATTTTAAAATTTTGCAATTTTCAAACTTTGAATTTTTATTCCCTTAAAACAGAGAAATATATCACACAAAATAGTTAATAAATAACATTTCCCACATGTCTACTTTACATCAGCACAATTTTGGAACCAAAATTTTTTTTGTTAGGAAGTTATAAGGGTTAAAAGTTGACCAGCGATTTCTCATTTTTACAACAAAATTTACAAAGCCATTTTTTTTAGGGACCACCTCTCATTTGAAGTCACTTTGAGGGGTCTATATGGCAGAAAATACCCAAAAGTGACACCATTCTAAAAACTGCACCCCTCAAGGTACTCAAAACCACATTCAAGAAGATTATTAACCCTTCAGGTGCTTCACAGGAACTAAAGCAACGTGGAAGGAAAAAATGAATATTTAACTTTTTAGCCACAAAAATGATCTTTTACAAACTTTTTTTTTATTTTCACAAGGGTAAAAGGAGAAAATGGACAGATAAGGTTGTTATGCAATTTCTCCTGAGTACGCCAATACCCAATATGTGGGGGAAAACCACTGTTTGGGCACACGGCAGAGTTCGTAAGGGAAGGAGCGCCGTTTGACTTTTTCAAACTAAAATTGGCGGGAATTGAGATTGGACGCCATGTCGTGTTTGTATAGCCCCTGATGCGCCTAAACAGTGGAAACCCCCACAAGTGACACCATTTTGGAAACTAGACCCCCTAAGGTACTTATCTAGATCTGTTGTGAGCACTTTGAACCCCCAAGTGTTTCACAAAAGCTTATAATGCCTGGGTGTGAAAAAAAAAAAAAACAATTTTCCACAAAAATGATTTTTTAGTCCCAAATTTTTGAATTTTCCCAAGGAAATTGGACCCCAAAAGTTGTTGTCCAACTTGTCCTGAGTACGCTGATACCCCATATGTGGGGGGGGAACTGTTTGGGTGCACGGCAGGGCTTGGAAAGGAAGTAGTAACGTTTTGGAATGCAGACGTTGATGGGGTCATGTTCCGTTTGCAGTGCCCCAGATGAGCCTAAACAGTGGAAACCCCCCACAAGTGACCCCATTTTGGAAACTAGACCCCCTAAGGAACTTATCTAGATCTTTGGTGAGCACTTTGAACCCCAAAGTGCTTCACACAAGTTTATAATGCCCGGGCATGAAAATAAAAAATCCTATTATTTTCCCACAAAAATTATCTTTTAGTCACTAATTTTTTATTTTCCCAAGGGTAACAGGAGAAATTGGACCACATAAGTTGTTGTCCAATTTGTCCTGAGTACGCTGATACCCCATATGTGGGGGGGAACCACTGTTTGGGCGCACGGCAGAGCTCGGAATTGAAGGAGCACCATTTGACTTTTTCCAACCAAAATTGGCTGGAATTGAGATTGGATGCCATGTTGCATTTGGAGAGCCCCTGATGTGCCTAAACAGTGGAAACCCCCCACAAATGACCCCATTTGGGAAACTAGACCCCTAAGGAACTTTTCTAGATCTTTGGTGAGCAATTTGAACCCCCAAGTGCTTCACACAAGTTTATAACGTAGAGCCGTAAAATTTAAAAATCATATTTTTTCCACAAAAATGATCTTTTCACCCCAATTTTTATTTTTCCAAGGGTAACAAGACTCCAAAAGTTATTGTGCAATTTGTCCTGAGTGCGCTGATACCCCATATGTGGGGTAAACCTCTGTGTAACGCTGGTATTCTGTACTTTGTTTTCCAGCGTTACTCTGCATGTCTTTTTGCATTAACCCTTTTGCTCCTTTCCCCCTAACCAGCTGGGATACTGTTGTCTGTTACCTGTATGGATGCTGCTCAGTTCCCGGCTCTGCTGCGTACCCGTACTTGCGTGAGTGGCTCCGCTGCTTTGCATGACCGCCCGCATGTGCGGTCCCTACCTGCTGTAAAAGCCGTCCGTAGCTTGCAAAGTCCTCTGCAGTGGTGCATGACTTACTACGTGTGTGGCAGCAGCCATTGTTGGGTTCCCTCTGTGTTGATCTGTCTGGCTCTGCATAGGGGGCGAGGCCCACACCTGTCCTGCTTTTATGTGGATTGGGTGTTTACTAGAATTACTGCTCCAGCCTATCGCTGTGAAGCAGCTCATATATAAAGTTCCCCAGCCCTAGTGGGCGTTGCCAGAGCTTCACATTGAATCCACATTGAATCCCTGAACCTAGCCGTATGTGGTTGTGTGTTCAGCTCCTGCTCTGAATTTGATCAGCTCTGGAGAGCTGATTCCCTGTTCCTGCTGTGTCTTGTTCCCTGATCCTGGATCTAACCCGGTACCTGAATGTCTGAACTGTGTCTTGTGTTTCCGCCTATGCTGGGGGCTGATTACCCAGATCGCCGTTCCTGGAGGCTGTATATCCAGGCCTGTTCCTGCTGTGTCTAATTACCTGAACCCTTGATCCTGGATCGCATCCTGTACCTGAATGTCTGAACTGTGTCTTTTGTTTCCGCCTATGCTGGGGCTGATTACCCAGATCGCCGTTCCTGGAGGCTGTATATCCAGGCCTGTTCCTGCTGTGTCTAATTACCTGAACCCCTGATCTTGGATCTCATCCTGTACCTGACTGTCTGAACTGTGTCCTCTGTGTCATGTTCCTGAAATCCTGCTGTGTCCAGAACCCTGTGCCAGTGACTGTGAATCCTTGCTATATAACCTGAGTTCATCTTTGAAGGAGGAGTCCGGTGTGTGCTGAATTTCTGTTACTCTGTGCTCAGCTTCTGTGCAATCCCCGGCCAGCTCCCGTTGAGCCTGGCGGGGCTTGCACCAGACCGCTGGGGTTCCTTTTCAGGTCGCTGCCAGATGTCCGGATCCTATGCCTGATGACCATGGCCTGATGTCCGATGTCAGACGACCACTTCCAGATGTCCGGATCCTATCCTCCCTGCCTGATGTCCGGGTCCTGCCGATTGTTGCCAGATGTCCGGAGCCTGCTGATCGTGCCAGATGTCCGGATCCTATGCCTGATGACCATGGCCTGATGTCCGATGTCCGACGACCACTTCCAGATGTCCGGATCCTATCCTCCCTGCCTGATGTCCGGGTCCTGCCGATTGTTGCCAGATGTCCGGAGCCTGCTGAACGGTGCCAGATGTCCGGAGTCCGATGCCTGTGTTCCAGTCCGTGTTCCTGTGATCCAATCCATGTTCCTGTCCGTGTTCCTGACTCCCTGAGACCCAATCCGTGTTCCTGATGTTCCAGTCCGTGTTCCTGACTCCCTGAGATCCAATCCATGTTCCTGTCTGTGTTCCTGACTCCCTGAGATCCAATCCGTGTTCCTGATGTTCCTGTCCGTGTCCTCCCTGATGACCACTGCCTGATATCCGATGTCCGATGACCACTTCCAGATGTCCGGATCCTATCCATCTCTACCTGATGTCCGGAGCCTGCTGATCGGTGCCAGATGTCCGGAGTCCGATGCCTGTGTTCCAGTCCGTTTCCTGTGATCCAATCCATGTTCCTGTCCGTGTTCCTGACTCCCTGAGACTCAATCCGTGTTCCTGATGTTCCAGTCCGTGTTCCTGTCTGTGTTCCTGTGTCCCTGAGATCCAGTCCGTGTTCCTGATGTTCCGATGTCCTGCCGGTTCCTCCTTGGTCTACCCTGTGATGATGTCTGTCCTGGGTCGGTGTCTGATGTTCTCCTGCTGAGCCTGTGCTACGCCTGAGGCCTGAGAGAGAGGCCGTCCTAGTATGCCCGTGCCAGATGACCCTGGACTTCATCAACCCGTGATGACCCCGCCATCGTCTGACGTTCGTCCTGGGCCGGTGTCTGATGTTCTCCTGCTGAGCCTGTGCTACGCCCGAGGCCTGAGAGTGAGGCCATACTAGTATGCCCGTGCCAGATGATCCTGGACTTCATCAACCCGTGATGACCCCGCCATCGTCTGAAGTCTGTCTGAGGTCGGTGTCTGATGTTCTCCTGCTGAGCCTGTGCTACGCCTAAGGCCTGAGAGAGAGGCCGTCCAAGTATGCCCGTGCCAGATAACCCTGGACTGCATCTACCCGTGATGCCCTCCAGCACTCGTCTGTGATCCTGAGTCGTGTACCCTTCTCTGATGTGCGGAATCGGGAGCCCGGTCTTATGTTCTGTTTATGTACTGTGTTTCTTTAAGTAAACTTTATGTTTCTTCATACCTGAAGTAGTGCGGTGTTGTCTAGTCCTGCAGGTCGCCACCTTGCCCACATGCTCAGCTGCCACGGATCCCGGTCGCTGCCCTTCCCTAGTCCGGGAAGGCCTGGGTCTCCCTCCGTGGTCCAGTGGGTCCACATTCTCTTATCATTTGGGACCCATGCCTCACGTCGTCGTGGACTGGCGGCGTGGGAGCATTGGCTAGCTAGGCAAGCTATGCCATGTCCCGACGCCCCACAGCCGTGGGAAGCGTCACACACTGTTTGGGTGCATGGCAGAGTTTGGAAGGGAAGGAGCGCCGTCTGACTTTTTCAACGCAGAATTGGCTGGACGCCATGTCGTGTTTGGAGAGCTCCTGATCTGCCTAAACAGTGGAAACCCCCAAAATGACACCATTTTGGAAACTAGACCCCTCAAGGAACTTATCTAGATGTGTGGTGAGAACTTTTAACCCCCAGGTGTTTCACTAAAGTTTATAACGTACAGCCGTAAAATAAAAAATCTTTTTTTTTTTTACAAAAATGATTTTTTTCGCCCCCAATATTTTATTTTCACAAGGGTAACAGAAGAAATTGGAACCCAAAAGTTGTTGTCCAATTTGTCCTGAGTACGCTGATACCCAATATGTGGGAGAAAACTACTGTATGGGCGCACGTCAGGGCTCGGAAGGGAAGTAGTGACGTTTTGGATTGCAGACTTTGATGGAATGGTCTGGGGGCGTCATGTCACATTTGGAGAGCCCCTGATGCACCTATACAGTGGAAACCCCCCACAAGTGACCCCATTTTGGCAAATAGACCCCACAAGGAACTTATCTAGATGTGTGGTGAGCACTTTGAACCCGAAGTGCTTCACAGAAGTTTATAACGTACAGCCGTAAAAATAAAAAATCTTTTTTTTTTTACAAAATGATTTTTTTCGCCCCCAATAATTTATTTTCACAAGGGTAACAGGAGAAATTGGTCCCCAAAAGTTGTTGTCCAATTTGTCCTGAGTACGCTGATACCCAATATGTGGCAGAAAACTACTGTATGGGCGCACGTCAGGGCTCGGAAGGGAAGTAGTGACGTTTTGGATTGCAGACTTTGATGGAATGGTCTGGGGGCGTCATGTCGCATTTGGAGAGCCCCTGATGCGCCTACAACAGTGGAAACCCCCCACAAGTGACCCCATTTTGGAAAATAGACCCCACAAGGAACTTGTCTAGATGTGTGGTGAGCACTTTGAACCCCGAAGTGCTTCACAGAAGTTTATAACGCACAGCCGTAAAAATAAAAAATCTTTTTTTTTTTTGCAAAAATGATTTTTTTGCCCCAATATTTTATTTTTACAAGGGTAACAGGAGAAATTGGACCCCAAAACGTTGTTGTCCAATTTGTCCTGAGTACGCTGATATCCAATATGTGGGAGAAAACTACTGTATGGGTACACGTTGGGGCTCGGAAGGGAAGTAGTGACGTTTTGGATTGCAGACTTTGATGGAATGGTCTGGGGGCGTCATGTCGCATTTGGAGAGCCCCTGATGCGCCTAAACAGTGGAAATCCCCAACAAGTGACCCCATTTTGGAAAATAGACCCCATAAGGAACTTATCTAGATGTGTGGTGAGTGCTATGAAGCCCCAAGTGCTTCACAGAAGTGTTATGTTACGGTAGCCGAGGAGTGCAGGTAAAAAAGGAAATACACCAGAGCAGTTGGAATCTATGAGATTGCAGTACCCTGACTAACCACCACAACTAGAGGCAGCCGTGGAGCGTTCCTACGTTGGTCCTAGACGCCTCGTCACAGCCTGAGAAACTAACTACACCTAAAGATAGAAATAGGAAAGCTATCTGCCCCGGAGCAGAACCCCAAAGATAATAGAAAGCCCCCAAACATGTAATGGCGGTTAGACAAGAGGAAATACTGACACAGAAAGAAAATAGTATGAGCAAACGCTGGGGCCCAAACTATCTAAATAGAAAAGGACAGGAAGGGTACTCACTGCAATCTCAGAAAACCCTGAAAAAACACCAACTCTACTAATTTCAAAATCACCTGAGATCACACGACCTCTACCACCTAAATTAGTTCTCTGGTGTAAAAAAAAATCAAAACAGCAGCCACTGAAAAAAAAATGGAAAAAGCAAAAGTACAAAACACAGTGGCTGGACTAAACTGAGAGGGCAAAAGCCCCCGGAGGGGACCCTGAAGGCCCCCACAGAAGTGCAGGACAAAATGCAAAAATATAGCAAAAACACAAAATAAGAAATTGTCTTATCTGATAGCAGGAGATGCAGACACGACACAGCAGGCTACAAGGGAAACTGGAAAGAAGGATTCAGACCAGAACAATTGATCACCGGCAACCCTGATGGGAAAATTACTCCCTTATATAAGACCAATCAGTAACACCTGATTCCCAGTCCTCACAATCCTCACTAGTACCGCTTGTAACCACCAGAGGGAGCCTCTGCTCAGAACTCATCTCAAACCCATTCACAACAGTACCCCCCCCTTGAGAGGGGTCACCGAACCCTCATTTGAGCAACCAGGTCGGTCAGGATGAGTTCTATGATACGCACGGATAAGTCTCCTAGCATGGATGTCCGAAGAAAACACCCAAGAATTGTCTTCCTGACCATAACCTCTCCATTTAACCAAATACTGGAGTCTTTGTCTAGAAAAACGAGAATCCAATATTTTCTCAACCACATACTCCAGATTGCCCTCAACCAAAACAGGGTCAGGAGGCACAGCAGCAGGAACCACTGGCTCAACAAACCTCTTCAACAAGGACTTGTGGAACACGTTATGGATCTTAAATGTCCCTGGAAGAAGCAAACGAAAAGAAACAGGATTAATAATCTCCATGATCTTATAAGGTCCAATGAACCTAGGCTTAAATTTAGGAGATGCTACTCTCATAGGAATATTCTTTGAGGACAACCAGACCAAGTCCCCCACTTTAAACCGAGGACCATCAGTCCTATGCCGGTTAGCAAACCGCTGGGCCTTCTCCTGAGAGAGGGACAACCTCTCCACTACCTGGTCCCAAATCTGCTGCATACGCTCAACAACAGAGTCAACACCTGGACAGACAGAAGCCTCCATCTGTCCTGAAGAAAATCGAGGGTGAAACCCAGAATTACAGAAAAACTGAGACATCAAAGTGGCAGAGCTAGCCCTATTATTAAGAGCAAACTCAGCCAAAGGCAAAAAAGAGACCCAGTCATCCTGATCAGCAGACACAAAGCATCTTAGATAAGTCTCCAATGTCTGGTTTGTTCTCTCAGTTTGACCATTGGTCTGAGGATGAAATGCCGAGGAGAAAGACAATTGAACACCCAGTTTAGAACAAAAAGTCCTCCAAAATCTGGAAACAAACTGGACTCCTCTGTCAGACACAATGTTCTCAGGAATGCCGTGTAAACGAACCACGTGCTGAAGGAACAACGGCACCAATTCAGAGGAGGAAGGCAACTTAGGTAATGGCACAAGATGTATCATTTTGGAAAACCTATCACAAATTACCCAGATGGTGGTCATTCTCTGAGAAACAGGAAGATCGGAAATGAAATCCATAGAGATATGGGTCCATGGTCTCTTGGGCACAGGCAATGGCATCAACAAACCACTAGAGCGAGAGCAAGGCTTGGAGCGAGAGCAAGTCCCGCAGGACTGCACAAATTCCCTGACATCGCGAGACAAGGTAGACCACCAAAAGGACCGACTAACCAAGTCTCTGGTACCAAAAATTCCGGGATGCCCAGCCAATGCGGAACAATGAATCTCAGACATCACACTCTTTTTCCATTGGTCCGGGACAAACAATTTTCCAACAGGGCAGCGCTCGGGCCTATCCTCCTGACACCCCTCCAGAGCAAGTCTCAAATTGGGCGAGATGGCGGAAAGAACTACACCCTCCTTCAAAATAACAGAGGGATCAGATAGCTCAGGAGAGTCCGCAAGGAAACTCCTCGAGAGGGCATCCGCCTTAACATTCTTAGTGCCAGGAAGAAAGGAAACCACAAAATTAAAACGTGTGAAAAACAAGGCCCACCTGGCCTGTCTAGGATTGAGTCGCTTGGCAGATTCCAGATAGACCAGATTCTTATGGTCCGTAAGGACCACCACCTGATGTTTGGCTCCCTCCAGCCAATGTCTCCACTATTCAAAAGCCCACTTCATGGCCAATAACTCCCGATTACCCACGTCATAATTACGTTCAGTAGGAGAAAATTTTCGAGAGAAAAAGGCACAAGGGTTACTTTTAGAGGTCTCTGGATCTTTTTGGGACAAAACGGCACCTGCCCCAATTTCAGAGGCATCAACCTCCACCTGAAATGGCAGAGAAACATCAGGCTGCCGTAGAACAGGAGCAGAAGTGAATCTCTGCTTAAGTTCCTGAAACGCAGAGACTGCCTCAGGAGGCCAATTCACCACATCAGAACCCTTTCTGGTCAAATCAGTTAATGTGTGGCGCTTCCCACGGCTGTGGGGCGTCGGGACATGGCATAGCTTGCCTAGCTAGCCAATGCTCCCACGCCGCCAGTCCACGACGACGTGAGGCATGGGTCCCAGATGGTAAGAGAATGTGGACCCACTGGACCACGGAGGGAGACCCGGGCCTGCCCGGACTAGGGAAGGGCAGCGACCGGGATCCGTGGCAGCTGAGCATGTGGGCAAGGTGGCGACCTGCAGGACTAGACAACACCGCACAACTTCAGGTAAGAAGAAACATAAAGTTTACTTAAAGAAACAAAGTAAATAAACATAACATAAGACCGGGCTCCCGATTCCGCACATCAGAGAAGGGTACACAACTCAGGATCACAGACGAGTGCTGGAGGACATCACGGGTAGATGCAGTCCAGGGTTATCTGGCACAGGCATACTTGGACGACCTCTCTCTCAGGCCTTAGGCGTAGCACAGGCTCAGCAGGAGAACATCAGACACCGACCTCAGACAGACTTCAGACGATGGCGGGGTCATCACGGGTTGATGAAGTCCAGAATCATCTGGCACGGGCATACTAGTATGGCCACACTCTCAGGCCTCGGGCGTAGCACAGGCTCAGCAGGAGAACATCAGACACCGGCCCAGGACGAACGTCAGACGATGGCGGGGTCATCACGGGTTGATGAAGTCCAGGGTCATCTGGCACGGGCATACTAGGACGGCCTCTCTCTCAGGCCTCAGGCGTAGCACAGGCTCAGCAGGAGAACATCAGACACCGACCCAGGACAGACGTCATCACAGGGTAGACCAAGGAGGAACCGGCAGGACAGGCAGGTTGTCACGGCAAGTGACCAGGCAGTCTCTGGGACAGGCAGGTTGTCACGGCTAGTGACCAGGGCAATCTCTGGGACAGGCAGGTTGTCACGGCAAGTGACCAGGGCAGGCAGGTTGTCACGGCAAGTGACCAGGCAGGCAGGTTGTCACGGCAAGTGACCAGGGCAGGCAGGTTGTCACGGCAAGTGACCAGGGCAGGCAGGTTGTCACGGCAAGTGACCAGGGCAGGCAGGTTGTCACGGCAAGTGACCAGGCAGGCAGGTTGTCACGGCAAGTGACCAGGCAGTCTCTGGGACAGGCAGGTTGTCACGGAAAGTGACCAGGGCAGTCTCTGGGACAGGCAGGTTGTCACGGCAAGTGACCAGGCAGTCTCTGGGACAGGCAGGTTGTCACAGTAAGTGACCAGGCAGTCTCTAGACAGGCAGGTTGTCACAGTTTAAATGACCAGGCAGTCTCTAGACAGGCAGGTATATACGACCTGATATGGTGGAGCCTCCAGGTGGGCTGCAGTCAGATGGCAGATGATCGCTCCCAGGTGAGCAGGCAAGAGCCGGGGATCTCTGCAGATGATGTCCGAACTTCCGGATGGAGCTGCAGTCGGATGGCAGATGATCGCTCCTAGGTGAGCAGGCAAGAGCCGGGGATCTCTGCAGATGTCGTCCGAACCTCTGAAAGGAACTGCAGACGGATGGCAGACAGGCAAGCCGACAGGTAACAGAAGGTAACTGGAATCAGGAGCTGATGGCTGAAACAGAGTTAGACTGCACAGGAACAGGAACACGGATTGGATCTCAGAGAGTCAGGAACACAGACAGGAACACGGACTGGGTCTCAGGGACACGGACTGGAACACAGGCATCGGACTCCGGACATCTGGAACCGATCAGCAGGCTCTGGACATCAGGTAGAGATGGATAGGATCCGAACATCTGGAAGTGGTCATCGGACATCGGATATCAGGCAATGGTCATCGGACATCGGATATCAGGCAATGGTCATCAGGGATAGGATCCGGACATCTGGCAGCGACCTGAAAAGGAACCCCAGCGGTCTGGTGCAAGCCCCGCCCAGCACAACGGGAGCTGGCCGGGGATTGCACAGAAGCTGAGCACAGAGTAACAGAAACTCAGCACACACCTTCCAAGATGAACTCAGGTTATATAGCAAGGATTCACAGTCACTGGCACAGGGTTCTGGACACAGCAGGATTTCAGGAACATAACACATAGGACACAGTTCAGACAGTCAGGTACAGGATGCGATCCAGGATCAGGGGTTCAGGTAATTAGACACAGCAGGAACAGGCCTGGATATACAGCCTCCAGGAACGGCGATCTGGGTAATCAGCCCCCAGCATAGGCGGAAACACAAGACACAGTTCAGACATTCAGGTACCGGGTTAGATCCAGGATCAGGGAACAAGAAACAGCAGGAACAGGGAATCAGCTCTCCAGAGCTGATCAACTTCAGAGCAGGAGCTGAACACACAACCACATACGGCTAGGTTCAGGGATTCAATGTGAAGCTCTGGCAACGCCCACTAGGGCTGGGGAACTTTATATATGAGCTGCTTCACAGCGATAGGCTGGAGCAGTAATTCTAATACACACCCAATCCACATAAAAGCAGGACAGGTGTGGGCCGCGCCCCCTATGCAGAGCCAGACAGCACAACACAGAGGGAACCCAACAATGGCTGCTGCCAACCACGCAGTAAGTCATGCACCACTGCAGAGGACTTTTCAAGCTACGGACGGCTTTCACAGCAAGTCAGGAACCGCACATGCGGGCGGTCATGCAAAGCAGCGGAGCCACTCACGCAAGTACGGGTACGCAGCAGAGCCGGGAACTGAGCAGCATCCATATAGGTAACAGACAACAGAATCCCAGCTGGTTAGGGGGAAAGGAGCAAAAGGGTTAATGCAAAAAACATGCAAAGTAACGCTGGAAAACAAAGTACAGACAATACCAGCGTTACATAATGGTTTAACAATAACCGAGAAATTACCAATAAATTTACGATAAAAATTGGCAAAACCCAAAAATCTCTGAAGAGCCTTTAATGAAGTAGGTTGGACCCAATCACAGATGGCCTGAACCTTGACCGGGTCCATTTCAATAACAGATGGGGACAAAATGAATCCCAGAAATGAGATCTTCTGTACGCCAAAAAGACACTTTGATCCCTTCACATACAGAGCATTCTCTCTCAAAATCTGGAAAACAGTTCGAACATGTTTCACATGAGAGTCCCAGTCATTAGAAAAAATCAAGATATCATCCAAATAAACAATCAGAAACTTGTCCACAAAATCCCTGAAAATGTCATTCATGAAGGACTGGAAGACGGAAGGAGCATTAGTGAGCCCAAAGGGCATCACAAGGTACTCAAAATGCCCTTCAGGGGTATTGAATGCCGTCTTCCATTCATCCCCGTGCTTAATGCGAATAAGGTTATACGCCCCCCTGAGGTCAAGCTTGGTAAACCAAGTAGCGTTTTTCACCCTGGAAAACAGGTCAGAAATCAAGGGTAACGGGTATTGATATTTCACAGTAATATTGTTCAAGAGACGATAATCAATACACGGCCTTAATGAACCATCTTTTTTGGCCACAAAGAAAAAACCGGCACCTAAGGGTGAAGAGGATGGTCTGATATGACCCTTCTCCAATGATTCCTTGATATAAGACCGCATAGCGTCATGTTCAGGTACAGACAAGTTAAAAAGGCGACCTTTAGGGAATTTACTACCTGGCACTAATTCAATAGCGCAGTCATAGCTCCTATGGGGAGGTAAGGATGCAGATTTACTTTTGCTAAACACATCAGAAAAATCAAACAAAAAGTCAGGAACATCCTCAGCCTGGGGGGAGGCAGAAAAAACAGGAGTGTTGGTATTAACACATTGGCAGCCCCAACTGGTTACAGACACAGATTTCCAATCCAAAACAGGATTATGAGACTGTAACCAAGGGAAACCCAGCACGATAATGTCATGCAGATTATATAGAACCAAAAATTTGCAGCACTCCTGGTGATCAGGTTCAACCCTCATTATCACCTGAGTAGAAAACTGGGGTTTATTCTCAGCCAAAGGGGTAGAATCGATCCCCAGTAGGGGAATAGACTTCTGTAGGGGTATCAAGGAAAACCCACAACGTTTAGCAAAATCATAATCCATCAGGTTAATAGCTGCTCCAGAATCAACGAAAGCCTGAGCAGAAAATGAGGACAGAGAGCATATCAGAGTGACAGTTAATAATAACTTAGTCTGAACACTACCCAAGACAACTGAGCGTGCAAAATGTCTTCCCCGCTTAGGGCAGACTGAAATAGCATGAGAGGCATCACCACAGTAGAAACATAACCCATTGCGCTTTCGAAACTCATGACGCTGTGCCCCAGACACTACTCCATCACACTGCATGGGCTCAGCAGCTGGCTCACAAGGCAACACCACTCCACGCATACTTCTCCGCTCACGCAAACGTCTGTCAATTTGAATCGCTAATGACATAGAATCATTGAGACCAGAGGGGACAGGGAATCCCACCATAACATCCTTTACATTATCCGACAGACCCTTCCGGAAAAGGGCCGCCAAAGCGTCGTCATTCCATTTGGTCAGGACTGCCCACCTACGGAATCTCTGACAGTATAACTCAGCGTCATCAAGCCCCTGATTTAATGCCAACAAGGCTTTTTCAGCTTGATCAGTGACATTAGGCTCATCGTACAATAACCCCAAGGCCTGAAAAAACGCATCAACATCACTCAAAACAGGATCCCCAGGTATCAGGGAAAAAGCCCAATCCTGAGGATCGCCGCGCAGGAGAGAGATGATAATTTGAACCTGCTGCGCTGCGTTTCCTGAGGACTTAGATTTTAAGACAAAAAAACAATTTACAATTATTTTTGAAATTCTGAAACTTAGCTCGATCCCCTAAAAACAAATCTGGCATGGGAATCCTAGGTTCCACAACAGGCAACCTAGCAAGATATGCAGCAATACTCTGAACCTCAGTGGCAAGCTGATCCACACGGCCAGACAACTGTGCAAACTCCATTGAGAGAAAAGATCTCCCCAGCACCCAGAGATACAGAGGGAAAAAAAATGCAACAAACAGAAAAATATCTCTGACAACTTTTCTTCCTTCAAAATATTTTTTCCCTTCTGTGAGTACCATACAATTTTTATGGCCGGTGATACTGTTATGTTACGGTAGCCGAGGAGTGCAGGTAAAAAAGGAAATACACCAGAGCAGTTGGAATCTATGAGATTGCAGTACCCTGACTAACCACCGCAACTAGAGGCAGCCGTGGAGCGTTCCTACGTTGGTCCTAGACGCCTCGTCACAGCCTGAGAAACTAACTACACCTAAAGATAGAAATAGGAAAGCTATCTGCCCCGGAGCAGAACCCCAAAGATAATAGAAAGCCCCCAAACATGTAATGGCGGTTAGACAAGAGGAAATACTGACACAGAAAGAAAATAGTATGAGCAAACGCTGGGGCCCAAACTATCTAAATAGAAAAGGACAGGAAGGGTACTCACTGCAATCTCAGAAAACCCTGAAAAAACACCAACTCTACTAATTTCAAAATCACCTGAGATCACACGACCTCTACCACCTAAATTAGTTCTCTGGTGTAAAAAAAAATCAAAACAGCAGCCACTGAAAAAAAACTGGAAAAAGCAAAAGTACAAAACACAGTGGCTGGACTAAACTGAGAGGGCAAAAGCCCCCGGAGGGGACCCTGAAGGCCCCCACAGAAGTGCAGGACAAAATGCAAAAATATAGCAAAAACACAAAATAAGAAATTGTCTTATCTGATAACAGGAGATGCAGACACGACACAGCAGGCTACAAGGGAAACTGGAAAGAAGGATTCAGACCAGAACAATTGATCACCGGCAACCCTGATGGGAAAATTACTCCCTTATATAAGACCAATCAGTAACACCTGATTCCCAGTCCTCACAATCCTCACTAGTACCGCTTGTAACCACCAGAGGGAGCCTCTGCTCAGAACTCATTTCAAACCCATTCACAACACAGAAGTTTATAATGTACAGCCGTAAAAAACAAAAAAATAATTTTTTTTGTACAAAAATGATATTTTCGCCCCCAGTTTTTTATTTTCCCAAGGGTAACAGAAGAAATAGGACAAATTGCACAATAACTCTTGGGGTCCAGAGTACGCTGATACCCCATATGTGGGGATAAACTACTGTTTGGAAGCATGGCAGAGCTGAGAAGTGAAGGAGTACCGTTTGACTTTTTCAACGCAGAATTGGCTGGAATTGAGATCAGACGCCATGTCACATTTGGAGAGCCCCTGATGTGCCTAAACAGCGGAAACCCCCCAATTCTAACTCCAACCCTAACCCCAACACACCCCTAACCCTAGTCCCAACCCTAACCACAAACCTAACCCTAACACACCCCTAATCCCAACCCTAACCCTAATCCTAACTTTAGCGCCAACCCTAACCCTAACTTTAGCCGCAACCCTAACCCTAACCCTAATGGGAAAATGGAAATAAATACTTTTTTTCAATTTTATTATTTTTCCCTTACTAAGGGGGTGATAAAGGGGGGTTTGATTTACTATTTATAGCGGGTTTTTATGATTGGCAGCTGTCACGCTAAAAGACGCTTTTTATTGCAAAAATAGTTTTTGCATCATCACATTTTGAGAGCTATAATTTTTGCATATTTTGGCCCACAGAGTCATGTGAGGTCTTATTTTTTGCGGGACGAGTTGACGTTTTTATTGGTACCATTTTTGAGCACGTGACGTTTTTTGATCGCTTTTTATTTTGATTTTTGGGAGGTTAGAATGAACAAAAATCAGCAATTCATGAATTTCTTTTGGGGGAGGCGTTTATACCGTTCCGGTGTGGTAAAATTGATAAAGCAGTTTTATTCTTCGGGTCAGTACGATTATGGCGATACCTCATTTATATCATTTTTTCATGTTTTGGCGCTTTTATAGAATAAAAACAATTTTATATAAAAAATAATTATTTTTGCATCGCTTTATTCTGCGAGCTATAACTTTTTTATTTTTTCGCTGATGATGCTGTTTGGCAGCTCGTTTTTTGCGGGACAAGATGACGTTTTCAGCGGTACCATGTTTATTTACATCGGTCTTTTTGATCGCGTGTTATTCCACTTTTTGTTCGGCGGTATGATGATAAAGCATTGATTTTTTGCTTCGTTCTTTTTTTTTTTTAAGGGGTTCACTAAAGGGGTTAACTAGTGGGACAGTTTTATAGGGGGGGTCGTTACGGACGCGGCAATACCAAATATGTGTACTTTTATTGCTTTGTTTTTTTTATTTACAGGAAGAAGTGAATTTATTGGGGAATATATTTTTTTTTTTATTTATTTTGGATTTTTTTTTAAAACATGTTTATTTTTATTTTTTTAACTTTTTTACTTTGTCCCAGGGTGGGACATCACTGTATTTTATCAGATCGCTGGTGTGACAGTGTGCACAGCACTCTGTCACACCAGCGATCGCTCAGGCAGTGCAGCAGGCTTCTCAGTGCCTGCTCTCGGCAGGCACTGAGGTAGCCGCCTCCCTCCAGGACCCCGGCGCCATCTTGGATCCGGGTCCTGGGAGGGAGGAAGCCCTCAGAACAGCGCAATCACATCGTGCTGCTCTGAGGGTCTCAGGGGGGCGCGCAGGGAGCCCCCACCCTGCGCGATCCTACCCTGTGCCCCCAGTACACCGCGATCATGTTTGATCGCGGTGTGCAAGGGGTTAATGTGCCGGGAGGTCCGTGACCGCTCCTGACACACAGTCATGGGTGTCAGCTGTGATAATCAGCTGACACCCGGCCGCGATCGGCTGCGCTCCCACCGGGAGCGCGTCCGATCGCACGAAACGTACTATCCCGTCCCCGGTCATACGGGCCCAGGTACCATGGACGGGATAGTACGTCCGATGGCAGTAAGGGGTTAATGGAGAATGCTTTTGGTGGATTTATCTGTGACTTGATAGGTTTTGAGTGTGTGATGATTCCCTTTCTTCTCCTACTTTGGGTTAAACCCTATCCACTCCCCTATGCATTCCTCTGTTGTATATATGAGTATATTTGAATGTTTGGTATTTTCTGTTAACCCTGTTCGTATTACCTTTTTAGTCTGGTTGATGTATTACTGTACACTACTACTCTCCTCTCCCCTGGGAGGAGGAAGGGCACAGGCGGATTCAGGAGCTAAGGCAAGGTACGTGACCCCAGCATCTTCACTATCAAAAGAAATTCGGGGAGCAGGGGCGAGCTAGGGCACCCCCTAGCATTAGGGACAACTAAATAGGAAAGGGTTCTTTACAATTAGATCAGTCAGAATGTGGTAGTAATGGCAGACACTATAACCGCTTTTAAAAAGGGGATGAATGATTTCCTAAATACACATAGTATTGCGGGTTATAGTTAATTTAGTGACAAAATGAACAATTGGTGGAGAAAGGTTGAACTTCCTGGACCTAGGTCTTTTTCAACCTATGTAACTATGCAACTATATGGTGTAAGGTTCTGTGACACAATCGTGGTGTCATTTTGATCACTGCACCCCTAGATGAATTCATTGAGAGGTGTAGTTTGTAAAATGAGGTCACTTATGGGGGATTCTGCTGTACCGACACCTCAGAGGCTCTACAAATTTGACGTGACACCCTCAAATCATTACAACAAAATTTGCACTACAATATAGCGCTCCTTCCCTTCGAAGCCTTGCACTGTGCCTCTAAAGTAGTTTTTGACCACATATGAGGTATTGGCACACGCAGAAGAAATTGTGTAACATATTTTGTTGTTCATTTTCTCAAATTACCATATTTTTTCGGATGATAAGATGCACTTTTCCCCAAAAAAATGTGGGAGGAAAATTGGGGTGCGTCTTATAGTCCGAATGCCGGCTTACCGGGGGATTGCTGCAGTAGTATAGCAGCGTCCCTTCCTCAGGAAACTGGCAGTGGCAGAAATGTTGCGATGCTGAAGCTCGATGTCGGCTGTGAGCAGTGTGGAGTGCATCATTGGTTTCCCTGCAGCCATCTTCCTGAAGCCGTGGGACACCGAAGGTGGTGCGTGCGCCGATTGAGAGCTCGGCTGGGCCTCTCGTGTCCAATTTTCCTGAGGCTGTGGGCTTCAGTAAAATGGCCACCAGAGGCTGCACATGCATAGAGTGAGATCTCGGCGTCCCTCGGCTTCAGAAAAATGGCAGCCGGAGGCCGCGCATGCACAGATAGAGATCTTGGCGTCCCTCGGCTTCTGGAAAATGGCCGGCGAGAAACCAATGATGCGCTCGGCCCTGCTCCCCGTGGACACCGGGTCGCAGCATTGCCACATTTTTTTTGCTGTCTCCCTGAGGAAGGGACCCTACTCCATTCAATGCACTCTGCTCTGCCTCACCAACGACACGGACCCGCAGCATCACACCGCTGGGATACCTGTTATGAATGTGCTTGAGATGGTTTCTGAGCAGAGGCTCCCTCTGGTGGTTACAGACAGAACTGAACCTTTCAGCGAGGAGTGGCAATCTGGAATCACGGACTGGTCTGATATAAGGGAGGTTCCCTCCCATGATGGTTGCCGGTGATCAATTGTTCTTGTCTCAATTGTGGTTCCTGGTTCATTTGGAAGTTTGCTGGAGTCTTGCCTGCATCTCCTGCTTTCAGATAAGATATTTTTTGCTTTTCTTTTTGTGCTTGCTTTTTGCTTGCTTTTTGCATTGTTTTCTGCACTTTTGTGGAGGTCAGCCAGGTCCCCTCCTGGGGCCTGAGCTCCTGACAGTTTTTCTGCAGCCACTGTTATTTGCTCATTTGCTTTTTCCTGTTTTTTCAGCGGCTACGGCGTAGTTTTTGTTCACACTGAGATCTGATTTAGTGGGTGGCGAGATCTTTTGATCTCAGTATTTTTGTATCAGAATTGTTGGATTTTTGTAGGGTTTCCTGGGTTGCAGAAAGTAATCTCTCCTGTCCTATCCTATTTAGTCAGTGGCCCCAGCGTTTGCTCAGTCTATTTTCTGCCTACGTTTGTATTTTCATCTTCACCTCTGGTGGTTACAAACAGTACTGAACTATTCAATGAAGATTGTGAAGATTGGCAATCAGGTGTTACAGACTGGTCTTATATAAGGGAGGTTCCCTCCCATCAGGGTTGCCGGTGATCAATTGTTCTTGTCTCAACTTTGGTTCCTGGTTCACTTGGAAGCTTGCTGTGTCTTGCCTGCATCTTCTGCTAACAGATAAGATATTTTCTGCTTTTATTTTTGTGCTTGCTTTTTGCATTTTGTCCTGCACTTCTGTGGAGGTCAGCCAGGTCCCCTCCGGGGCTTGTGCTCCTCTCAGTTTATCTGAGCCACTGTTATTTGTTCATTTGCCTTTTCCAGTTTTTTCAGTGGCTGCTGCTTAGTTTTGTCACACCAGAGAACTAATTTAGGTGGTAGAGGTCGTGTGATCTCAGGTGTTTTTGCAATTAGTGAGTTGGTATTTTTTTAGGGTTTTTTGGATTGCAGTAAGTGTCCTTCCTATCCTTTTCTTTCTAGGAAGATTGGGCCCCAACGTTTGCTCATACTATTTTCTGTCTGTGTCTGTATTTCCTCTTGTCTAACCGCCATTACATGATTGGGGGTTTCATATTTTCTTTGGGGATCTGCTCCGGGGCAGAAAGCTTTCATCTTTCTGCCTTTAGGTATAGTTAACTCTCAGGCTGTCATGAGGCGTCTAGGATCAACGTAGGAACGCTCCACGGCTACCTCTAGTTGTGTCGTTAGTTTAGGAATCTGCAATCCATCAGTTACCAACATCTCAGGTGTTCTGCTGCCCTGCTGTTTTTCCTGTCCTCCTCAGCTACTGAAACATAACAGTAATCACCGGACCTCCACAAAAGTGAAAATTATATGGTACTCACAGAAGGGAAAAATAGTGTGGAAAGAAAAAAGTTGTCAGAGTTGTCAGAGATTTTTATTTTTTTTTCTGTCTGTTGCATTTTTTCCCTCTTTTTCTCTGGGCGCTGAGGAGGATTTTTTTTTCTCAAAATGGAGTTTGCACAGATGTCTGGCCGTGTGGATCAGCTTGCCACTGAGGTTCGGAGTATTGCTACCTATCTTGCTGGGTTGCCGGTTGTGGAACCTAGGATTCCCATGGCAGATTTGTTTTTGGGGGATCGGGCTAAATTTCCGAATTTCAAAAATAACTGTAAGTTGTTTTTTTGCCTTAAAGCCTAAGTCCTCAGGGAACGCAGCACAGCAGGTTCAAATTGTCATCTCTCTCCTGCGCGGCGACCCTCAGGATTGGTCTTTTTCCCTGACACCTGGGGATCCTGGGGATCCTGTTTTGAATGATATTGATGTATTTTTTCTGGCTCTGGGGTTATTGTACGATTAACCTAATGTCACTGATCAAGCTGAAAAAACCTTGTTGGCATTAAATCAGGGTCTTGAAGACGCCGAGTTGTACTGTCAGAAATTCCAAAAGTGGGCGGTCCTGACCAAATGGAATGATGATGCTTTGGCAGCCCTTTTTCGGAAGGGGCTGTCAGAGAATGTAAAGGATGTTATGGTGGGATTCCCTGCTCCCTCTGGTCTCAATGATTCTATGTCATTGGCTATTCAAATTGACAGATGTTTGTTTGAGCGCAGAGATATGCGTGAGATAGTGTTGCCTTGTGAGCCAGCTTCTGAGCCCATGCAGTGTGATAGAGTGACTTCTGGGGCACAGCGTCATGAGTTTCGAAAGCGCAATGGGTTATGTTTCTACTGTGGTGATGCCTCTCATGCTATTTCAGTCTGCCCTAAGCAGGAAGACTTTTTGCACGCTCAGTTGTCTTGGGTAGTGTTCAGACTAAATTTCTGTTGACTGTTACCCTGATTTGCTCCCTGTCCACATTTTCTGCTCAGGATTTTGTTGATTTAGGAGCAGCTATTAACCTGATGGATTTTGACTTTGCCAAACGTTGTGGGTTTCCCATGATACCCCTGCGGAAGTCTATTCCCCTACTGGGCATTGATTCTACCCCTTTGGCGGAGAATAAACCCCAGTTTTCTACTCAGGTGATAATGAGGGTTGAACCAGATCATCAGGAGAATTGCAAATTTCTGGTGCTATATAATCTGCATGACATTATTGTACTAGGTTTCCCTTGGTTACAGTCTCATAAACCTGTTTTAGATTGGAAATCTGTGTCTTTGACCAGTTGGGGCTGCCAATGTGTTAATGCCGACACTCCTGTTTTTTCTGCCTCTCCCCAGTCTCAGGATGTTCCTGACTTTTTGACGGATTTTTCGGATGTATTTAGTGAAAGTAAATCTGCATCCTTGCCCCCTCACAGGAGCTATGATTGCGCTATTGAATTAGTGCCTGGTGGTAAATTTCCTAAAGGTCGCCTTTTTAACTTGTCTGTACCTGAACACGATGCTATGCGATCTTATATCAAGGAGTCATTGGAGAAGGGTCATATCAGACCATCCTCTTCACCCTTGGGTGCCGGTTTTTTCTTTGTGGCCAAAAAGGATGGTTCATTGAGGCCGTGTATTGATTATCGTCTCTTGAATAAGATCACTGTGAAGTATCAATATCCGTTACCCTTGATTTCTTACCTGCTTTCCAGGGTGAAAAGTGCTAGTTGGTTTACCAAGCTTGACCTCAGGGGGGCATATAACCTTATTTGCATTAAGCACGGGGATGAATGGAAGACTACGTTTAATACCCCAGGGGGGCATTTTGATTACCTAGTGATGCCCTTTGGGCTCACTAATGCTACTTCCGTCTTCCAAGTGGGAATTACCAGAGACATTTCACTGGACTGGATCAGATTTTGTGGACTAATTTCACATCTGTATTTGGAATTAGCTTTTCTCAGTTTTGCTTTGTGTTGCTGAAATCCCATACTTTTAAAATTGCTAAGTAAAAAATAAAATTTTAACATGTTTACCATCCATCTTCATCTATACTCTAACCTCATACAGTATTTTGGTACAGCACTCGATATTATGATTAATAGCTACCATACAAAGACTTTAAGTTGCCTTTACCAATAATTCACATGTCCATAATATAATTTTAACTCTATATTTTCAATTACTCTGTGATAAAAGGACAATGTATTGTACCTGCTGCAACAAACTAATGCTATTAATTAAACTACTGCTACTGGCAGTAATACCAAAATGTACATAGCGCAGAGTAGTGTTGACCGATACTGCTCGATATCGAAAAATATCGGATCGGAATGGTATAACCGATATCACTAAATATCGCCGATATCCGATTCCGATAGCGGAAGTCCCATGTAAGTCTATGGGAACAAAATATCGCAACAAAAAAACCCTTTCTTTCGTTGTAAACACAAAATATACACACATAGAATACATATATATATATATATACATGTCATTGTGACATATATATAAACATATATTTGTAGTTTATACACTTCTACATAGTAAAATAGACTCTGTGCTTGAGAATTGCTAAAATCATCAGAGAATGTATTTGCCAATTTTTTCCGCCATATCTGCGTCACGACGAGGCACTGGTGAAGAAGAAGGGCGTGCTCTTCGTGGGTGTACACTCACTCAGTGGCGTGAAAACGATGGCCGACCAGTGTAAATGTTACTGCAATGTAAGATCGTGCCCCACAGCTCTGGAGTTCCGCCTCCTCATCCTCCTCAGTGTGCGGAAACTAACACGAAGGTCCCGCCTCCCTACAAAAGAGGGGCCCTCTCCAGATGCTAATGACACATGTGACTTGGCAGAGATGGCTAATGGACACGAGCAGAAGTGTGAAGGGATGGAGCAGTCAGAGCTCTCCCCCCACGGAAGCGACCCAATCGCCACGGAATCACCGTTGGGCACCCGGCCTGTAAACCCTCCTACGCTGCAAGAAGCGGAGGATACCCTAAGAGGCCTGGCCCGGCACCGGGAGGAGGTCGCCAGGATGGAAGCGAGCTGGTGTGCCCTAAAAATAAACTTGGAGCGGCGCCAATCCCTCTTACCTGAAGTGTCTGTACCGGAAGGTGAGGCACCCGTTCTAGTAGAGGAGCCCTTGCAATGTGATCCGGTTGACGTTGTCGCAGTGGAGGCACCCGTTCCTGCAAAAACCGCACCACCGTCAGCACCCCAGATCCCGCTGTCTGCCCCCGTCGCTGAGACAGAAGAAGCGACACCCGTCCTCATGGGGGAGGCCGCGCAGGCACCAGAGGTCTACCTGTCTGTACCGGAGCCCCGACTGTCATCTGATTTAGAGCCATCTGCTTCCTCCGCAGGGGAGCGCTGCCAGGACTGGGGGGCGCCAGGAGAGCTGCCGCAAACCGGACATCGCAAGCTGCAGTGGAGTGGTGGAGACATGGAGCTGCTGGTGGAGGAGAATTTCAACCGGCGTCAGGAGGAAGAGTGGAGACGTTGGGAGCGGGAAGCAGAGCGACAAAGGGAGCAGCGAGAAACCCAAAAACTTCGCCAACGTCAGGTGGAGAAGGACCGGGCAGATAAGGACCGGATGAGAAAGGATAAAAGTACGGTGAGGGAGCCGCGGCGTAAGGGTGCAGTACAGAGCTTTAAATTGAAAGGTGGTTGGGGCTTCATCCAGGAGCCTGGACTTTATTTAGAAGTTTTTGTGACCCGGCGGGATGTGGAGACTCACCTCCCAGAAGGACACCCAGGGAGGGACCTGTTGCCAGGAGACTTGGTGACTTACACCCGACACTGGGGTTACAATGGGTGGTACGCCCTAAATGTTACCAGGTGCGACCCCTACTCCCCAGAGTGTCAGGAACCTGTGAGACCCTCAGAGCCTTCAGCCTCCCACATCCAGGCCTCTGCAAAAGTGCCCACCCCACGCCGTAAATCTCCACAGCCTCCCTCAGTGGTCTCCTCAGCAGCCCCAGCTATGGACATGATAAGTATAGCTGGCCCGTACCCGGCGCCTGTTAGGCCCCCTGGGGTTCGTTCAGTCCAGGACATAGGGTTCCAGACCCGGAGGGAGATGAAAGAGGTGGCCACACAGACCCAGATAGCGGGTCACGACTTGACTGTACAGGCCACACGACGTCATCAGGTCCTGGTGGTCCTTGGTGCCTCGGATGTTTGGCAAGCATCAGAAGAGTACCAGGTGGTACCTGGAACACCCCGGCCAAAGAAGTATAAATAACCCGGACAGGGTCCCTGTATGTAAATAGTTAAATTGTTGATAAATAGTTAAATTGTTGATGTACCCGGACGGGTGAATGTTCATTAAAAAGTTTTTTAATTTAATAAAAAAAAAAAAACACATTTTTCATTACTTTTATTACAGTCTCATCCTGCGACGCCATCGATCTCCTGTAAAAAAATGAAAAAAAAAAAAAAGTATACCACCTGACCGACGCAGTCCATAGTAACGAGTGTCCCACGACGATCCAGCTCTGCTACATCAGAATGACAGGCAGAGCCTGTTATCCCGGCGCAGCACAGCTGATTACCTGCTTCCCCGGCGGTGACGTCATCGGACTGGTTTACGGCCGGGATTACCCTGCAGTCACTGCAGTTATCGCGAAAAACTGCATGTGACCGCCAGGGAGAAGATAATGGCGGCCTCAAACAGTCCAGGACGTGACCGCCGGAGATCTTCTGCCAGGTAAGTGCCGCTGACTCCTGACAGACCCGACCGACGGACACTCACAGTGACAGTGACAAATCCGATTCCGGTATTCGATATGACGAAAATATCGGTATTCGGAATCGAAAGGCCGATACAGCTAATATCGGCCGATATCCGATATTTGCAGTATCGTATCGCTCAACACTAGCGCAGAGCAGTCTTGAAAATTCTAATTCCCTGTGGTTCTAGTTCCACCACAAAGTTATGGTCCACTCACTACTACTAGAGTGAAAATGGAATGTAGTCATTAAATATACAGTATACATGTAGATCTTGCTAATAAGCGTGATGTTAGGAACTTGACAGTCATACGAGTACCTATTCTATTTTCAGATTGTTCTCAATGGCTAGATTCTATACTTTTTAAAAAAAATAGGTATTTAGAATTTTATGCATGACAAAGATTAACTACAAATATAATACATATGCATTTTAAGAACCTAGTGTATTTATTATACAAATCTAGACTCTTTGTAACTAAAAAAAATACATAAAAACTAAAAAAAAAGTAGGTACCAATGTAATAACTGTCGATTCTCTCTAGTAGGCTGCTATAAACATTTGCAGACTTCTAATGTCAGGTATTTTTTTAAAATTGGTGCCTGAAATTTTAAAACTGAAAGAAGACGTCTTCACTTTAAAAAGGATTATATAGTTCATGTTTTGTAAGGAACTTCTCAATTGGTCTGGCTCCTTCATATTACACTAGCCACTGCTGAGCTAGATTGTATAATTTTTTTTAAAAAGAATTTTCATAAAAGGGCTAAAAAATTTACCTGAAATTCAAGTTTCACTTATCAAAATAAGAAAAAAATATCTTAGTTCTAAAGACTCAATGGGATGAAGAATTAATGCAGTCTCCAAACTGCCATTTTTTTAAGCCACTACATTTGAGAATCTTTGATCATTTGATCTTACTGTAGACTTCAAAAGAAGAATTAAAGGGAATTTAACAACACCATCATCTCAACCACCACGGATCCAAAACTATTTACATGGTCATGTTGCCTCTCTGAAAGATGATATCATCCACACCTATGTTAATTGCTCTAGAAGTGGCAAAGCATTTCCCAATACAGTACTCTGCCTACTTGGCTCTATTCCCCTGCTGTCAGTCAAGAAGAGAAAGATGTGGATCAGTTGGCAACAAAGTAAGGTCTGTAGTCCATTGGGAAGGGCTTTCACACTCCAAGAGTAGTGAAAGCACTTAAAGAGCTTAATTTGCATATCAATGAAACAGCATTTTTTCAGTCAAGGATCCACAGGTTGCATCAGTAATGGAGTGGATGACATTGTCTTTCAGACAGCAACATGACCATATAAGCAGAAAGGTAATCTAGGGAATTGTGATTTGCTGTAGCTAGTCATTGACTACAGCTGTGAAATGTACCTGTGACAAGACTTCATTGCTGCAGCAGGAAGTAGAGAAAAATGTGAAATTAGGGAGTGCAGAAATGGAACTGTGGTGATTAGTGAGGTGAGTATTGCGTATTTATACATTTAATTCTGAAGAGCAATTTTCTCATTGTCTTTATTTAGCAGCAGCAAATTGCTGACTTTAAAGAGGACCTTTCACACAATTTTACATGTTAAACTGGACATATGACATAATAGTAGCTGGAGAACAAAATAAAACATTTTTTTTTATTTGACTTCTCGAAGATTTAACCCCTTCACCCCCAAGGGTGGTTTGCACGTTAATGACCGGGACAATTTTTACAATTCTGACCACTGTCTCTTTATGAGGTTATAACTCCGGAACGCTTCAACGGATCTTCGCGATTCTGAGATTGTTTTCTCATGACATATTGTACTTCACGTTAGTGGTAAAATTTCTTCCATATAACTTGCGTTTATTTTTGAAAAAAACGCAAATATGGCGAAAATTTTGAAAATTTAGCAATTTTCAAACTTTGAATTTTTATTCCCTTAAAACAGAGAAATATGTAACACAAAATAGTTAAGAAATAACATTTCCCACATGTCTACTTTACATCAGCACAATTTTGGAATCAAAATTTTTTTTTGTTAGGAAGTTATAAGGGTTAAAAGTTGACCAGCGATTTCTCATTTTTACAACAAAATTTACAAAGCCATTTTTTTTAGGGACCACCTCACATTTGAAGTCACTTTGAGGGGTCTACATGACAGAAAATACCCAAAAGTGACACCATTCTAAAAACTGCACCCCTCAAGGTACTCAAAACCACATTCAAGAAGTTTATTAACCCTTCAGGTGCTTCACAGGAACTAAAGCAACGTGGAAGGAAAAAATGAATATTTAACTTTTTAGCCACAAAAATGATCTTTTACAAACTTTTTTTTTATTTTCACAAGGAGTAAAGGAGAAAATGGACAGATAAGGTTGTTATGCAATTTCTCCTGAGTATGCCAATACCCCATATGTGGGGGAAAACCACTGTTTGGGCACACGGCAGAGCTCGTAAGGGAAGGAGAGCCGTTTGAATTTTTCAAACTAAAATTGGCTAGAGTTGAGATTGGACGCCAAGTCGCGCTTGGAGAACCTCTGATGCGCCTAAACAGTGGAAACCCCCCACAAGTGACACCATTTTGGAAACTAGACCCCCTAAGGTACTTATCTAGATCTGTTGTGAGCACTTTGAACCCCCAAGTGTTTCACAAAAGTTTATAATGCCTGGGTGTGAAAAAAAAAAAAATTCCACAAATATGATTTTTTAGTCCTAAATTTTTGAATTTTCCCAAGGAAATTGGACCCCAAAAGTTGTTGTCCAATTTGTCCTCAGTACGCTGATACCCCATATGTGGGGGTGGAAAACTGTTTGGGTGCACGGCAGGGCTTGGAAAGGAAGTAGTAACGTTTTGGAATGCAGACATTGATGGGGTCATGTTCCGTTTGCAGTGCCCCAGATGAGCCTAAACAGTGGAAATCCCCCACAAGTGACCCCATTTTGGAAACTAGACCCCCTAAGGAACTTATCTAGATCTTTGGTGAGCACTTTGAACCCCCAAGTGCTTCACACAAGTTTATAATGCCCGGGCATGAAAATAAAAAATCCTATTTTTTTCCCACAAAAATTATCTTTTAGTCACTAATTTTTTATTTTCCCAAGGGTATCAGGAGAAATTGGACCACATAAGTTGTTTTCCAATTTGTCCTGAGTACGCTGATGCCCCATATGTGGGGGGGAACCACTGTTTGGGCGCACGGCAGAGCTCGGAATCGAAGGAGCACCATTTGACGTTTTCCAACCAAAATTGGCTGGAATTGAGATTGGATGCCATGTTGCATTTGGAGAGCCCCTGATGTGCCTAAACAGTGGAAACCCCCCACAAATGACCCCATTTGGGAAACTAGACCCCCTAAGGAACTTATCTAGATCTTTGGTGAGCAATTTGAACCCTCAAGTGCTTCACACAAGTTTATAACGTAGAGCCGTAAAATTTAAAAATCATATTTTTTCCACAAAAATGATTTTTCACCCAATTTTTATTTTTCCAAGGGTAACAAGACTCCAAAAGTTATTGTGCAATTTGTCCTGAGTACACTGATACACCATATGTGGGGGTATACCACTGTTTGGGTGCATGGCAGAGTTTGGAAGGGAAGGAGCGCCGTCTCACTTTTTCAACGCAAAATTGGCTGGACGCCATGTCGTGTTTGGAGAGCTCCTGATCTGCCTAAACAGTGGAAACCCCCCACAAATGACACCATTTTGGAAACTAGACCCCTCAAGGAACTTATCTAGATGTGTGGTGAGAACTTTGAACCCCCAGGTGTTTCACTAAAGTTTATAATGTACAGCCTTAAAATAAAAAATCCTTTTTGTTTTTTACAAAAATGATTTTTTCGCCCCCAATATTTTATTTTCACAAGGGTAACAGAAGAAATTGGAACCCAAAAGTTGTTGTCCAATTTGTCCTGAGTACGCTGATACCCAATATGTAGGAGAAAACTACTGTATGGGTGCACGTCAGGGCTCGGAAGGGAAGTAGTGACGCTTTGGATTGCAGACTTTGATGGAATGGTCTGGGGGCGTCATGTCGCATTTGGAGAGCCCCTGATGCGCCTAAACAGTGGAAACCCCCCACAATTGACCCCATTTTGGAAAATAGACCCCACAAGGAACTTATCTAGATGTGTGGTGAGCACTTTGAACCCCGAAGTGCTTCACAGAAGTTTATAACGCACAGCCGTAAAAATAAAAAATCCTTTTTTTTTTTTACAAAAATGATTTTTTCGCCCCCAATATTTTATTTTCACAAGGGTAACAGGAGAAATTGGACCCCAAAAGTTGTTGTCCAATTAGTCCTGAGTACGCTGATACCCAATATGTGGGAGAAAACTACTGTATGGGGCATGTCAGGGCTCGGAAAGGGAAGTAGTGACGTTTTGGATTGCAGACTTTGATGGAATGGTCTGGGGGCGTCATGTCGCATTTGGAGAGCCCCTGATGCGCCTAAACAGTGAAAATCCCCAACAAGTGACCCCATTTTGGAAAATAGACCCCACAAGGAACTTATCTAGATGTGTGGTGAGCACTTTGAACCCGAAGTGCTTCACAGAAGTTTATAACGCACAGCCGTAAAAATAAAAAATCCTTTTTTTTTTACAAAAATGATTTTTTCGCCCCCAATATTTTATTTTCACAAGGGTAACAGGAGAAATTGGACCCCAAAAGTTGTTGTCCAATTTGTCCTGAGTACGCTGATACCCAATATGTGGGAGAAAACTACTGTATGGGCGCATGTCAGGGCTCGGAAAGGGAAGTAGTGACGTTTTGGATTGCAGACTTTGATGGAATGGTCTGGGGGCGTCATGTCGCATTTGGAGAGCCCCTGATGCGCCTAAACAGTGGAAATCCCCAACAAGTGACCCCATTTTGGAAAATAGACCCCACAAGGAACTTATTTAGATGTGTGGTGAGCGCTATGAAGCCCCAAGTGCTTCACAGAAGTTTATAATGTACAGCCGTTAAAAACAAAAAATCTTATTTTTTTTACAAAAATAATATTTTCGCCCCCAGTTTTTTATTTTCCCAAGGGTAACAGAAGAAATAGGACAAATTTCACAATAACTCTTGGGGTCCAGAGTACGCTGATACCCATATGTGGGGATAAACTACTGTTTGGACGCATGGCAGAGCTCAGAAGTGAAGAAACACCGTTTGACTTTTCAACGCAGAATTGGCTGGAATGGAGATCAGACGCCATGTCACATTTGGAGAGCCCCTGATGTGCCTAAACAGCGGAAACCCCCAATTCTAACTCCAACCCTAACCCCAACACACCCCTAACCCTAGTCCCAACCCTAATCCCAACCCTAACCCTAATCCTAACTCTAACCCTAATCCTAACTTTAGCGCCAACCCTAACCCTAACTTTAGCCGAAACCCTAACCCTAACCCTAATGGGAAAATGGAAATAAATACATTTTTTTTATTTTATTATTTTTCCCTAACTAAGGGAGTGATAAAGGGGGGTTTGATTTACTATTTATAGCGGGTGTTTATGATTGGCAGCTGTCACGCTAAAAGACGCTTTTTATTGCAAAAAGTAGTTTTTTGCATCGCCACATTTTGAGAGCTATAATTTTTGCATATTTTGGCCCACAGAGTCATGTGAGGTCTTAATTTTTGCGGGACGAGGTGACGCTTTTATTGGTACCATTTTTGAGCACGTGACATTTTTTGATCGCTTTTTATTTCGATTTTTGGGAGGTTAGAATGAACAAAAATCAGCAATTCATGAATTTCTTTTGGGTGAGGCGTTTTTATTGTTCCGCGTGTGGTAAAATTGATAAAGCAGTTTTATTCTTCGGGTCAGTACGATTACGGCAATACCTCATTTATATCATTTTTTTATGTTTTGGCGCTTTTATAGAATAAAAACAATTTTATATAAAAAATAATTATTTTTGCATCGCTTTATTCTGCGAGCTATAACTTTTTTATTTTTTTGCTGATGATGCTGTGTGATGGCTCGTTTTTTGCGGGACAAGATGACGTTTTCAGTGGTACCATGTTTATTTATATCGGTCTTTTTGATCGCGTGTTATTCCACTTTTTGTTCAGCGTATGATGATAAAGCACTGATTTTTTGCTTCGTTTTTATTTATTTTTTTTTAAGGGGTTCACAAAAGGGGTTAACTAGTGGGACAGTTTTATAGGGGGGGTCGTTACGGACGCGGTGATACCATATATGTGTACTTTTATTGTTTTATTTTTTTTATTTACAATAAGTAATGAATTTATTGGGGAATATTTTTTTTTTTTTTTACTTATTTTGGATTTTTTTTTACACATGTTTATTTTTACTTTTTTTTACTTTTTTACTTTGTCCCAGGGTGGGACATCACTGTATTTCATCAGATCGCTGGTGTGACAGTGTGCACAGCACTCTGTCACACCAGCGATGTGACAGGCAGTGCAGGACGCTTCCTCATGCCTGCTCTCGGCAGGCACTGAGGAAGCCGCCTCCCTCCAGGACCCCAGCGCCATCTTGGATCCGGGTCCTGGGAGGGAGGAAGCCCTCAGAGCAGCGCAGAGTAGCGGTTTTTATATGTGCCGGTTTTTATGATCATCACAGGCACATATAAAAACCGCTACAGCGCGGCATTTAGATCACATGCGAATCACTTACCCTTTGTACCGGACGTCTCTCTGCACGGTGCCTCACCTGTTACACTTTGGTCCTGGTTTTCTGGTGATTCTTATAAGGTAAACTTTTTGGATTCTCTTTGTCTTGTAATCTGATATAGCGCTGTTATTTACTAAGGGTACTCCTATCCCTTTACTTTTAGGATTGAATTCTCCTCCGCTCCCTGGATGGGCTCAATTCATTAATAGTAATGTATCTTACATTTATTTAATTCACGTTCTGACTTGTATATGCAGACCAGTTATTTTTGATATATGCTTAGTGACATACACTTTATTACGCATTGGCTGTTTTTTCTATGGCTCCCTTTTGAAACAAAGTGCTTTATTAATTGCACCATATGGATTTGTTCCCTAAGAGATATATTCTCTCTTACTTTATATTCTGGAGAGTCCCCACCTGATTCTTAATCAGATATATATATATCATCTTGTTTCTCTCATATATCACTTGTATTATTCATATTGAACCAAATATATGCAAGTATATACCCATATGTACGCATGATTATGGTGTTATTATAACCTAGCATGTATGAACTCCTTTTTGATATTTTTTTCACATTTGTAGGCAATTTGTACATGTCATGTACACATGTATTTATTTTATTGTTTCATCGTTCTGATGTCTTCTATCTTGTGTTTTGCAGAAAACAGACTGTTCTTGATAAAGGCTATAAATAGCCGAAACGTTGATTGATTTATTTTTTCGTCTGTCTGAATATTTGAGCTTACTGACATATTGAAGTTTTTCTCTGAATTGAATAAAATAAAATATTTTCATTTTTTTCCAATTTTTGAGTGCAGGAGTTGTATATTTACACGTTTATATATATATATATATATATATATATATATATATATATATATGTACTGTATATATTTTACTTAGATAGACAGAAGAAAAGCCAGCAATTCAGCAGTCTCATAGTGTAAAATCACAGCAGGAGCCGACAGCATAGAATAGATGCATTATGTATAGTATATACACATAGAATAGGTACAGAATAGAATACAGATATCAGTGACAAATACAATTAGTACAGTGTGTGGCTTACTGTACATGTATTTAATTAATAAAAGATTATTTTTCTGAAAAAAATGGCTTGGGCTCCAGCTTAATTTTCTTAACCAGCAAAGGGAAAGCCGACGGCTGGGGGCCGATGTTTATAGCCTGGGAAGGGTGTAATATCCAAGGAGCTTCCCAGGCTATTAATATCAGCTCACAACTGTATACTTGGCCTTTACTGGCTACTAAAATGGGGGACATTAAAAAAAAATTACCTAGGGTCCCCCTATAATTAATGACCAGCAAAAGCTATGCAGACAGCTGTAGGCTGATATCAATAGCCTTGGAAGGGGCCCCAAGGCTAAAAACATCAGCTCTCAGCTGCCCCAGAAAAGGTGCATCTCTACAATGTGCCAATTCTGGCACTTAGCCTCACTCTTCCCCCTTGTCCTGTAGCGGGTGCAAAGTTGGGTGACAGTTGTGGAGGTTGATGTTACCTTTGTATTGTCAGGTGACATCAAGCCCGAGGTTAGTAATGGAGAGGTGTCAATAAGACGCCCCATTAATAAAACCCATAGTCATATTGTAGAAAAACACTCACACCCAGAATAAAGTCCTTTAATTCAGGGTTTCCCAACTCCAGTCCTCAAGGCCCACCAACAGGTCATGTTTTCCGAATTTCCTTTGTATTGCACAGGTGATATAATTATTCCTGTGCAGGTAATGCAATTATCACCTGTGCAATACTAAGTAAATCCTGAAAACATGACCTGTTGGTGGGCCTTGAGGACTGGAGTTGGTGAACCCTGCTTTAATTGAAAGAATGACACAGACTCCTTCAATAAATCTTAATTAAACCATACTTACAACCTCACCCATTTCACTGATGCTGCTCTAGCAGTGCTGCAGCAGCGCATGCAAGTGCCAGCTCACCGACTGTTGTGTGACACAACCACACGCTGGAACTCCACATTAAACATGATGGCAAGGCTTTGCAAGCAGAAAATTCTGAAGCGGAGGACCAGGATCTGGTAGCTATCGCAATAGAGACTAGTAGCCACACAACCTTTGTCCCGTCTCTCCTATGTGGATAGACTAAGGATGAGAATGAGGAGGAAGAGAGGGAGGAGGAGGAGATGGGAAGTCATCATCATGGAGGAGACATGGAAGTGTTGTCTGTATGGAGCTTTCCACATACAGTAGATTTTATGTACCAATGCCTTTCCTGTGACCCTCGCGTTACATTCATTCATTTACAGTCAAAAAAAGAGTACCGGTTGTTCACCCGGCTAGACAAGGAGAACTTTGCATCTCTTCTTCCTGAGGTGAAGAGGTCTTCTAAAATGATGCTATATCAGAAGACCATTGTGTAAAATATATTGCAAAAATTCCCATCAGGCAACGCTATGAGTAGGGGGCAAGCTTCCTTTCTCAACCAAGGATGAGAGGCCAGGGAGACACATAGCAGAGGCAAGGGTACACTGTCAAAGGCATGGGTCAATTTCATGACACCAGCCAGCACGTAGGACCTGATGACTTGGTATTTTTGACAAGGAAAAGTTTTTAAAGATGTTCAAGCAATACCTGGCTGACCAAACCAGCATTCTCCCTAATTCTGCTGCAACTTTCAACTATTGGGTCTCTAAGCTAGACACCTGGCATGAGCTGTCCCTCTATGCTTTGGAGGAGTTGTGCTGCCCTGCCACTAGCGTCTTGTCTGAATGGTTTTTAGTGCTGCCGGGTGGGACATAGCAGACAGGTGCTTTCTCCTGTCAACTAAGAATCCAGACAGACTCACTCTCATAAAAAGGAACAAAGCCTCAATTAGCTCAATTAACTTTTCCACACCACCATATGACAGCAGCACATAAAGTGTTTGTAATATTGAATATTTTAATAAGGCCCGCCCGCTGTTGCTTTTCAGGGGTCTATGGACGACCCTCATCATATTTCATATTTTCTGTCTGGCTTTGCACTTTTTGCAAAGCATTTATGACTGTATAAGTACATCAAATACACTTTCAAAATATTTTCGTTCAAAATTTTGTTACGGAGTCAATGACTCATCCATACAGTTTAACACGATTATTGTTGCATTATGGTGGTATGTACAGTTAGGTCCATAAATATTTGGACAGAGACAACATTTATCTAATTTTGGTTCTAGACATTACCACAATGAATTTGAAACAAAACAAATCAGATGCAGTTGAAGTTCAGACTTTCAGCTTTCATTTGAGGGTATCCACATTAAAATTGGATGAAGGGTTTAGGAGTTTCAGCTCCTTAACATGTGCCACCCTGTTTTTAAAGGGACCAAAAGTAATTGGACAGATTAAATAATTGTAAATAAAATGTTCATTTCTAGTACTTGGTTGAAAACCCTTTGTTAGCAATGACTGCCTGAAGTCTTGAACTCATGGACATCACCAGACACTGTGTTTCCTTCTTTTTGATGCTCTGCCAGGCCTTCACCACGGTGGTTTTCAGTTGTTGTTTGTTTGTGGGCCTTTCTGTCTGAAGTTTAGTCTTTAACAAGTGAAATGCATGTTCAATTGGGTTGAGATCAGGTAACTGACTTGGCCATTCAAGAATATTCCACTTCTTTGCTTTAATAAACTCCTGGGTTGCTTTGGCTTTATGTTTTGGGTCTTTGTCCATCTGTAGTATGAAAAGACGACCAATCAGTTTGGCTGCATTTGGCTGGATCTGAGCACACAGTATGGCTCTGAATACCTCAGAATTCATTTGGCTGTTTCTGTCCTGTGTCACATCATCAATAAACACTAGTGACCCAGTGCCACTGGCAGCCATGCATGCCCAAGCCATCACACTGCTTCCGCCATGTTTTACAGATGATGTGGTATGCTTTGGATCATGAGCTGTACCACGCCTTCGCCATACTTTTCTCTTTCCATCATTCTAGTAGAGGTTGATCTTGGTTTCATCTGTCCAAAGAATGTTCTTCCAGAACTGTGCTGGCTTTTTTAGATGTTTTTTAGCAAAGTCCAGCCTAGCCTTTTTATTCTTGATTCTTATGAGTGGCTTGCACTGTGCAGTGAACCCTCTGTATTTAATTTCATGCAGTCTTCTCTTTATGGTAGATTTGGATATTGATACGCCTACCTCCTGGAGAGTGTTGTTCACTTGGTTGGCTGTTGTGAAGGGGTTTCTCTTCACCATAGAGAGTATTCTGCGATCATCCACCACTGTTGTCTTCCGTGGGCGCCCAGGTCTTTTTGCATTGATGAGTTCACCAGTGCTTTCTTTCTTTCTCAGAATGTACCAAACTGTAGATTTTGCCACTCCTAAAGTTGTAGCAATTTCTCGGATGGGTGTTTTCTGTTTTTTGCAGCTTAAGGATAGCTTGTTTCACCTGCATGGAGAGCTCCTTTGACCGCATGTTTCCTTCACAGCTAAACCTTCCAAATGCAAACACCACACCTCAAATCAACACCAGCCCTTTTATCTGCTTAATTGAGAATGATATAATGAAGGGATTGCCCACACGTGTCCATGAAATAGCCTTGGAGTCAATTGTCCAATTACTTTTGGTCCCTTTAAAAACAGGGTGGCACATGTTAAGGAGCTGAAACTCCTAAACCCTTAATCCAATTTTAATGTGGATACACTCAAATGAAAGCTGAAAGTCTGAACTTCAACTGCATCTGATTTGTTTTGTTTCAAATTGTGGTAATGTCTAGAACCAAAATTAGATAAATGTTGTCTCTGTCCAAATATTTATGGACCTAACTGTATGTAAAACAAAAAGCACAGAAAAATATTTCAGGATTAGTTTACTCACCCATATAATATTACGTGCTTTCTGTCACATTTTGGTGTCATATAGCAGTAGAAAAAAGCGTTTGAAAATTTTGCTTGTTTCTTCACATTTTTACCCATACACTACTACATGTCCTGGGGTACATTTTTGTGATATGTAACACTCAAAAAAAGTCTGCAAAATTTTGCTGTGTTTCATTTCTCAGCCATAGAGTATTATGTGTTCTTGGGTACATTTCATTGGTATACAAGCCTCCAAAACCTTTTTCAAAATTTTATCGTTATTTTATTGATCGTCCATAGGGTATTACATCTTCTTCGGTACAGTTTGTTGCTATATACCGTATTTTTCGGACTATAAGACGCACCGGACCATAAGACGCACCCCAAATTTTGGGGTGAAAATAGCAGAAAAAAAGATTTTTACAATATGGGGGTCCGTCTTATTGTCCGAATTTTAAGGTACCTGTGGGCCGGCGGTGGTACAGCGGGGGTTGCGGCAGTGGTGTGGCAGAGGTGCGGTGATGCTGATACTGTACTCACCTTCCTCAGGTGAGGTGACGCTGCGGCACGGAGAGCAGAGCCGGGTTTGTGGCTGTGGTGTGGCGGTGGCAGAGGTGCGGCGGTGGCAGAGGCGCGGTGGGCGGCGTGCACCTGAGCAGGGTCCCTTCCTCAGGTGTTGTGATGCCGCGGCACGGAGAGCAGAGCTGGGTTTGTGGCAGGTGTGGTGGTGGCAGAGGTGCGGCGGTGGCAAAGATGCGGCGGTGGCAGAGGCGCGATGGGCGGCGTGCACCTGAGCAGGGTCCCTTCCTCAGGTGTGGTGACGCCGCGGCACGGAGAGCAGAGCTGGGTTTGTGGCTGGTGTGGCGACCTGGCAGAGGTGCGGCGGTGGCAGAGATGCGGCGGTGGCAGAGGCGCGATGGGCGGCGTGCACCTGAGCAGGGTCCCTTCCTCAGGTGGTGAGGTGACGCCGCGGCACGGAGAGCAGACAGGACAGCAGAGCCGGGTTTGTCGGTGGTGGCGGCCATCTTCCTGAGGCGGCGCGTGCGCAGAGTACTTTGCTTCCTGGGGCTTCAGAAAAATGGCCGCCACGATCGCTATCTGCGCATGCGCGGCCTACCGCGGCCATTTTCCTGAAGCCACAGGAAGAAGAGTACTGTATCTGCGCACGCGCCGCCTCAGGAAGATGGCCGCCAACACCGGCAATCCCGGCTCTGCTGTCCTGTCTGCTCTCGGTGCCGCGGCGTCATCTCACCACCTGAGGAAGGGAACCTGCTCAGGTGCACGCCGCCCACCGCGCCTCTGCAACGCCGCATCTCTGCCACCGCCACACCGCCACACCGCTGCCGCAACCCCCCGGTAAGCTGCGGTCGGGCTATAAGACACACCCCCATTTTCCTCACAATTTTTTTGGGGAAAAAGTGCGTCTTATAGCCCGAAAAATACGGTAAGTCTCAAAAAACTTGGTAGAAAACATCATACTGATAATGCTCACCTATAGACTATTCCGTGGTATGAAGTACATTTCATTGCGAAAAAGTATAGAAAAACTTGTTCAAAATTTATTGGTATTATATTTCTCACCCATAGGGTATTACATCTTCTTGGGTACATTTTGGTGCTATATAAGCTTCAAGAAACTTTTTCAAAATGTATTCATATTATATACCACATACAAAAACTATTCCGTGGTCTGGAGTCCATTGTGTTGTTAGAAACGCCTCAAAAAACTTGTAATCGTTATTATATTGATCACTCCTAGACTACTATATATGGTCTGGAGTACATTTTGTTGCTATATACCCCTTGTGATGCAGTGGTGTCCATGCTGTGCAGGAATGAGGCAGTGACGCAAGCAAGTTCAAAAACAAAACGTGTTTAATGTCCAAAAAAAACTCACACAGTGCACAGTACACTGTATCCTCCTGATCGCAGCCGGGAAAATCAAAAGACAATCCGGGACCGGTTGCCATGAGCGATCGCACCTCTGTGTATGCTGGGGTGCCAGGCCTTTTGGCTCCGCTTGGCCCTGTGTTGCCTCACACAGGGAGTGCCCTGCAGACCAACTGCTCTGTCTGCTTGCAAGACGAAAACTGACACACCTAAAACCCTATACTAGAGGGTTTAAACAGGAATCTTTGGCCGTGGCCACTTGTAAGACCCGGCCCTGGAGTGGAGTGACGCGCCCCACTACCATCCTGTAGATCACTCCAAAAATGAAAGCCCATGCCGGGTTTTTACTGAAAAATGCCTTGGCCAAATAACCTGACCAGGTCCATGCTCACTTTTATCTCTGCCTTGCAACTCACACGCTTCCTGCTGTGAACACAAGGCACTCCAGCGGGTCTAATAGGACTCCGTCCTCATCCTGGGGGATACATAGCGACCCTCACATATGACACCGGTAACTGCCTCACTCCCTCAAAAAATTTGTTCAAAATGTATCAGTATTATATTTTTCATTCATAGAGAACTACATCTTCTAGGGTATATTTAGTTGCTATATTAGCCTAAAAAACTTGGTTAAAAATGTATCAGTATTATAATGCTCACCTATAGACTATTCCGTCGTATCATTTTTTTTCTTTCATTTCATTGGTATAAAAGCCTCAAAAAACATATTCAAAATTTATTGTCATTATATTGCTCACCTATAGAGTATTACTGTCATGGTCTGCTGAGTTTCTGGGATTAGGTGGTTTTAGGGTTAACTTGGATGGCCTCACTCTGGGATGCTTCTTATAGCCTCATTGTGGGGCCATTCCCTGTCTCTTATACTCTGACCCTTGGCCGAGTGTGCTTGACCCTGTTGTGCCTGTGCCAGTGCTTTGTGCCTGTTCTACGTTACATCTGTCTGGTTCTGATTTGGCTGTGTACCTGTTACGAGTTTTGCCTGCCCCTTTTGTACTGCGCTGCCCTCTCTGTGTATGACCCTTTGGCTACGTCCTAACTACCCTCAGCCTACTTCTCTTGTACTGCGCTGTCCTCTCTGTGTATAACCCCTTGGCTATGTCCTGACTATCCGTTCTGTCTATGCCCCTTGGTAACTTTGTCCCGTAGTTACCCTTCTAGGAGTTTTCCTTCAGCTCCTTGCTCTCTGGCCACACCCCCAGCAGTCAGATGCTTGAGGTCCTGCCTGGCCAGAAGCAATCTCTCTCTGCTCCTGCTTCCTCTGAGAGACCTGTGGCCAGCTCCGCCCCTTGACAGTCACGTGCTTCAGGTCCTGTTTGTCTGAAGTGCGCATCTTCATCGCTGCTGCACAGCTCCACAGGTATCTTTGGGCACAGTGTGTTTTACTCAACACATGCACACTGGCTTAGTGAGCAAGTGAAGTGCAGTGTTCCTGATAATTACATCTTCTTTGATACATTTTGTTGCTGTCATAGCCTCAAAAACCTTGTTCAAAATTTTATTGGCATCATATTGCTCATTGATAGACTAGTCCATGATCTGGAGTACATTTTGGTATATAACCCTGAAGAAACTTGTTAAAAAATGTATTTGTATTATATGGCTCATCCAGAAGTCATTACATCTGTCACGATGTGCAGGTCTGTAGTAAGGGAGAGCGGCCCTGCAACTGGCACTGTAGCTGGGGCCTTACTATTCTTGTCCCAGGCATATTTTTGAAAGTAGAGAGTGGTAGGGTTCGAGTTCCCACTCCTGCACAGGGGGAATCTTGAGCTGTTCCCGCTGCGGTCCCCCATCTGTCTCCGGCCGCAGTGGTTCCTGCTCAGCAGAGACGTCGGTCCCAGCGTCTTGCCCGGCCCAGTACTGTGCAGAGACTTGCTGCTGCAACCAGTGTTGGAGCAGGCAGATTTGGGACAAGGTCCTTTGTTGCTTCATCTGAGCATGCCCAGGGCAAGATCTCCCATTGGAGATCAGGGGTCACATGCTCGGATACAGCTGCCACTCCTATTGGTCCTTCAGGAAGGTCCTGTGGCTGTTGATGTTCTGAAGCAGCTTCCCATTGGTCCTTCCTGGAAGGTCTTTTTCTCGTGGCTGCTATAAAAGGCTGTCTTTACTGCACGGCTGTGGGCTAGCATCAACCGTTATATGCTTTGCGCCAGTATGGTCATGCGTGTGTGTGGTTAGGGCGGCTGAAATACGCCATTACAATACCGACCTAATCGGTGAGGAGCTTGGTATGCTAGCTGGTCAGGGTCGGTGTCTTAGATGCCTTTATTATTCCCGGCATAACCGGAGAGGAGTTTGATTGACGTATTCAGGGCCTGGCGTTCCGATGCCATAGATTGCGGGTGACTCTCGCGAGGACATTAGCACATGATCACTTTCTATGTTCGCTTAGCAGTCAACTGTGACACAGAAGTTTGTCTCAGCGGCTCTGTGACGCAACAGGGTTCGCTTTCAACGCTAGACAGCGCCCTAGCATGTTTACTTTGCGACTCAGTGGTGTTAACTGAGTTTGCACACATCGCCGTATAGCGCTGCGGCACTCCTTCTAGCGGCTCTGTAGAATAACAGAGTTCGCACATATTGCCACAGCGCGTTACGGCATTTATTTTGGGAACTCTGTGGGATAACAGAGTTCGCTTCTTGCGCCATCTTACTAGCAGCAGGCTCCGCCTGCACGGTGGACCCTGGGCTACGAACGCACCTCTCTACATCTTATATTTGGTGCGTTCCGCAGACCCTAACAGAATACTAGCGCCAGGGTCTGGCTAGTAAAATGGCGGATGAACAGCATTTACAGCTGTACATCCAGCAGCTGGAGGGTAGTTTGGGGGCTCTTGAGCGCACAACCTCAGCTGTGGATGTTACCGCAGTCGCAGTTCAGGCTGCTAGCGTAGCTGCAGCCAGTTTGTCCTCTGCCACCTCTGCCCCTACATTGTCCCACCTCCCGCTTCTAGACAAGTTTGCTGGTGACAGCAAGCAATGTCGGGGATTCGTGAGTCAGTGCTCCATACACCTCGAGCTTCTGGCTGCACGTTTCCCCACGGATCGGGCACAAGTGGGCTTTGTGATAGCTCTTCTGTCAGGCAGAGCGTTGGAGTGGGCAATGCCGCTGTGGGAGCGCGACGACAGTGTGGTGCAGAGCGCTTCTCATTTTCTGGAGGCTCTGAAAAAGGATTTTCTAGGACCTCAGGTCACGCACGATACGGCGCTCCAACTGCTGGCAAGTACCCAGGGTTCGGCTTTGGTCAGCCATTTTGCTGTCCAATTTCGGACTCTGGCCTCGGAATTAGAGTAGCCAGATAAAGTCCTCATTCCCGTGTTCTGGAGAGGATTGGCGGGTCATGTGAAAGACGCCTTGGCTACCAGGGAGATTCCTGCCTCACTGGAGAAGCTTATCGCTATTTCCACCCACGTTGACTTCCGTTTCCATGAGCGGAGGCTGGAACGTGCACAGTGTAGGCAGAGGGTTCGGTTGGCTCCTACCTTCGCCACCCCTCTGGAGTCGCCTGTTCAGGCGCCCGACCTTCAGGAGGTTGCTCCTGTGGGATCTAAATCTCGGGTCATTCGTCCATCCCCGATTTGTTATATTTGCCAGCAGCAGGGACATTTTGCCAACCGATGTCCACAGCGGCTGAATAAACGGTCGCGCCCAGTAACCGTAGGAACAGAGTCACTGGATGCCATGAGTTTTGCACCTAAAGTGCTCCTCATGGGGATAATTACCCACGGTTCTACCACTCTACCCGTCAAGCTGTGTGTGGATTCTGGGGCAGAGGGAAGTTTTATGTCGTCCTACTTTGATTCTTGCCACACCATGCCTTTGGTGTTGCTGGCTGAACCAGTGTCGGTACGGGTGTTGAACGGAGCAATTCTGCCCACACAAATCACCCATCAGTCTGTCCCACTCACCTTGTCAATGTCTCCTTCCCATCAGGAGAATATATCATTACTTATCCTCCCTGAGGGTATAGATGAAGTTTTTCTGGGATTACCCTGGCTCCGCCACCGCTCTCCCCATATTGAGTGGTCTTCAGGGAGAATTCTGGGTTGGGGTAATTTATGTAAAGGCAAATGCATTAGGGACAGCGTGCAGGTCACCACCACTGAGATACCCATAGATCTCTCTCCTCTTCCGAAGGTCTATTGGTCCTATGCCGACATTTTCTCGAAGAAGGCTGCGGAGACTCTTCCGCCTCATCGCACCAATGACTGTCCTATCGACCTCTTGCCTGGAGCTGAGCCTCCTAGAGGAAGGGTTTATCCTCTCTCTCTTCCTGAGACAGAGGCCATGTCCCAATATATTCAGGAGAACTTGGCAAGGGGATTCATTAGGAAGTCGGTGTCACCAGCGGAAGCGGGGTTCTTCTTTGAGCAGAAGAAGAACGGAGAATTACATCCGTGCATTGATTATAGGGGTCTCAACACTATCACCATGAAAACAAGTATCCTTTGCCGATAATATCTGAGCTCTTTGACAGGCTTCGGGGAGCAAGGGTATTTACTTAGCTAGACCTGCGGGGTGCGTATAACCTGATTCGCATCCGTGAGGGGGACAAATGGAAGACGGCATTTAACACCAGGGATAGGCATTACGAATATCTGGTAATGCCCTTTGGGCTCTGTAATGCCCCAGCTGTCTTTCAAGACTTTGTGAACGACATCTTCTGGGATATGTTGACCACTTCGGTGGTAGTCTATCTGGATGACATTCTCATCTTTTCTCCAGATGTGGCCTCCCACCAGAGAGATGTCTGCAAGGTCTTCGACCTCTTGCGAGCAAATTCCCTATATGCGAAGTTGGAGAAGTGCATTATTGAGCAGGAGTCGCTACATTTCCTGGGCTATATCATCTCTGCCCAAGGATTGGCTATGGATCCTGCCAAACTACAGGCTGTAATGGATTGGCAAGAACCCCACTCCCTTAAAGCGGTGCAGTGCTTTATGGGGTTCATTAACTACTGTCGCCAATTCATTCCCCACTTCTCTACTTTGGTAGCTCCCTTGGTAGCCCTCACCAAGAAGGGAGCTAATCCCAAGTTGTGGTCAGAGGAGGTCACCAAGGCGTTCTCCTCCATCAAGTCACATTTCGCCAGTGCTCCCATCTTACATCGCCCCGATGTCGATAAACCATTTATTTTAGAGGTGGATGCCTCTTCTGTTGGTGCTGGAGCAGTCCTTTTTCAAAAGGATGCCCAGGGTCGGAAGCATCCCTGCTTCTTCTTTTCCATGACCTTTACACCAGCAGAGAGGAATTATTCCATCGGGGGCAGGGAGTTACTGGCTATGAAGTTGGCCTTCTCCAAGTGGAGACATCTTCTGGAGGGGGCTCGCTTCCCCTTCCAAGGATTCACCGACCACAAGAACTTGGTGTATTTGCAGACAGCCCAGCGGCTAAATTCCCGTCAGGCCAGATTGTCCTTGTTCTTCTCCTGGTTCCATTTCACCCTCCATTTTCTCTCCGGTAAGAAGAACATTCGAGCCGCTGCTCTATCTCGCTCTGTGGTGTCCTCTGAGGAGTTGGAGGAGGAGCCTCGGCTCATTGTTCCCACAGAGAGCCTAAGAACGGTGGCTCCGGTTTCGCTTGAGTCTGTGCCTCCGGGCAAGACTTCTGTGCCCACCAATTTGCGACCTGAAGTACTCTCTTGGGCACATTCTTCCAGGGTGGGTGGACATTTTGGGACAAAAAGGACTTCTGAGTTGCTGGCGAGGACATACTGGTGGCCGCAGAATGGCCCGTGACGTCAGGGAGTATGTTCAGGTCCCCCATCCGTCTCCGGCCGCAGTGGTTCCTGCTCAGCAGAGACGGTCTCAGCGTCTTGCCCGGCCTAGTACTGTGCAGAGATTTGCTGCTGCAACCAGTGTTGGAGCAGGCAGATTTGGGACAAGGTCCTTTGTTGCTTCATCTGAGCATGCCCAGGGCAAGATCTCCCATTGGAGATCAGGGGTCACATGCTCAGATACAGCTGCCACTCCTATTGGTCCTTCAGGAAGGTCCTGTGGCTGTTGATGTTCTGAAGCAGCTTCCATTGGTCCTTCCTGGAAGGTCTTTTTCTTGTGGCTGCTATAAAAGGCTGTCCTTACCGCACGGCCGTGCGCTAGTATCAACCGTTATATGCTTTGCGCCAATATGGTCATGCGTGTGTGTGGTTAGGGCGGCTGAAATACGCCATTACAATACCGATCTAATCGGTGAGGATCTTGGTATGCTAGCTGGTCAGGGTCGGTGTCTTAGATGCCTTAGATTACCGGCATAACCGGTTAGGAGTTTGATTGCCGTATTCAGGGCCTGGCGTTCAGACGCCATAGATTGCGGGTGACTCCCGCGAGGACATTAGCACATGATCACGTTCTATGTTCGCTTAGCAGTCAACTGTGTACCTGGGTCCCTAACAGGACACAGAAGTTTGTCTCAGCGGCTCTGTGACGCAACATGGTTCGCTTTCAACGTTAGACAGCGCCCTAGCATGTTTACTTTGCAACTCAGTGGTGTTAACTGAGTTTGCACACATCGCCATATAGCGCTGCGGCACTCCTTCTAGCGGCTCTGTGGAATAACAGAGTTCGCACATATTGCCACAGCGCATTACGGCGTTTATTTTGGCAACTCTGCGGGATAACAGAGTTCGCTTCTTGCGCCATCTTGCTAGCAGCAGGCTCCACCTGCACTGTGGACCCCGGGCTGCGAACGCACCTCTCTACATCTTATATTTGGTGCATTCTGTAGATCCTAACAGAGAGGCATGGGTCTCAAACCTTACTATGCTCCTGAATACACATTGAAACTATTCCCTCCCCATCCAGGGTAGTGCGGAACAGGCATGAAACAGATACCACAAACCAGGCAGACAGGGGAAAGAAAAGAAACTGCAATCACACAAAAATGCTCATGAAACAAAAAAGTGGAGAGCAAGGAAACAATAGGAGCGACCAACCAAATTGGAGAAAAAGAAACATACACACAACCAAAACCATGCAGATAACTCCTAGAGTTAGCACCAACTGACACAAAAAAGGACTACTTCTTCACCACCAAACTGTGCAGTTGTAAGCTGTTGCCAGCAGAGAACAGAGTAAGTAGTGGGGTTTAAATAGAAGCCCCTGCAGAGTGAAAGGATAGGTCAACTAGCAGATGGAAATCACCTGCTGTAAGAAAGGAGTGGACGAAAAAACAAGGGTAATCAGCACCTGGACAGCAACCGGATTTTTAGCGACTTACCCAATAGAGACGCCGGCAGACAAACAAAAGACTGCCTAATCGAATCCTGAGGCATGACAATATCTTCTTTGCTAAATTTTGTTGCTTTTTAAGCCTCAAAAAACTTGTTCAAAACTTTATTGGTATTATATTGCTCATCCACAGGGTGTTACATCTTCTTGGGTACTGTTTGTTGCTATATAATCCTCAAAAAAAGTTTAAAAAAAATTGATTGGTATAATATATTGTCCATCCATAGACTTTTACATATTCTTGTGTAGATTTCGTTGGTATATAACCCTCAGAAAACTTGTTAAAAAACGTATCGGTATTATATTGCTCATTTATGGGGTATTACATCTTCTTGTGTACAGTTGCTATGTAAGCCTCAAAAATCTGGTTAAAATTATCAGTATTGCTCATCTACAGAGTTTAACATATTCTTGGGTAGATTTTGTTGTTATTTAAGCCTCAAAAAGCGTTTTTCTGCACAGATTTGTGACAAAACCTGATGACAGCAAAGTGAATGAGAATCCTAAAGTGTCATGCACGTTAAGTATTTTTTGCTTGCTGATTTGATGCAGAAAATAATCTCCAGCATGTCAACTTTCTGTGCATTTTTGCCCTGCATCTTTCACCATAGACATTCACAATGAGCATTTTTGCAGCTGCGTTATTCTTACCAAGCGATGCAGAAATGGTGCACAAATTTTACTCAACATGTGCACATACCCTTATCGGTATTATATTGCTCACTCATAGACTATTCCGTGGTCTGGAGTACATTTCCTTGGTATATAATACTCAAAAGTACATATCCTTTATGAGTCTGGGAGCACCAATACATGACAAATTGAACAGAATTTGTATGAGGCCCTCCTTTATGTCTGATACAGGGTGTATCTGATTCCCTAATTTTTGTCATTTCCTGCTTCCGCCATAAATGAAACTGAAATTTCCTATTTTTTAATAACAATCAATTTTGGTTTACTTATATTCTTTTCAAATCCTTTTTAAATTTTGCTGTATATACAAGACATTATACAGGAAAAAATGTTTCTTACCTTTTTTTCCTGTAGAAAGCAATTTCTCGTCGATTTGGAATGTTTTATTGTCACTCCTTAAAGTGGAGTAAAAATGTGACACCATTGTTCTCAGCAATGATCTGGGAGTCAGAGATGCTTCCAGAGGTCTTCCCCATGCTGTTCTCCTTCCGTTCAGCACTTTTCCCATCCATTTGAATATATTCACTGCCCCCCAGACCTCTTTTTAGGGACTGCCGGAAAAAAGCTTGACTTTCCCATTGATTCCATTATACTCATTACTCGAAACAAGCATGCAAGTATTAGTTATTGCTCGATTCGAGCAACGAGCACCTGAGCATTTTAATGCTCACTCATTCCTACTCTCTAGCAACCCTGCGAGCAGCTCTAACTGAAATATTGCTTGGTCTTCCACTCCTTACCTTGACCTCCTCTGTTCCTGTTAAATGCCATTTGAACCTGAGGAAAGGGCAACTTGAAAACGCTTTGCTATCTTCTTCTAGCCTTCTCCTGCTTTGTGAGCCTCCACCATTTTCAGAGTGTGAGACAGCTGATTTGAAGAATCCATGGCTGCTGTTTTTTGGTACAAGGTTAGAGCAGGCTAGGTTTTTATAAAGATGGGAAATTTGCATCACCTGGCCTTTTCTAATGATGATAGTGAAGAAGCCATAACTCTAAAAGGCTAATTAAGGTAGGTCTGAAACCTTGGTCAAAGTTATCTGAGCACACAAATCTTTAAGGATGTGCAGTTTCCTTCTTGTAATTTTTAAAATGTATAAGAAGATAATGTATTTTTTTGTGTAAAATACAAAGGAAATGTGTGCTCTTTAACTATAGGCCTTTTAGAGATATTTTCATCTTCAATTTAACTGTTCAAGTAATTTTCACCAGGGGTGCCCAAACTTTTACATGCCACTACATATTCCATGCATTGGAATCAGTTGTATATATACAATACGCTCACTGTGAGTTTCCCAATAAGTAGTAGAAACAGCCATAGGCCTCCTTCGTTAAAGGAAAACTGTGACCAGGATTGTGCTCAGTAACCTGCAGTGTCAGGTTGGCACCGTTATAATGATTAAAATGATACATTGGTTGATGAAATCTGTCTTGTGGTTGTTTTTTAATCTTTATTTTCAGTTTTCAGTTAATGATATGCTCATGCTTCGGTGCCGCCTGTGAGGTGGCTTCATGTGGTGCTCTGCTTACATATTCATCTGTATGGCTTCTGACAGATCATTGATCCCTCAGTGGCCAGCCCCCTATTTTACATAATGAATATTATAAATATTGAAAAAAAAATCACCTGCAGCAAGCAGGCCCCAGCGGCAGTGACTGTGCCGCAGCATGATCGCATGTGTAATGTGCAGTTAATTCTTTTATTAGATGCTATAACTAAATTCATTAAAAAAGGTATCCTTTTAATCAGTATAACGTCGCCAACCTGACACAGTCTTTAGGTTACTGAGCACAATCCTGCTGACAGGTTCCCTTTAATCGTTGGTCAATTGGGTAATTATCCTGACGATAGGGGGCTGTAGATTGCTGTTCATGACAAAAAGGTAACAGCGGGAGGGTTAAGCGTGACTTCCCCGGTTGTGAGGTTTGACAGGCAGTCTGTGTGATTTTTGTATTTTTCTGTGTATGCATTGTTTTTGTTTATGAGTTCCACTTGTATACAGGCTCGGACTTACCCATAGGGGAACAGGGGAATTCTCCAGTGGGCCCCTGTCCAGACATGGGCCCGCAACCTCACTGTATGGGCAGCACTTGGCATAATTCACAAGGTACAGAAAAAAGCAGCATATCATCATTCACTTACCAAACTACCAGTTTATTATTAATTAGAGGTTTAGCTAAATTTGTGAACGAGAGTAATGTTATATTTGCATGCAGGTGAAAAGTGCCCCCCTCCAAAGTCAATGTTACTGGTGGACACCCCAGTCTGACACTGCTTGTATAACTCACAATCTAGTAAGTGTTTGTCTGAGATTAGTGAATTACACTGTATACCCCCTGGACTATGGAGCTGTTAAGAAGCTGCCTTGATGTATTCTTTCTTCCTTAAGCAATGTCAAGGTAAATTAATTGATATGTTGCTGGTTAAGATTGAACTGAGAAGACTGTATATTCCTGCTTGAATTTTTTAGATTGTAACTTTATAAGCAGTTTCAATTTCTCCCTATGGATGTTGCTTAACCAGGAAATCAATAGCCATTATAAAACTGGGCACTTCAGATCATAATGCCCAGAAGCATTAGTATAGTGAGTTGACATGTTGGTAGGATAATACTCTTTAGTGTTATTGAAATTTTGTTATAACTAGTGTTGAGCGATACGATACCGCAAGTATCGGGTATCGGCCGATATTAGCTCTATCGGCCTTTCGATACTTTGTTTCGATATTTTCCATATATTGTATACCGGAATCGGAAGTTCCCATAATTCTTTGAGAGGCAATGTGATTTTAGTCAGCCAATGAGGAATCCTAAGAAGTGTGGGCACATCCTGTACTGCTGCGGTCATGTTAACTAATGGCATTGGCTGTGATTGGATGCTGAAATGATGTCAGAATGCACTATAAAAGGCGCCGCCGCCATTTTAGCGTCACTGTGCTGTGAATTCAGTAAGGGACAGAACGCTGCTGTGCTGACTCTGAGGGACAGTTAGAGATTGCGATTTAGTGTAGTGTGCTTTAGGCAGGCTAGCACCAACCGCTGTGTAAAGCTTCCTTTTGCCTGCAGTGTTGTTTTAACAGCTCTGCAAGGTGTGTGTGAGTGCAGGTGACGCTGCAGTTTGCTCTGCATGCAACGCTGTCTGTAGGCATCTGCACGTGTCACTCACAGACTCTTTTTTTTTTTCTTCAGTGTAATTCTTGCTGCTCCATGCAATTAAAATTTTAGTGTGACGCGCTTCCATCCGTATCCAAGACATTGGTTGCAAACACTATAGAAGTAGACAAAGGAGTAGCCTTTCACAGATTGTGAACAGTTGTGTTTCAGTGTTCACTTCAGTCTGTGTTTTTTATTTTTTGAGTGAACATCACGCTCCAGTTACTTGTTCAAGCACTGCTGCTTGTACTCTGCTGAGCGTGTCTCAGTGCCTCATCCTTTTCATTTCTCTCCAATTGGTTCTGCTCCATTCCATTTAAAATAAATATAATCTATTAGTGTGACGCGCTTCCATCCGTATCCAATACATTGGTTGCAAACACTATAGAAGTAGACAAAGGAGTAGCCTTTCACAGATTGTGAACAGTTGTGTTTCAGTGTTCACTTCAGTCTGTTTTTTATTTTTTGAGTGCACATCACGCTCCAGTTACTTGTTCAAGCACTGCTGCTTGTACTCTGCTGAGCATGTCTCAGTGCCTCATCCTTTTCATTTCTCTCCAATTGGTTCTGCTCCATTCCATTTAAAATAAATATAATCTATTAGTGTGACGCGCTTCCATCCGTATCCAATACATTGCTTGCAAACACTATAGAAGTAGACAAAGGAGTAGCCTTTCACAGATTGTGAACAGTTGTGTTTCAGTGTTCACTTCAGTCTGTGTTTTTTATTTTTTGAGTGCACATCACGCTCCAGTTACTTGTTCAAGCACTGCTGCTTGTACTCTGCTGAGCGTGTCTCAGTGCCTCATCCTTTTCATTTCTCTCCAATTGGTTCTGCTCCATTCCATTTAAAATAAATATAATCTATTAGTGTGACGCGCTTCCATCCGTATCCAATACATTGGTTGCAAACACTATAGAAGTAGACAAAGGAGTAGCCTTTCACAGATTGTGAACAGTTGTGTTTCAGTGTTCACTTCAGTCTGTGTTTTTTATTTTTTGAGTGCACATCACGCTCCAGTTACTTGTTCAAGCACTGCTGCTTGTACTCTGCTGAGCGTGTCTCAGTGCCTCATCCTTTTCATTTCTCTCCAATTGGTTCTGCTCCATTCCATTTAAAATAAATATAATCTATTAGTGTGACGCGCTTCCATCCGTATCCAATACATTGTTTGCAAACACTATAGAAGTAGACAAAGGAGTAGCCTGTCATGTATAGTGTACAGTTCCTATAGCGTCTTGTGCTTGGGTGCGAGGAAAACACAGGAGACATAGGTTGAAATGAAATGACTTGTATTACTTCATACAAGCATGCTGAAAAGTTCACACAGTTTGCAGGAACAGCGACAGGAGACACAGCAGGCCAGAGTAACTTCAAGCACTACAATAAATCTCCAAAGCAGGTTCAGGATCTCTTCTCTGTACCGTAATTCCTCTGCAAACATGGATTCACCAAACAGCAGGTTTCCAGAGTCCAAAAGTGTTCCAAGGTTCCTCAGTAGGGAATAGCTGGAGTACAAGTCCAAGGCTTCCAGGAGTCAGGTCACAGACTGACTGAGGCTTGATTCAGGAGCACTGATTGTTCAGCTGAGGCTGTTTAAGAAGCAAGAGGGAAGAATCAGGGCGGGAACATGAAAACTGGAAACTCCATATTAACTGAGGGCAAGAGCTGCAGAAAGACAGAAAGCAAAATGGCCGACGGAAAACTGAGTTTCAAGGAACATGTCAACAGAGACAAAGAACCTTACATTACTCCCCCCTTAGGGACAACCTCCGGATGACCTCAGACCAGGCTTGTCAGGGTACCTCTGATGAAACTGGTGGAGCAGGCGAGGAGCATTTACATTATTGACTGGTTCCCATGAGTTGTCCTCCACTGGGTAGCCCTGCCATTTAATCAAATATTGCAACTGATTTCTGTACAACCTGGAATCTAGAATCCTTTCCACCATAAATTCTTCCTGACCATCGACCAGCACTGGGTCAGGGCAAGGAGAAGAACGTCCAGGAAACGTATTGGGTGTTGCAGCCTTTAGTAGGGATACATGAAAGACAGGCTGGATTCTCATAGTTCTGGGCAGTTGAAGACGACAAGCAACAGCACTTATAATCTTATTGATCTTATAAGGTCCAATGTACTTATGTCCCAATTTAGACGATGGAATCTTTAATTTAAGATTTCTGGTTGACAGCCAGACCAAATCACCTACCTTGAAAGCTGGTGCAGGTTTACGAAATTTATCTGCTGCTTTCTTGTACCTTTCCTGAGCCAATTCTAGATTTTCCTTTAGAAGATCCATATTCTTTTGTAAAGAAGTGATTCTTTCAGCCACTGCCGGCAAGGGCGTATCTATGGGAAATCGAGGAAGAATGTTAGGATGATAACCTAGATTGGAGTAAAAAGGAGACTGCTTAGTGGAGGCGCTCTGAGAGTTGTTATAAGAGAACTCAGCCAGTGGAAGTAGATCCACCCAATCATCCTGTAGGTGGCAGATAAAACAGCGGAGATACTGCTCCAGGGTCTGATTGGTTCGTTCTGTCTGTCCATTAGTCTGGGGATGAAAAGCAGAAGAAAGGTTTACTTTAATGTCCAATGCTGCACAGAAATTTTGCCAAAACCTTGAAGTGAATTGCACCCCTCGATCCGAAATGACCTCATCCGGTACTCCATGTAAGCGAAACACATTCTTAATCATCAAGTCTGATGTCTGTTTTGCAGTGGGTAAGCCGACACAAGGGATAAATGAGCTGCCTTTGTTAGACGGTCAACCACCACTAGAATGGTGTTCTTCCCTTGAGAGGTTGGTAACTCCACAATGAAGTCCATAGAAATGGATCCCCACGGGCAGGACGGGGTGGGAAGAGGTTGCAACAGACCAGTTGGTGAGGAGCGAGGTGTTTTTCATCTTGCACAGACTTCACATGAAGTGACATAGTTTAAGACATCTTTCCTGTAAGTGGGCCACCAAAAGAAACGAGAAAGAAATTCTTGTGTCTTTAGAATTCCCCTATGCCCGGCTATCTTGGAATCGTGGATGAGTTGCAATACTCTCAATCTGACTGTTTCAGGTATATACAGACGTTGTCCCTGAATCCACACACCATTCTTAAAGACAAGACTTACGTCCCTTGGGGGTTGAGCCAACAAAGAATCCGCATGGTATGCTTCCTTGATGTCCTTAAGTAGGTCTTGATTATGAATCACTCCCAGGAATCTAGAGTCAGGAAGAATAGTCTTAGGAGGAGTAAGTGGACGTGTCTCTGCTGAATGAATCCTAGAGAGTGCATCAGCCTTTCCATTGCGCGATCCTGGTCTATAAGAAATTACAAAATTAAATTGGTTTAGGAAAAGATTCCAGCGAGCCTGGCGAGGAGTCAGGCACTTAGCCGACCTGATAAATTCAAGGTTACGATGGTCTGTCAGGACGACTATTTGCTGTGCAGCTCCCTGAAGAAGGTGTCTCCATTCCTTGAAGGCGGCAATAATGGCCAACAATTCTCTATTGCCCACATCGTAGTTCCTCTCAGCCGAAGACAACTGCTGGGAAAAGAAGGCACAGGGATGCAAGACATTCTTCTCACCTGTTCTCTGAGAGAGTATAGCTCCAACGGCACAGTCTGAAGCATCCACCTCTATTATGAAGGCAAGCTCGGGGTTGGGATGTACTAAGATAGGTGCGGTGGTAAATTTATCCTTTAAACAGGAAAATGCTTCCTGAGCTTGCGGGGGTCCAGGAGAACCTAGACTGTTTCCGGGTAAGTTGGGTGATAGGTGACACTACCTCAGAAAAATTCTTAATGAAACGTCTATAGAAGTTGGCAAACCCGATGAAACGCTGCACCTCCTTCACATTTCTAGGAATTGGCCAATCCTTGATGGCTTAGGTCTTGCTTCCATCCATACTAATCCCTTGCGTAGATAGTACATACCCCAGAAATTGAATTTCGGTCCTATGGAATTCACATTTTTCAAGTTTGATGTAGAGATGGTTTTGTCTTAGGCGTTCTAAGACCATTCTCACATGTCCATGATGTTCCTCTGTGGAGTTAGAAAAAATTAGAATATCATCCAGATAAATCACCACAAATGTATCTAGGAGATCCTGAAGATATCATTCACGAAGTGTTGGAAAGTGGCTGGGGCGGTACTCAGACCAAAAGGCATAACTAGATATTCAAAGTGTCCATAGCGTGACCTGAAAGCAGTCTTCCATTCATCCCAGGTCTAATACGGACCAAGTTATAGGCCCCACGGAGATCCAGTTTAGAGAAAATTTTGGCATGCCGCACTCTCTCCAACAATTCAGGGATTAAAGGCAATGGATAACGGTTTCTAATAGTAACCTTATTGAGTTCCCTATAGTCTATGCAGGGTCTCAGAGATCCATCTTTCTTCTTCACAAAGAAGATGGGTGCACCTGCGGGAGATGAAGAGGGGCGTATGAAGCCCTTGGCTAAATTTTCATCTATATAATCCTTCAAAGCTTTTAGCTCGGGCCCCGCTAGGGGGTAGATCTTACCAAAAGGTATCTCGGCTCCAGGCAATAATTCAATTGGACAATCATATGGACGGTGAGGAGGAAGCTGATCAGCGTTCTTCTTGTCACATAAATCCACATAGTCCTGGTATACAGCTGGTAGTTCAGGGACTGACATGGTTCCTTTAGGAACAGAGCAAGCTGAAACTCCTTGACTCATCTGTTTCTCCAGAAAGTGTAATTCCTTGGTCTCCCAGTTAATCGTAGGATTCTGCACCTGCAGCCATGGTAGCCCTAGAATAATGGGAAAGTGGGGAGAAGAGATAAGCATAAAAGACATTTTCTCCTGATGATCTTTACCCATAAGGACCCTCAAAGGCTCTGTTTCTTGATCCACTGGTCCAGAAGTCAGTAGAGAGCCATCCACAGTCTCCATCTGTACTGGAGTAGCCTTCTTCACTGAACGTATCCCCTGTTTCAGAGCAAAGGAGATATCCATAAAATTTCCACTTGCTCCTGAGTCGATCATAGCAGAGCTAGACACCCAGACTGAGTCAACCCAGAGTTTGATGGAAAGGAAGCAATGAGAATTGTTTCTTTTACAACTCAGCTGGGACACCGCTGAGGAAACTTGAAAAATTGCAGCGTTTATACCGTCATCGTCCCCAGAACTAACAGAGTTTAAGTCCGAGAAATCAAGATCTCTTGCAGCAGATCTCTCTGGAGCCTGAGGCTCGGACATGACAGAATCCTCTCGCAACACTCACAGTGAATGACTGCTGCAGTAGTCTTACGAGAACGGCTGGGGCAGTTTATAATGAAGTGCCCTGACTTACCACAGTAGAAACATAGATTTTCCTTTATACGATGTTCTTTGCGTGCATCACTAACCCGTCTTTGTAAAGAGTCCACCTGCATGGGTTCAGGTTCTGGTTCCCTTGTGATCCTACTCAAAGGTTCCTTAGCTGAGGAGGGAGGTAGTAAAAGGTTAGTGCGATTATTTTCGAACCATCTCTCTTGTCTGCGTTCAGTCAGACGAGCATCAATACGGATACAATAGTTAATAAAGTCACCTAACGCAGTGGGAGGGTCGGCACGAGCAAGTTCATCCTTAATCAGTGGAGACAACCCTTTCCGAAAAATAGATTTTTTAGCGGAAGTGTCCCAAGTGGTATCAAGAGCCCATCTCCTGAAATCCAGGGCATATTCGGCTACTGAACGCTTACCTTGGCGCAAAGTTAACATGGCTGCTTCAGCTGTTGCACCTCGATTGGGGTCATCAAACACCTGCCCCATGGCTGAAATAAAAGCATCAAGGTGATTCAAACAATCATCCTCAGTCTCAATCAGAGGGTTTGCCCACATCAAAGCCTTATTGGTAAGCAACATGATTATAGTAAGCACTTTGGATCGTTCAGTGGGAAATTGTGAAGCATGTGCAGAGAAAAATAAATTGCATTGATTAATAAATCCCCTGAATTTCTCACGTTCACCGCCAAAACGAAAAGGAGGTAATTTGGGGATCCCAGAACTTGGGGTTATGGCAGGAGCCTGGGCTCGTTCCTCTAGAGCCTCAATCCTGGCTCGCAATTCCTGGGTAGTCTGTCCAAACACTTGCAAATTATGATTAGTGAGGTCCTGTAGGCTTGCAAAACGGGTTTTTAAAGTCTGTACATCTGAAAGGATTGTATCAGTCACTCCGCAAAGTTCCTTTATGCGGGCCTCCATCTTCCAGATCTTTTAAGGCAGAAGTGCTAGAAGGAGAAGAGGAAAGGAAAAAAAAAAAAACAATAGTGTTTACCTGTGGTAACACTCCAGAGTAAAATTTTAAGGGAATGCGCTCACCTGGAATGGTTGTGAGAAGTCACAACCACTGTCATCACATAAGGTATTAAACTGACATCTGATATCCACAGTCACAGCAGACACGGCTTTCAGAGACCCCGCAGACACTAAACATTGGCTCCTGAATCTTGTCATGTATAGTGTACAGTTCCTATAGCGTCTTGTGCTTGGGTGCGAGGAAAACACAGGAGACATAGGTTGAAATGAAATGACTTGTATTACTTCATACAAGCATGCTGAAAAGTTCACACAGTTTGCAGGAACAGCGACAGGAGACACAGCAGGCCAGAGTAACTTCAAGCACTACAATAAATCTCCAAAGCAGGTTCAGGATCTCTTCTCTGTACCGTAATTCCTCTGCAAACATGGATTCACCAAACAGCAGGTTTCCAGAGTCCAAAAGTGTTCCAAGGTTCCTCAGTAGGGAATAGCTGGAGTACAAGTCCAAGGCTTCCAGGAGTCAGGTCACAGACTGACTGAGGCTTGATTCAGGAGCACTGATTGTTCAGCTGAGGCTGTTTAAGAAGCAAGAGGGAAGAATCAGGGCGGGAACATGAAAACTGGAAACTCCATATTAACTGAGGGCAAGAGCTGCAGAAAGACAGAAAGCAAAATGGCCGACGGAAAACTGAGTTTCAAGGAACATGTCAACAGAGACAAAGAACCTTACATAGCCTTTCACAGATTGTGAACAGTTGTGTTTCAGTGTTCACTTCAGTCTGTGTTTTTTATTTTTTGAGTGCACATCACGCTCCAGTTACTTGTTCAAGCACTGCTGCTTGTACTCTGCTGAGCGTGTCTCAGTGCCTCATCCTTTTCATTTCTCTCCAATTGGTTCTGCTCCATTCCATTTAAAATAAATATAATCTATTAGTGTGACGCGCTTCCATCCGTATCCAATACATTGGTTGCAAACACTATAGAAGTAGACAAAGGAGTAGCCTTTCACAGATTGTGAACAGTTGTGTTTCAGTGTTCACTTCAGTCTCTGCGTAATAACCACACTTAGGCCTTATAACTTTTCTGACTTTCTTTATCAATCTACCAAGATGAAGAAGTCAGTGAGTAAGGCACGTGGTCGTGGCCGTGGAGTTTCAGCAGGGAGAAGACGTGGGGATTCTGTGGCTGCTGCCGCCCTCAGTGACACAGTATCCACCATTTATCCCGTGAGCGTTCCTTTATGCGCACTTTGGTAGGAGCTCGGCGTGCCCCCCTGCTGCGGGAAGAACAAATTGAAGCCGTTGTTGGTTGGATGGCAGCCAATGCATCGACTTCAATTCCTTCCACCTCCTCTCAGGAACACAACACTGTTGAGCAACCATCTGTCTGTTCACCGCCTGTCAAATTGGCCAGGCAGTCAGAGAGTTCTGTACAGGAGCCAGCTGAGTCTCTGCTTCTGTTCTCAGAATCTGTTGGCTCGCAAACACGGGCACAGGCAAGCAGCATTCTGCAATTTGAAGAAGAGGGAGTATGCAGTGATGCGCAACAGCTGTGTCTCTCTCAATCTGAAGAGGCGGGTGAGCCAGTGCCGATGGACAGCACACCGCAGAATGCATCTCATGATGATGATGAGACTCAGGTGCCAGGTTTTGTGGAGCATGGTGCTGCCCAGACCATCCAACAGCAGCAGGTGTTGGAAGAGGGTAGTGGAGATGATGAAGTCCGAGACCCAACATGGCGTGAGCAACAGGAAGGTGGTGGGAGCAGCTCTGAGGAAGAGATTGTCCCAACGGTACAAAGAGGAGGGAGAGGTAGGCTGCAGACTCGCTTGCCTGTAGCCTCCAGTTTGGCACGTGTTGGGAGCAGTTCTCTTACAAATGTCAAAATTGGCGCTCCCATGACTTGCACTGCGTGGTCCTTTTTTGACAGACTTGTAGATGATATTTGCTATGTTCAATGCAAGCTGTGTAAGCAAAAAGTTAAAAGAGGTAAAAATATCAGTAACCTGAATACCACAAATATGTGGAAACATGTACGGACAAAGCACGTAGCTGAGTTACAAAGACACACTGGAGATGTAGGCCAACCTACAGCAGCACCTACATCTTCAGGTCGTGTTGGAGCCTCTACCTCCAGCTCACACACACCTGGTTCGGCTTCCTCACAGGATCTCCATGGAAGAACCTCGGTCACTGTTGTCCATAGACAAACTGTTATTCCACCCACAGCAGCAAGTTCACAGTCATCGTCACACTCCCAGACCACAAAACAGCCATCGGTACCACAGGCATGGGATAAAAGACGGCCATACTCGGCAAACCATCCACGAGCACAGGCTCTGAATGCTGGCATTGCAAAACTCCTGTCCCTTGAAATGCTGTCATTCACGCTGGTGGAGACTGACAGTTTCAGGAACTTAATGGCATTGGCAGTCCCACAATATAATGTGCCAAGCCGATTTTATTTCAGCAGGCAAGCCGTCTCTGCTCTGCAAAAACATGTCGAGGGAAACATTAAACATGCGCTACTAAACGCCGTCAGTAGCAGGGTCCACCTGACCACCGATGCGTGGACCAGTACCCATGGCCAGGGACGATACCTTTCCCTCACTGCCCATTGGGTCAATGTTGTGGAGCCGGGTACAGATCTTGCCAGTGGCGCTGTACGTGTTCTGCCAACTCCAAGGATTGCAGGAATCCAGTCTGTACACATTGATTCCTCCTCCTACTCCAGTTCCTCAGAATCATCGCTGCACGAGCCGTCACGGTATACCTCCACATGGACCTGTGAACGCTTACCTGTTGCGACCGATATGAGCACAGCCGTGGCCAAACGTCAACAGGCCGTCCTGAAATTAATTCCCAAGGGGAATCGAAGCCACACAGCGCAGGAGCTCTGGGATGCCATCAAGCAGGAGAGCGACGTGTGGTTTTTGTCAGCTAATCTCCAGCCAGGCTTGGTAGTGTGTGACAATGGCCGAAATCTGGTGGCAGCTCTGGGCCTTGGCAACCTCACTCACATACCATGTCTGGCACATGTGCTCAACTTGGTCGTGCAGAGTTTTTTGAGGGACTATCCGGATCTTGATGCACTGCTGCACAAGGTCCGCCTAGAGTGCGCTCACTTGCGACGTTCCAGCATGGCCAGATCGCGCATTGCAGCTCTGCAAGTCAGATTTCGCCTTCCTGAACATCGCATCATATGTGACGTACCCACCAGGTGGAATTCCACATTACATATGTTGGAGCGGTTGTGTGAGCAGCAGCCAGCAGTAATGGAGTATCAGCTGCAACAGGCGCAATGAACTCGCAATTTGCGCCGTTCACACTTCACCACTACTGAGTGGGCCTCTATGAAGGACATCTGCGACGTTTTGCGTGCGTTTGATGTCTCAACGCGGATGGCGAGTGCAGATGATGCACTAGTCAGCATGACTGTCCCCCTTATCTGCCTGCTTCAGAAATCACTGAAAGCACTAAAGGAAGAGGTTTTGGAAGAGGTGGAGGATGAGGAGTCACAAATTCAAATACCTTCAGGACAGTCAGCGCAACGTGGTTCCTCACAAAGGGCTGGGCAGGGCTCACTTTGTGAGGAGGATGAGGAGGAGGAGGAGTCAATGGAGGAGGAAGAAATCCCTACAGAGGGAGGTACACAACGCTCTAGTCAGTATGTAGAGCGAGGGTGGGGTGATGCAGAGGAGGCAGAGATGACGCCTCTTCCAGAGGACAGCCTTTGTTGGCCAGTTGGGAGTCTGCAGCACATGGTTGATTTCATGCTTCAGTGCCTGAGAAACGACCGCCGCATCGCCCACATTCTCACCACATCAGATTATTGGGTGTACACCTCCTAGACCCTCGCTACCGGGACAACTTACAAACTCTCATCACACCGGTGAACCGGGACCGTAAAATGCAGGAGTACCAAGACACACTGGTGCAATCCATACTGTTGTACATTCCAGCCGAGAGAGCTGCTGCTGCTACTGCTTTACAAAGCAGCTCTGTGCGTCGAGGCAGTGTAGACACCTCTACAACAAGAGGGAGCACAAGCAGCGCCTCTGCACAGGGCAAGAGCTGTATGTTACAAATGTGGCGAAGTTTTGTGACAGCGCCAGCAAGGTCTACACCATCCGAGACGGCTCCAGTCACCAGGAAGAAATGTTTCCGTAAGATGGTGACAGACTACTTGGCTTTCCCTCTAAGTGTACTCCCAGATGCCTCTTCCCCTTTCAAATTTTGGGTCTCTAAGTTGGATACATGGCCAGAGCTTAGCCAGTATGCATTGGAGGTGCTGGCTTGCCCTGCTGCCAGTGTATTATCTGAGCGCGTCTTTAGTGCTGCAGGTGGTGTAGTAACAGACCGTCGCATGCGACTATCCTCAGAGAATGTAGACCGGCTTACTTTTCTGAAAATGAACAAGGCATGGATCTCACCTGAATTTGCCTGTCCGTTTTCAGATTAAATAACTGTTTGGCAACGTTTTCCATGTCTCCTGTTATGTTCATCTTTCTACCACCTGAACTCTACTCCCTGGGCTACAACACCGCCATTTGTTGCTCGTAAGTAATTGGCAGGGGTACTGACTCCTGGCCAGCCTGGTTACAGCACGACAGCTGTTTCCTGGCAGTGTGAACGTCAATTATCCTCCAATAAGTTGTGCTGTCGTGTTGCATTCGGGTTAGCCGACTCTATGGTGCCTACAGTTTAGGTGATTCCTATGTGTGCTGTGGGATATGTAAATAAAGGCTGTTTCCATTGTGACAATAGGACAAGCACCCACTGTAGGACTGTGTGATTCGGTAACTGCGGACGGCTTGCGTCCTGTCAACTTACATTTTCATGGGTGCGTTCTGCTACCCGTCCGGGGTCCAGTACCGTCAACTGGTTCTCCCCAGTGCCTTTGGCCTAGGTGCCTCCATCTCCGTATCCGAGTTCCACCAACGTCTGCTGGTCCTTGGTAGTGCTTTGGAGCACAGGTACCTCCTGCTTAGTAACCGTGTCACAGTAACGTCAGCTGGTACTCGGTTGTGACATTGCCTCTTTTCCTTCTGCTACCCGTCCGGGGTCCAGTACCGTCAACTGGTTCTCCCCAGTGCCTTTGGCCTAGGTGCCTCCATCTCCGTATCCGAGTTCCACCAACGTCTGCTGGTCCTTGGTAGTGCTTTGGAGCACAGGTAGCTCCTGCTTAGTAACCGTGTCACAGTAACGTCAGCTGGTACTCGGTTGTGACATTGCCTCTTTTCCTTCTGCTACCCGTCCGGGGTCCAGTACCGTCAACTGGTTCTCCCCAGTGCCTTTGGCCTAGGTGCCTCCATCTCCGTATCCGAGTTCCACCAACGTCTGCTGGTCCTTGGTAGTGCTTTGGAGCACAGGTACCTCCTGCTTAGTAACCGTGTCACAGTAACGTCAGCTGGTACTCGGTTGTGACATTGCCTCTTTTCCTTCTGCTACCCGTCCGGGGTCCAGTACCGTCAACTGGTTCTCCCCAGTGCCTTTGGCCTAGGTGCCTCCATCTCCGTATCCGAGTTCCACCAACGTCTGCTGGTCCTTGGTAGTGCTTTGGAGCACAGGTACCTCCTGCTTAGTAACCGTGTCACAGTAACGTCAGCTGGTACTCGGTTGTGACATTGCCTCTTTTCCTTCTGCTACCCGTCCGGGGTCCAGTACCGTCAACTGGTTCTCCCCAGTGCCTTTGGCCTAGGTGCCTCCATCTCCGTATCCGAGTTCCACCAACGTCTGCTGGTCCTTGGTAGTGCTTTGGAGCACAGGTACCTCCTGCTTAGTAACCGTGTCACAGTAACGTCAGCTGGTACTCGGTTGTGACATTGCCTCTTTTCCTTCTGCTACCCGTCCGGGGTCCAGTACCATCAACTGGTTCTCCCCAGTGCCTTTGGCCTAGGTGCCTCCATCTCCGTATCCGAGTTCCACCAACGTCTGCTGGTCCTTGGTAGTGCTTTGGAGCACAGGTACCTCCTGCTTAGTAACCATGTCACAGTAACGTCAGCTGGTACTCGGTTGTGACATTGCCTCTTTTCCTTCTGCTGCCCCTCCGGGTTCCAGCACAGTCAGCTGGTCCTCGTTACTTCCATTGTCTCTTGCTCCATCTGATACCCGTCCGGGTTCCAGTAACGTCAGCTGGTTCTCGGAAATTAGACGACCTTAAAGACCACCCAGAAGAAGATGACGACAACAAGGACGACGAGCATGAAGCCAACCAGCCTGAACACCATCACAAAGAAAAAAAAAAGATTACCCAGAAGAAGATCACCAACAGGACAAAGAAGGTTAAGACAAACTACAAGATACAGAACAAGAGACAGAAGAACAATAAGCAGAAGATCAAAAAGCAGAAGAACATGAAGTATAAGAACAAAATGAAGAGCAAAATATATGATCTAAATTCTAAGCAGAAGAAGACTAAGCAGTGTATGGGGGTGAGTCCGTTCCTCCTCGTGGTGCCCCTGGAAAATGCCTGCTGCTGCAGGCTAAACTGCACACGGACAAATACTGTTGTAATTTAAATCTTTTGTGACTGCAAGAACGGAAGAATGAAAAATTCATACTTTTACAGATTACAAGTACAGGAATCTCTGTCACAAATAAGAATATGATGAAGAAGATGAAGAGGAAGAAGATGAAGAATTTTAATATGAAGAAGATTAATAGTTTAATAATAACAATATGAGTAATGTAAACAAAAACATGAATAGCAAGAAGTTTAAGAAGAAGATTAAGAAGGTGAAGATGAAGAATAATTTGATGAGAAAGATGATGCTGCTGAAGATTATGAAGGAGAAAGTGTGGCACTGGCAAAAGTTAAAAAGGTGAAGAGCATGGAAGTTGTGAAACATACATATTTGCCAAAATAGAAAAAAGGTTAACAACATTGTCAATTTGTTCGTCAATCCAAACGTATTTCCAAAAAAATATATATTAATGCTATTCCAATGCATTGGGTTAAACATGTATGCCTTTATTGTCTCCTCAACCTCCCCCAATACATTGTACATTACTCTTTGTTGTTTTCCTTCATGTACAATTAACCAACAAGGCAAGAATGGGTTTTTTTTAATGTCGATATTTGGTTCCCATAGACTTACATTGGACTTCCGGTATCGGAATCGGATATCGCCGATATTTAGTGATATCGGCGATACCATTCCGATCCGATATTTTTAGATATCGATCAGTATCGCTCAACACTAGTTATAACTCTTATGCGGTCATGGGAGACAATAATATTCTACAAAGATACAATTCGTAGATATATTTTCAATACATTTTAAATGCACTGTTCGCCTTAATCCATATTTTGCTATAGGATTTCCTACAGTAAAATATGTTTGTAACAGGCACTTAAAATGCAAAGACAATATGGTGACACGAGTGAAGATAGTCGACGCACTAAAACAAAGCGTTAGAAGAGTAAAGAGTGGTTTTAATAGAGAGTTTTATTGCCAGTAATTCAGTCTGTAACAGGTCTCTGGGGGTAGATTTCATTAAGAGAGTAGCAGAGACTGATTGAAGTGAGTAAAGTTATTTTAGCAGCAAATAAACAGCATCCCCTCATTCATATCAGAGATAAAGGCAGATCGGTGTGCCTGATAATTTATTGTTTATCCAGGAAAGTGTTCTAATGCTACTCAAGGCTGGAGAATCACTGCAGTCTGCTACATTACATGAGGCACAAACGATGTAATGGGCAATAAAGGTAGGCAGGAGAAAATGTTTTGTAAGGTGCAGGAGTCTCTGAATTGGTTTGCAAGGACAGAAATTCATTTTTTCACTGTCTGAGTGTAAGAGAAGAAGAAAATGCAAAACACTTGTAAGAAATGAAATACAAGAAAAATGTGTTTACTGGGTTCACCAAATAAAAGCAGATTACACAATGCAATCTATTACGATATACTGCAATAATTCAACTCCTTTCTCCATTGTTACTGTGCTGAGGATATTACAAAGTTTTTTCCCACAACAGGATGAAGTGAAGTTTGGTTTGCATCACAAGTTTGAATCTGGAAAGTAACTCAATCCAGGGGCACAGATGATACTTTATCATTTAGCTGACATAATGGCAAGCTGTACATCATTTCATCTCTTACCATGTAATGAAATGGCATGTCAGGATGCCGTGGGTCAATAATTAATATGCAGTTCCATTTTCATAGCTAGAAAAGAATTTAATTATTCAGTTAATTAAGATTTGGTATCAGATGGTTGTTCCCAATGCTACTCACCCCTGTTAAAATGCCAGTTTTTTCATGTAAAAACATTGTACCAAGAAGAACCATTTCAAAACTTTTTACACCTTTAATGTCAACCATAATCTGTACAAATCCATTAATAAATAAACTGAAATCATTTTGAAGGTGGAAAAGAATAACAGAAATAACAATATAAAAATAATGTGGTTGCATAAATGTGAACACAGCTGCCACCATGTAAAGTGATTCTGATTAACTTCATATAAAGTTTAGCTGTTCTAGTAGGATTTTCCTGACATTTTCTTAGTTGCATTACACAGCCAAACTCAAAGTCTGTAAACATTTTACAACACAGCAAAGGAATCTCATGTTGAAAGTTATTGTCATGGTCCAGGGTTTACTTTCTGCTTTTCCTTCTCCAGCCTGGTCATGGCGGGGTTAACCTTTCCTGCCTCTCTTTGACTTTGAGGCGGCTATTTATTGGTGCTGTTGCTGGCAGCTTTTGTCATTGATAGTTTTGGTCTTTGACTTGAGTAGCTGACCGTTATACTCTAGTGATCCTTCTGCCTCTGACTTCCCATATTAGTGTCTGACCCGTTCACTATCCCTGACTTAGCATTCGTCTGGTCGTTTCCCTACAGTGTATGACTCGGCTTGAACTACAGACCCCGCCTCCTGTTTTCCGTCTCTGATACCACACTCCCCAACTGGTTTTGACTTACTGGCTTGTACCCTGACTCCGCCTCCCATCTCTCATCTTGGATACTGTGCACCTCGACCGACTTTTGACTCTCTGACTCAGCTTTCCATCTCCTTTCTCTGGCACTGCGTTCTCGACTGTTAACTACCCGGCTAGCTTGACCCCTCTACTGACTCCCCGTGGTGGCGCCTGTTGCTGCATCTCTACTCCCCTGGAGATGAACTGTGGTCGCCCTCCAGTAGTTGCCTGTGGTACTCCACCCTAGGCAAACACGACAGTTATCAGTCAAGAGAAAGGTACAAAAATTCCAAGACGATAGATATACAAAGGAACATTAAATTTGGAACAAGGGTGACATTACCTAAAACTGGACATCCCTCATAAATTAATAAAAAGAAGAAAATTGGTCAGGAGGCTGCCAAGAGACCTATTGCAATATCAAAGGAGGTGCAAGAATTTATGGCAAGTACTGGTTGTTTACTGCAGTTGACAACAATCTCTGGCATTTTTCATATGTCTGGCCTGTGAGGTAGGGTAGCAAACAATGAAAGCCTTTTCTTACAAAGAAAAACATTCAAGCCTGGCTATGTTTTACCAAAACCTACAACATGTCTGTCATGTGGCAAAGTGTGTTTTGGGTGGATGGGACCAAGGTAGACTTTTTGGCCGTAATTCAAAAAAGGTTTGTTTTGGCAAAGCCAACACTGTACATCACTAAAAGAATACCATACCTACAGTGAAGCATGGTGGAGTCATTATTATGGTTTAGGGATTTTTTTTGGCAGCTGGAACTGGGGCTTTAGACAAGTTGGAGGGAATTCTGAAAAGCTTCAAATATTAGTGAATTTTGTAAAAAGAATCTTCAGGTCTCTTCATCACAACGACAACCCCAAACTTCCAGATCATTAAAAGATGGCTTCAACAGAAGAAGATCACAGTTTTGGATTGGTCCAACCAGAGCCCAGACCTGAATCCTGTACACAGATATTCCATTACAATCTTTCATACTTGCAGTGCTACTGCAAGAAAGAGTGGGCAGAGATTGCCAATTCTGAATGTCTGATGCTCATAGACTCATCTCAAAAAACTGAATGCTGTCAAAAATTCAAAGTGTACAGTCATGGCCAAAAGTTTTGAGAATGACACAAATATTAATTTTTACAAAGTCTACTGCTTCCTTTTTTTCTAATGGCAATTTGCATATACTCCAGAATGTTATAAAGAGTGATCAGCTTAACAGCAATTACTTGCAAAGTCAATATTTGGCTAGAAAATGAACTTTATCCCCCAAAACACATTTCAACATCATTGCAGCCCTGCCTTAAAAGGACCAGCTAACCTCTTTTCAGTGATTGCTCCATTAACACAGGTGTGGGTGTTGATGAGGACATGGCTGGAGATCAATCTGTCATGATTAAGTAAGAATGACACCACTGGACACTTTAAAAGGAGGCTGGTGCTTGGCATCATTGTTTCTCTTCTGTTAACCATGGTTATCTCTAAAGAAACACGTGCAGTCATCATTGCAATGCACAAAAATGGCCTAACAGGGAAGAGTATCACAGCTAGAAGGATTGCACCTCAGTCAACAATCTATCGCATCATCAAGAACTTCAAGGAGAGAGGTTCCATTGTTGCCAAAAAGGCTCCAGGGCGCCCAAGAAAGACCAGCAAGCACCAGGACCATGTCTTAAAAGTATTTCAGCTGCGGGAACGGGCTACCAGTAGTGCAGAGCTTGCTCAGGAATGGCAGCAGGCAGGTGTGAGTGCATCTGCACGCACTGTGAGGTGGAGACTCTTGGAGCAAGGCCTGGTCTCAAGGAGGGCAGCAAAGAAGCCACTTCTCTCCAGAAAAAACATCATGGACAGACTGATATTCTGCAAAAGGTACAGGCAGTGGACTGCTGAGGACTGGGGTAAAGTTATTTTCTCTGATGAATCCCCTTTTCGATTGTTTGGGACATCAGGAAAACGCCTCATTCGGAGAAGACAAGGTGAGCACTACTACCAGTCTTGTCTCATGCCAACTGTTAAGCATCCTGAAACCATTCATGTGTGGGGTTGCTTCTCAGCCAAGGGAATCGGCTCTCTCACAGTCTTGCCTAAAAACACAGCAATGAATAAAGAATGGTACCAGAATGTCCTGTAGAAAAGCAAACCAGCTCACCAACAGCAGCCACAGGTGCACGGAACAACGTCTGTTGAAACGTCCAATAGTAAACAGCAAAGAAGAAAAGTTCCAGCTCCTTAAAATTCGAAAAATGTTATTGATCCATTAAAATGAAAATTCATCAGTAGCAAATGCTCCATGAAAGAATGCCATGTACAGCAACGCGTTTCGATCAAGAGATCTTCATCAAGGCTCATATTTATGCAATCACATTATTTTAGCTCTTTATTTTTTTTCCGCCTATAAATACTTCAGTTTCTTTTTCAATTGAATTGTACATATTATAGGAAACATAAAAGGTTGGAAAAGTTCTGAAATGATTTCTTAGTCTGATATTTTTTTGCATGCCAAAAATCTGGCATTTTAATAGTGGTTAAGATTTTTTTAAATCCACCATACATGCATGCCATAAAAGCAGAGCTGAGCAAATGGAGATACTGATTTGGCTTTTATCCTAAGTCATATTACAAGACTCGTTAAAGGGTTGATTGTGACTTGTAGGATCGCTACTTCCAATAGGTGGCGCTATAGAGTAGAAGTCCTCTTTTTTGAAGAGGCAATTTGCATACTGTGTTTATCAAACACTTATGTATCCTGAGGGTCTGCAAAAAAAGCAGAACATGGGAGTAACCCTGTAATGTCATTGTATTTGTTAATACAAAACACAGCAATTATAAAACAAGTCCCAATTTGGACGTTAGCTTAAATGGATATACCGTTACATCTGCACTGGGTACTTCTCTGATGAAGACCTTCACTAAATTTGTTTTTCCAAAGTTCTAAGAGAAAATTAAACCTCTAAAATAAGAAAAAGACTGTATAGTTCAGACTATAAGACACATTTTTTTCCTCCAAAAATTTGGAGGAAAATGGGGGGCGTCTTATAGTCAAGATGTACTTGCTGTGACTGTGGATGGGGAGGTGGGGGAGTGGCAGCGGCTGAGCAGCAAGTCACAGGAGGCATGAGCCAGCTGCTGCAGCTAACCCCTGTGTTCGCTGTTAAAGATAAATGAATATCCACTGCTCCCCACGCCCATAATCCCTTCCCACCTCTATGCACTGAAGCCTGCGAGGGAGGGAGGGACTATGGGCATGGGGAGCAGTGAATATTTAATACTCTTTTAGCACACTGTTAGCCGCAGCCGCTGGCTTCCTGCAGTGACTGGGATCTCAAGTGTGCCTGCTACTAAAGGGAATGAATATTCCTGCTCTCCACTTCGATGGGCTTGGGGAGCAGTGAAAATTTACTCTCTTTAATAGCGGGCACAGTAGCCACAGCCACTGGCTTCCAGCAGCGGCTGGGTGATCACGTGTGCCTGCTATTAAAGAGAATTAATATTTACTGCACCCGACGCTCATAGGAGTGGAGAATAGTGAATATTCATTCCCTTTAGTAGCGGCACACGAGATCATCCAGCCACTGTAGGAAGCCGGAAGCTGCTGCTAACAGTGTGTTCGTTATTAAAGAGAAGTGAATATTCACTGCTCCACGCACCCATAGTCCTGGGCATGGGGAGCAGCAAGTATTCCTGTCTTCGGCTTTTAAGCAGCGCATGATGTCACTGCCATGTGCTGCTTACAAGCATAAATCAGCTGCTGGTATCAGAACAGGATGCTGTAAGGTAGCACAGGGAAGGTAAGTAGAATGATTTATTATTTTTATTTTTTTCTGATGGCAGCCATGCATACCAGGATGGGGATGAGGGGGCCATGCATACCAGGATAGGACTGAGGGGGCCATGCATACCAGGATAAGACTGAGGGGGCCATGCATACCAGGATAGGACTGAGGGGGCCATGCATAACAGGATAGGACTGAGGGGGCCATGCATACAAGGATGGGGATGAAGTGGCCAAGCATACCAGGATAGGACTGAGGGGGCCATGCATACCAGGATAGGACTGAGGGGGCTATGCATACCAGGATGGAGATGAGGGGGCCATGCATACCAGGATAGGGATGATTGGGCCATGCATACCAGGATGGTGATGAGGGGACCATGTATACCAGAAATATGGATGATTGATAGGAAACAAAGGGTGGTTATTAATGGAGCACACTCGGACTGGGTCACAGTTAGCAGTGGGGTACCACAGGGGTCAGTATTGGGGCCGCTTCTCTTTAACACGTTTATTAATGACCTTGTAGGGGGCATACAGAGTAGTATTTCAATATTTGTAGATGACACTAAACTCTGCAGGGTAATAAATACAGAGGAGGACAATTTTATATTACAGGAGGATTTATGTAAACTAGAAGCTTGGGCTGATAAATGGCAAATGAGCTTTAATGGGGATAAATGTAAGGTCATGCACTTGGGTAGAACAAACAAGATGTATAATTATGTGCTTAATTGTAAAACACTGGGCAAAACTGTCACTGAAAAAGACCTGGGTGTATGGATGGACGACAAACTCACATTTAGTGGCCAATGTCAGGCAGCTGCTGCCAAGGCAAATAAAATAATGGGATGCATTAAAAGAGGCATAGATGCTCATGAGGAGAACATAATTTTACCTCTATACAAGTCACTGGTGCGACCACACTTAGAATACTGTGTACAGTTCTGGTCTCCGGTGTATAAGAAAGATGTTAGAACCCTCTTGTTAGGTTTTGTTTCAGTTTGCTGTCACATGACCTTTTTTCCCTATTTAGTCTGGCTCCGCCCTTCTGGCTTTGCTGGACTTCATTGTATTATCTACTCTTAAGCTAGCCAGGTGCTTAGGTGCCTTAATCTGTCAGTTTTGCTTGATCTTAGGATCTCTTAGAATTTGTTTTCTGTTTTATATTCCCTGCTACACTTTCTGTTAGGAGGTGTCCATCTTTTCACCCAGTCCCTAGATATTGTAGGGATTCCTCCCTCGCAACTATAGGTCTTCGTTCAGACTAGCTGAGGACTTTAGCGGGTCTGGTCGCAGGATCAGGTTCCCCGTTACATCGTAGGGATCAAGCTCAGTCCTATTGTAGGGACAGAATTCCCACCTTTCCTTAGTGCTTGTAGCAGATCATAACAGTAAGTCCAGCCCAAAGAAAAAAAAAAAGAATCTCTAAGGAAAGATTTTCAGTTTCTATTATGGTGTCGGTTCAGGATTTGGCTCAACACCTGCAGCGACTCTCTCTGGAGGTGGCTGAAATCCAGAAACACGTGAGTAGTTGTCCTGGAGCTGATTTCGTCGAGCCAAAGGTACGTTTGCCTGATTTATTTTTTGGTGAACAACAAGATTTTTTTTCTTTTAAAAATGCTTGCTTGTTGTATTTCCGTTTGAGACCCAGATCCTCTGGTGATGAATCACAGCGCATAGGGTTCATAATGTCACTTTTGCGCAAAGAACCTCAGGACTGGGCCTTTTCTCTGCAGCCTAGTGATCCATGCTTTAGATCAGTGGATAGTTTTTTTTCTGCTTTGGGGTTATTGTATGACGATCCGGATCGTGTTTCATCAGCTGAGACAGAATTGAGACGTTTGAGACAGGGATCAGGTAATGTGGAAAAATATTGTACTCACTTCCGAAGGTGGTCCGCTCAGGTGGGCTGGAACGATTCAGCTTTGAAAAGTTTATTTCTTGCAGGGTTAAGTGAAAGGGTTAAAGATTTGCTGATTGCTTATCCCATACCTGGTAACTTGCAAGAGGCTATGCAATTAGCCATACGGGTGGATAGGAGACTGCGTGCAAGGGTTAATGAGAGTAAATCTGCCTTGTCAGCTCCAAGTTTGGAGAAGGAATGTACTGACATTGCAGAGCCGATGGAAATTGGAGCAATGACACCTCACTCTCGAGAAAAAGAACGCAGATTTACTCAAGGTTTGTGTTTCTACTGTGGTAAATCTGAGCATTTCATTAAGAACTGTGCGCTTCGAATGAATAAAGAGAGAAAAAAAAATGAGGTCAGTTTTGCCCGCATAGCTTGTTTAAACAATAAAGGTGTCTTTCTTTCTGCTACACTGCTGTTGAGGAGGAATTATTGGAGTTTCGGGTATTTGTGGATTGTGGTTCAACTCTCAATGTGATTGATGGGAAATTTTTGGAAAAACTAAAATTAAAACCCAAACTTCTATCTTCTCCTATTAATGTGGTGTCTGTGGATGGTTCTCACTTGAAAAATGTTACTCACCATATCTGTGAATTTCCTCTTACTATTAATGGTGTTCATCAAGAGAATTTGGATTTGGTAGTTTTGAATAATTTACCTTCTCGGTGATTTTGGGGTTACCCTGGTTAAAATTGCACAATCCGGTACTGGATTGGTCTACCAATGAAATTAAGTCCTGGAGTCCTAAGTGTTATGACAAGTGTTGTAACGGGCGTATTGCTGCTGTAGTTAAGGGGGAGTTACCTGTACCTATTCAGGATTTTTGGAAAGTTTTTCTGATAAAGAATCGCAGGTATTGCCTCCTCATAGAGATTATGATTGTGCAATTGAATTTGTCTCTGGAGCGACTCTTCCTAAAAGTCGTTTATTTAATTTGACTATTCCTGAGAGAAAGGCTTTGGAGGAATACATACAGACAAGCTTGGCCGCCGGTCACATTAGGCCTTCCAAATCTCCTGTGGCGGTTCGATTTTTTTTTGTTAAAAAAAAGGACGGCGGTTTACGGCCTTGTCTAGACTTTCGTGAAATTAATAAGATTACTGTACGCAATCCTTACCCACTGCCATTGATTCCTGATTTGTTTAATCAGTTAGTGGGGGCCAAGTGGTTCTCGAAAATTGATCTTCGAGGGGCATACAATTTGTTGCGCATGAAGGAGGGGGATGAATGGAAGACTGCGTTTAACACTCCACTGGGTCATTTTGAGAATCTGGTCATGCCCTTTGGACTTTCCAGTGCTCCAGCATTTTTTCAGAATCTTATTAATGACATCCTTAGACCTTTGATCGGCAGAAGTGTGGTTGTGTATTTGGATGACATTTTGATTTATTCACCGGATTTGGAGTCTCATTGGAGGAGTGTGCGTGAAGTATTACAGTTACTGAGTGATAATTCACTTTTTGCCAAACTAGAAAAATGTGAGTTCGCTGTACAGAGACTTAGTTTTTTGGGCTACATTGTCTCCAGTGAAGGTTTTGAGATGGACCTGGTGAAAGTGCAAGCTGTGCAGGATTGGCCTAGACCTATTGGTGTAAAATCAATACAGAGGTTTTTGGGGTTCGCCAATTATTATAGAAAATTCATAAAAAAATTTTCTGTGATTGCCAAACCTCTGACCGATCTCACCAGAAAAGGTGCTGATGCGGTTCAGTGGACTACTGAGGTCATTGAGGCTTTTGTGTTGCTAAAGGAGAGGTTCAGCTCTGCTCCATCCTTACGCAGCCTGATGTGACTAAACCATTTTTGGTTGAGGTTGATACTTCTTCTGTGGGTGTCGGCGCGGTGTTGTCTCAGGCAAAGACGGATGGAGTACATCCCTGTGCTTTTTTTTTCAAAGAAATTTTCTGAGTCTGAACTAAATTATGATATCGGTAATCGGGAATTGTTGGCAATTAAACTCGCATTTGAACACTGGCGTCATTTTTTGGAGGGAGCGGAATTTCCCGTTCAAGTCTTCACCGATCATAAAAATCTGATCTACCTTGATGCTGCCAAACGCTTGAATGCCCGTCAGGCTAGGTGGGCACTGTTTTTCTCACGGTTTAATTTTACCGTTACTTACATCCCAGGTACTAAAAATGTTAAAGCTGATGCTTTGTCTCGCAGCTTTTCTCCTATGGTGGGTACTGAGGAGGAGGAGGAAAACATCTTGCAAGAGGGGGTTGTTATTGCTGTTTTGGACTCCGTGTTGGAAGATGAGATTCTTAAAGCACAGGAGAATGCCCCATCTAACATGCCGCATGGGAGGTTGTTTGTGCCTGGTACCCTGAGGAGAGATTTGTTTGATGAATGTCATGACTCTCGGTTGGCAGGTCATCCTGGAATCTCTGAGACCAAGAGACTTGTGGGTCGCAGTTTTTGGTGGCCAGGATGGCAGAAGGAAGTCATTAAGTGGGTGCGCCAATGCACTGTGTGTGCTAGATCTAAGTCTTCTCATTCTCCTGCTGCGGGGTTGCTTTGCCCTCTGGAGGTCTCTAGTGCACCTTGGACACATTTGGCTATGGACTTTATTACTGACCTTCCCCCTCTGAGGGTTTCACTGTCATCTGGGTGGTCGTGGACCGTTTTAGCAAGATGTGTCACTTGGTTCCTTTCATCAAGCTGCCCTGCGCTAAGACTCTCGCTAAGGCCTTTGTCAAGGAAATAGTCAGACTACATGGTGTTCCTACTGACATTGCTTCTGATAGGGGACCTCAGTTTGTGGCTCGTTTTTGGCGCGCCTTTTGTGACAGGTTGGGAGTTCATTTGTCGTTTTCATCCGGATATCATCCTGAGTCTAATGGCCAGACAGAAAGGAAAAACCAGGATGTTGAGCAGTTCTTGCGTTGTTTTGTGACTGATAATCAAGAGGGGTGGTCTGAGTTTCTGCCACTTGCTGAGTTTGCTCTTAACAATCATACATCCGCTTCTGCTGGTTGTTCGCCTTTTTTGTTGTTGTACTGGGAGACATCCGTCTTTTGGGTCATTTTCCAAGTTGGGATCGGCTGTACCTGAAGAGGAGAATTTTTCTGGTGTTTTGGAGAGAGTTTGGACTGATGTACGTGGTAATCTTCAGGAGGCTAACAAAAGATCCAAAGTGTATTTTGATAGAAAACGACAAGAGGTTTTGTTTGCTATTGGTGACATGGTTTGGTTGTCCTCTAAGAATCTGCGCTTGAGGATTCCGTCTAAGAAATTGGGTCCCAAGTTTGTAGGGCCCTTTAAGGTGCTTCAGGTTATTAACCAATCTGCTGTTAAGTTGGAGCTTCCTACCTCCTGGAAGATTAATCCGGTGTTTCATGTTTCTCTCTTGAAAAAAGCTGAGGTCTCAGATGGAGACGTCTCGGCCACTGTTCCCCTGGTGGTGGAGGACGGGCAATATGAGATTTCCCGCATCCTAAATTCTAGACGGTATAGAGGGAGTTTGCAGTACCTCGTCGCTTGGAAGGGTTATGGACCCGAGGATAACTCATGGGTGAGGGCGGATGATGTTTCTGCGTCTAGACTTGTCAGAGCGTTTCACAAGAGGTTTCCGGATAAGCCTAAGTCCTAGGGGATCCGGAGGATCCTCTTAGAAGGGAGGGTACTGTTAGAACCCTCTTGTTAGGTTTTGTTTCAGTTTGCTGTCACATGACCTTTTTTCCCTATTTAGTCTGGCTCCGCCCTTCTGGCTTTGCTGGACTTCATTGTATTATCTACTCTTAAGCTAGCCAGGTGCTTAGGTGCCTTACTCTGTCAGTTTTGCTTGATCTTAGGATCTCTTAGTATTTGTTTTCTGTTTTATATTCCCTGCTACACTTTCTGTTAGGAGGTGTCCATCTTTTCACCCAGTCCCTAGATATTGTAGGGATTCCTCCCTCGCAACTATAGGTCTTCGTTCAGACTAGCTGAGGACTTTAGCGGGTCTGGTCGCAGGATCAGGTTCCCCGTTACATCGTAGGGATCAAGCTCAGTCCTATTGTAGGAACAGAATTCCCACCCTTCCTTAGTGCTTGTAGCAGATCATAACAAAAGACATAGCTGAACTGGAGTGGGTGCAGAGAAGAGCGGCCTAGGTTATTAGAGAACTGGGGGGTCTGCAATACCAGGACAGGTTATTACACTTGGGGTTATTTAGTTTGGAAAAATGAAGGCTTAGGGGTGATCTTATTACAATGTATAAATATATGAGGGGACAGTACAAAGACCTTTCTAATGACCTTTTTACTCTTAGACCTGTGACGGGGACAAGGGGGCATCCTCTACGTCTGGAGAAAAGAAGGTTTAGCCATAATCACAGACGCAGATTCTTTACTGTAAGAGCAGTGAGACTATGGAACTCTCTGCCGTATAATGTTGTAATGAGTGACTCCCTACTAAAATTTAAGAAGAGACTGGATGCCTTTCTTGAAAAGTATAATATTACAGGCTATATTCACTAGTTTCCTAGATATTGTGTTGATCCAGGGAGCTAGTCTGATTGCCGTATGTGGAGTCGGGAAGGAATTTTTTTCCCCAATGTGAAGCTTACTGTTTGCCACTTGGGTTTTTTTTTTGCCTTCCTCTGGATCAACATGTTAGGGCAGGTTAGGATAGGATATTGGTTGAACTAGATGGAATTAAAGTCTTCCTTCAACCTTAATAACTATGTTACTATGTTACTATGAAACCATGCATACGAGGATGGGGATGAGGCGGCCATGCATACCAGGATAGGGATGAGGGGACCATGCATATCAGGATAGGACTGAGGGGGCCATGCATACCAGTATAGGACTGAGGGGGCCATGCATACAAGGATGGGGATGAGGGGGCCATGCATACCAGGATGGGGATGAGGGGGCCATGCATACCAGGATAGGGATGAGTAGGCCATGCATACCAGGATGGTGATGAGGGGACCATGTATACCAGAAATGGGGATGAGGGGACCATGTATACCAGAAATATGGATGAGGGAACCATGTATACCAGGATGGGGATGAGGGGGCCATCTATACCAGAATGGGAATGAGTGGGCCATGTATACCAGAATGGGGATGAGGAGCCCATGTAAACTAAAATGGGGATGAGGGGGCCATGTATACCAGGATGGTGATGAGGGGACCATGTATACCTGGATTAGGGACATATATATACCAGGATGGGGGATAATAAGAAAGAATTGATCACATTTTTTGTTTCAAATTTTTTTCTATTTTCCTCCTCTAAAACCTAGGTGCATCTTATAGTCCGAAAGATACGGTATTCAAATTTGGTATTGCCATGTTCTTGTAGACCTGAAGAGTCATTTTGCCAGGCTATTTTTACAAGAATGTCAACAAATCAAAACCCAAAAAACAATAGCAGCATTGTGTGTTTTTCACCAATGTATCCATCTTATATTTTTTCTGTTATTTAATACATTGTATTAATTGTGTTATAACTAGAAGGCGTCCCATAAAAACATTTTTTATATAGCTATGCTGATGTAAAAATAAAAAAAACTATTGGAATAAAGGGAAAAAAGGCAAAAAAAATAATTCAGTTCATAAGATTTTAAATAAATATTTATTTTTTTCTAAATAGCATTTCGAAGAATATGGATTTTTGTAGAATTCAATTCCACTTGAATACATAAATTTGCTTATTACTATGACCCTGTTACACACATCTACTGTGCAGAGAAGTCTGGCCAAAAACGGTCTTCATCATAGAGTTGACACCAAAAACCATACAGTCCACATGGAAACAAGGCCAAGATATATTAGACTTTAGTCTAGTAAAGAATTCACATTAGGTTCCCATAGAGTTTGGACTGTATAAGGGAGGATTGGTCCTGAAAACGAGAATTGCCTTAACGTGGCTTCCAGGTACACATGAATTGGCCAATTTATGCGCTAAGCATTCTCTTTTTTTCATATTTCTAGTGCAGCAAAGCAATTAAATTTTCATATTTCATGTTTGCATGCTATAGCACTGCAGAGTGCTGCCTTGTTTGTTTGATTGTATATTAGTTGGCGACTCTAGGTAGGCACTTGTTCACAACTAATTCATGTTTGGATGTGACGGTCAGTTTTTGGATTTGTTTTCATCATAGAGTTGACACTAAAAACCATACAGTCCACATGGAAACAAGGCCAAATGACTCAACTATGTATCAAAGCATAGGAACTGTGAGTGCTAAAAATAGTAGCAAGTGCTCCTGTATTTTAAATATTTGTCATTAACAAAAGACAGTTTATTCGTGGAAAATCTGAAGAGCCGTAAAATAATGAGTGTCTGCAGGTAACAGTCAAGCATGGTGGAGGTTCTTTGCAAGTTTGGGCGGCATTTCAGATTGAGTTTGGAATTTGATCAGGATTAATGGTATTCTCAATGGTGACAATTACAAGCAGATACATATCAATTATTCAATACAATTAGTAAGGCATCTAATTGGCTCCATATTTACTCTGCTGTTTGTCAAGAAATGTCTTCACCATAAAAAAAGAACAAGGAGTCCTGGAATTGATTATGTGGCCCGAAGAGCCCTGATCTCTTCATCATTGAGTCTGTCTAGGATTGCATGAATAGGCAAAAGGATTTGTGCAAGGCTACATTCACAGAAGTTCAAAAAGTATTCAACGGAAAAGCAGCACCCACCTGATCCTTAGGTTAAAAGTCCTTAATTGCATACATCTGGACATCATTCTAGCAGCATGCAGGTAAAACAAGAGAGTTAGACAGGTGTGGAACACAGACTACAACAATGCTGAAGAGTTGTGGACAGCTCTGAAAGAGCAGGCAGATATGTGGCTGACATCGCTGAACCTACAGCCAGGCATTGTCGTGTGTGATAATGTCCATAACCTGGTGGCAGCTCTGAGTCGAGGGGAGCTCACACGCGTACAATGCCTGGCCCATGTGCTTAACTTCGTGGTTCAGCGGTTTCTCAAAATCTACCTGGAGCTGCCGGATCGGCTTGTGAAAGTATGCAGCCTGTGTGCCCATTTTAGAAACTCAGCTACAGCTTTAGCCGCCCTTGCAGTGCTTCAACAGCGTTTGCAGATTCCGGCTCACCAACTGGTGTGTGATGTCCCCACGCATTGGAACTCTACACTGCATATGCTGGAAAGGATTTGTGAGCAGAAGTGGGAAGTTGTTGAGTACCAGCATCAACAAGGACATCGGTTTTCAGTTCAGACTCCACACATAAGACCTCAGAACTGGACATTGATGTCAGACAAATGTCAGACATATGTTCCATCCTACAAAACTTTGAGGAGTCCACCAAGATGGTGAGCGGCGATTACGCCATATTTAGCGTAAACCCTATGAATTCTGACAGGAAACGAGGAACAGAGAGGACAATCGGAGGGACAACTGAATGAGTTGGTGGTAAATATCTCATCAACTGAGCTATCTGATGTTGAATTAGACATTTTATCTAGAGGCTTGTCTTTTTGTCCATCTAATTTTCCGGATTGGTTTGGTGTAGAATGTGATTTGCAGGCTTTCTTTAAAAGGTTAAGATTGTCATCATTCTTCTCTGACAAAGTTAACATAAATACTGCTAATGTCGATGGTAATATACAAGGCTTTTCTTTACAGAGTGTGGGATTGTACAATAAGAGTAATTTTCAACCTCCCAATCATAATCATTTTGTGGAATCCTATATTGAACTAGTTCAGAGAAATGTCGAAAAATTAAGATGTGGGTCTAGGTGTAAGGTAACCTTTAATTTGTCTTCACAAGAAACAAATGCCCTGAATGATTTGGCTAACAATACTTCAATCACAATAAAGCCAGCCGATAAAGGCGGGGCGGTAGTGGTGATGGATAGTAATAAATATAAGGCAGAAATTTTACGCCAACTTAGTGATGAAGCTGTGTATGAACGATTATCACATGACCCTACTTTATGTTTCCTGAGAGAATTACAGTCTCTGGTCAATGATTCTTTATGTTCCGGTCTCATTGACCAGAAACTGTTAGATTACTTGATTGTGGAAAAACCTGTGATCCCAGTACTGTATGCACTCCCTAAAATTCATAAAGATTTGATGAATCCCCAGGACACCATATTGTTTCCGGGAGGGGATCTTTATTTAACAAGGTGGCTATCTTTTTAGATCGAGTGCTGCGGAGATATGCTGTTTTGGCACGATCTTATATTAAGTACACTAATGATTTCCTGGACAAAATTGATAATGTTGGAGTTACAAAATCTACTATTTTGGCATCATTCGATGTTGTATTGTTATACACATCAATAGAACATGAGAAAGGTCTACATGCTGTCTCTATAGTGCTATCAGGCTCGGACGTGGCTCCAGAGTGTGCACAGCTTGTCCTCACGCTGCTGGAATTCATCCTCAGGAGAAATTATTTTCTCTTTGGGGATGATTTTTTTCCTGCAGCGGCGTGGTACTGCCATGGGGTCTAATGTGGCCCCCACTTATGCTAACATCTACATGGCGGTACTGGAGGATGAGTTTGTGTACAATTCCAGCTTCTGTAGCCATGTCCGGGCCTGGTGGCGCTATATTGACGATATTTTTGTGGTGTGGGAGGGTGGTCCTGATAGGTCATGCGATTTTCAATCTGAATTGAATCAAATGTATCCTGAGCTAAAATTTACTCTGTCACACTCATTGACACAAATACAGTTCCTCAATACTTTGGTATATAAGGATGGTGGGGTTTTGAAAACGGATTTATTTGTGAAGAACACGGACAGGAACAGTCTCTTGCTATATAACAGTAACCACCCTAAGAGAATGGTGAGTTCTCTACCGTGGAGTTAGTTATTACGTGTGAGAAGGATTGTATCTGATGAGGACATTTTTGATCAACGATTAGATAATATGTGTCATAAATTTATGGCAAGAGGATATCCAAAGAAAGAAGTAGTGGGATACAAGATAAGAGCCTTGAATACTACATGGAAGGCTGCTCGCCATATGACTAATGCTAAACAGTACAAGAAGTTTGTATCTACGTTTAATCCTGCCAGTGATCGGATTTGTTCCATTCTTAGAAAACATTGGGCTCTAGTACAACGTGGTTTACCGTCTGTTTCTGAGTTTGAAGCTCCACTGATTATGTCTTTCCGCAGGGGTCGGAATCTGCGTGATAAATTAGTTAAGTCTGATTTTGGTCCAACTAAGGTGTCGATCCAACGTACCCTTAATACTCCCCGTAATGGGAATTTTCCTTGTTTGGGGTGTGCGTGTTGCAATAACATGCTTAAAGGGGATTTTTTTTGCCATTCTCAAACTTGTGTAAGCTTTTCAGGGGATATAGCTCCGGGATCGCCGTCTCGGGTAGACGGAGTGGCATAGACACAGTTCACTCACAGACAGCAATTCTGGTACAACTGGCCGCAACCAGCTTTATTGTAAGTCCACAGCAAACAAACATGAGCAAAACCAACTCATAAACCAAAATCCTGAGCCTCTCCGGCTACTCACTACACACAGATAGTTTCCCTCACTCTCAGGGCCCAGACTCTACCAGCCTTGCCCAAAACAACACATATATTCAGCATTTACCAGCATGTGGTTTCCCGGAGACTCCTGCAGTGTCTGGAGTCACATCCAGACTGAGAGAGCTCAATGTCTGTGTTCTCAGCCACCTACTTCTGGCTGCCTAATTAAAACCTGAGCGGCTTCAGGTTTGAGCTGCAAGCCTGTACTGAATGCAAGGTGTAGTGAACTTTCTCCACCACTAGGTTTACAAAGCCATACATTTCCCTTATGCCAGTCAGCTAAGTACCTAGGCGAGATGTACACCCCATCCAATACATACCCCTTCACTGTCTCAGACTTGTAAAAAGATTTTTTTGAAGGAGAGGTACTCTTGTACATCAAGTTTTGTTATATACATGATTGTTATTTTGCGACTCAGTTGTGTTAAGTGAGTTCGCACACATCGCCATATAGCACTGCGGCACTCCTTCTAGCGGCTCTGTGGATTAACAGAGTTCGCACATATTGCCACAGCGCGTTACGGCGTTTATTTTGGCAACTCTGCAGGATAACAGAGTTCGCTTCTTGCGCCATTTTACTAGCAGCAGGCTCCGCCTGCACGGTGGACCTCGGGCTTCGAACGCACCTCTCCACATCTTATATTTGGTGCGTTCCGCAGACCCTAACATAATATTAGCGCCAGGGTCTGGCTAGTAAAATGGCGGATGAACAGCGTTTACAGCTGTACATCCAGCAGCTGGAGGGTAGGTTGGCGGCTCTTGAGCGCACAACCTCAGCTGTGGATGTTACCGCAGTCGCTGTTCAGGCTGCTAGCATAGCTGCAGCCAGTTTGTCCTCTGCCACCTCTGTCCCTACATTGTCCCACCTCCCGCTTCCAGACAAGTTTGCTGGTGACAGCAAGCAATGTCGGGGATTCATGAGTCAGTGCTCCATACACCTCGAGCTTCTGGCTGCACGTTTCCCCACGGATCGGGCACAAGTGGGCTTTGTGATAGCTCTTCTGTCAGGCAGAGCGTTGGAGTGGGCAACGCCGCTGTGGGAGCGCGACGACCGTGTGGTGCGGAGTGCTTCTCGTTTTCTGGAGGCTCTGAAAAAGGTTTTTCTAGGACCTCAGGTCACCCACGATATGACGCTCAAACTGCTGGCAAGTACCCAGGGTTCGGCTTTGGTCAGCCATTTTGCTGTCCAATTTCGGACTCTGGCCTCGGAATTAGAGTGGCCAGATAAAGTTCTCATTCCCGTGTTCTGGAGAGGACTGGCGGGTCATGTGAATGACGCCTTGGCTACCAGGGAGATTCCTGCCACACTGGAGAAGCTTATCGCTATTTCCACCCGCGTCGACCTCCGTTTCCACGAGCGGAGGCTGGAACGTGCCCAGTGTAGGCAGAGTGTCCGGTTGGCTCCTACCTTCGCCACCCCTCTGGAGTCGCCTGTTCAGGCGCCCGACCTTCAGGAGGTTGCTCCTGCAGGATCTAAATCTCGGGTCACTCGTCCATCCCCGATTTGTTATATTTGCCAGCAGCAGGGACATTTTGCCAACCGATGTCCACAGCGGCTGAATAAACGGTCGCGCCCAGTAACCGTAGGAACAGGGTCACTGGACGCCATGAGTTTTGCCCCTAAAGTGCTCCTCAATGGGATAATTACCCACGGTTCTACCACCCTACCCGTCAAGCTGTGTGTGGATTCTGGGGCAGAGGGGAATTTTATGTCATCCTCCTTTGCTTCTCGCCACACCATGCCTTTGGTGTTGCTGGCTGAACCAGTATCGGTACGGGTGTTGAACGGAGCAATTTTGCCCTCACAAATCACCCATCAGTCTGTCCCACTCACCTTGTCTATGTCTCCTTCCCATCAGGAGAATATATCATTTTTTATCCTCCCTGAGGGTATAGATGAGGTTTTGTTGGGATTACCCTGGCTCCGCCACCACTCTCCCCATATTGAGTGGTCTTCAGGGAGAATTCTGGTTTGGGGTAATTTATGTAAAGGCAAATGCATTAGGGACAGCGTGCAGGTCAACACCACTGAGATACAAATAGACCTCTCTCCTCTTCCCAAGGTCTATTGGTCTTATGCCGACGTTTTCTCGAAGAAGGCTGCGGAGACTCTTTCGCCTCATCGCCCCTATGACTGTCCTAACGACCTCTTGCCTGGAGCTGAGCCTCCTAGAGGAAGGGTTTATCCCCTCTCTCTTCCTGAGACAGAGGCCATGTCCCAATATATTCAGGAGAACTTGGCAAGGGGATTCATTAGGAAGTTGGTGTCACCAGCGGGAGCGGGGTTCTTCTTTGTGCAGAAGAAGAATGGAGAATTACGTCCGTGCATTGATTATAGGGGTCTCAACGCTATCACCGTGAAAAATAAGTATCCTTTGCCGCTAATCTCTGAGCTCTTTGACAGGCTTCGGGGAGCAAGGGTATTTACTAAGCTAGACCTGCGGGGTGCGTATAACCTGATTCGCATCCGTGAGGGGGACGAATGGAAGACGGCATTTAACACCAGGGATGGGCATTATGAATATCTGATAATGCCCTTTGGCCTCTGTAATGCCCCAGCTGTCTTCCAAGACTTTGTGAACGACATCTTCCGGGATATGTTGACCACCTCGGTGGTAGTCTATCTGGATGACATTCTCATCTTTTCTCCAGATATGGCCTCCCACCGGAGAGATGTCTGCAAGGTTTTCGACCTCTTGCGAGTAAATTCCTTATATGTGAAGTTGGAGAAGTGCATGTTTGAGCAGGAGTCTTTACCTTTCCTGGGCTATATCATCTCCACCCAGGGATTGGCTATGGATCCTACCAAACTACAGGCTGTGATGGATTGGCAAGAACCCCACTCCCTTAAGGCGGTGCAGCGCTTTATGGGGTTCATTAACTACTATCGCCAATTCATTCCCCACTTCTCTACTTTGGTAGCTCCCTTGGTAGCCCTCACCAAGAAGGGAGCTAATCCCAAGTTGTGGTCAGAGGAGGTCACCAAGGCGTTCTCCTCCATCAAGTCGCATTTCTCCAGTGCTCCCATCTTACATCGCCCCGATGTCGATAAACCGTTTATCTTAGAGGTGGATGCATCTTCTGTTGGTGCTGGAGCAGTCCTTTTTCAAAAGGATGCCCAGGGTCGGAAGCATCCCTGCTTCTTCTTTTCCAAGACCTTTACATCAGCAGAGAGGAATTATTCCATCGGGGACAGGGAGTTACTGGCTATGAAGTTGGCCTTCTCCGAGTGGAGACATCTTCTGGAGGGGGCTCGCTTCCCCTTCCAAGTATTCACGGACCACAAGAACTTGGTGTATTTGCAGACAGCCCAGCGGCTAAATTCCCGTCAGGCCAGATGGTCCTTGTTTTTCTCCCGGTTCCATTTCACCCTCTATTTCCTCTCCGGTGAGAAGAACATTCGCGCAGACGCTCTATCCCGCTCCGTGGTGTCCTCTGAGGAGGTAGAGGAGGAGCCTCGGCTTATTGTCCCCACAGAAAGTCTAAGAACGGTGGCTCCGGTTTCGCTTGAGTCTGTGCCTTCGGGCAAGACTTTTGTGCCCACCAATTTGCGACCGGAAGTACTCTCTTGGGCACATTCGTCCAGGGTGGGTGGACATTTTGGGACAAAAATGACTTCTGAGTTGCTGGCGAGGACATACTGATGGCCGCAGATGGCCCGTGACGTCAGGGAATACGTTCAGGCGTGCGTCTCCTGCGCCAAGAATAAGTCCCCTCGACAACGGCCAGCTGGGTTACTTTTCCCTTTACCGGTGGCAGACAGGCCTTGGGAGATGGTCGGGATGGATTTTTTGGTGGGCTTACCCAAGTCTCGGGGCTGCACCATCATCTGGGTGATAACTGACCACTTCTCCAAAATGGTGCACTTAGTGCCGTTACCACGGTTACCGTCTGCATGGGCCTTGGCAGCATTATTCATTAGGCATATTTTCCACCTACACGGTATGCCAGACAAAATTGTCAGTGATCGAGGTCCCCAGTTTGCGTCTCGGTTCTGGAGAGAGCTGTGTCGTTTACTCAGCATTGAGTTGAATCTCTCCTCTGCATACCATCCCGAGACGAATGGGTTGGTAGAGAGGGTCAACCAGACCTTGGTCACATACTTGCGACATTTTGTCTCTGCCAGGCAGGATGACTGGGCATCCTTGCTACTGTGGGCTGAGTTCGCTCTAAATAATGCTGTGGCTGACTCCACCGGACAGACCCCATTCCTCCTGAACTACGGTCAGCATCCGCGGGTACCAGTGCCCATGCCCGTGTCTTCCGCCGATTCCAGGGTGGCCGACTGGGCTGTGGAGGCACGGGACATTTGGTACCGCACCCAGGATGCCATTCAGGCTTCCAAAGAGAGGATGAGGTCTTCGGCCGATGCCCATCGGCGCCCCGCTCCTACATTTGCTCCGTGTGACCTAGTGTGGCTTTCTGCCCGAAACATCAGGCTACGTGTAGAGTCCACCAAGTTGGCATCTTGCTTTTTGGGCCCCTTTAAAGTTCTTGAGCAGGTGAACCCGGTGGTTTACTGCCTAGCCCTTCCGCCTCGCCTTGGTATCACTTACACCTTTCACGTGTCCCTCCTGAAACCCGTGGCCATTTCCCGGTTTTCCGAGTCATCTGCCGGGACGTTGGATTCATCTACCGACGATCATCAGGTGAACGCCATTGTTGGGTGCAAGGTGGTACGAGGCAAAAAATTTTATTTGGTGGATTGGAGGGGTTATGGGCCTGAGGATAGGTCCTGGGAGCCTGCCGAGCATGTTCACGCTTCGCAGCTCACCACTGCCTTTGAGCACAGCGAGGCCCAAAGAAGGGGGGCCCTAGGAGGGGGGGTAATGTTAGGGTTCGAGTTCCCGCTGCTGCACAAGGGGAGTCTCGAACCGGTCCCACTGCGGTCCCCCATTCCTCTCCGGCCGCAGTGGAGCCTGCTCAGCAGAGACGTTGGTCCCAGCGTCTTGCCCATTCCAGTACTGTGCAGAGACTTGCTGCTGCCTCTCCTGGATCTGCTATTATAGCCAGTACTGGAGCAGACGTCTTTGGGACGAAGTCCTGCGTTTCCCCTTCTGAGCATGCCCAGGGTAAGATCTCTCATTGGAGATCTGGGGGCACATGTTCAGGTACTGCAGCATCTCCTATTGGTCCGCCAGGAAGGTCATGAAACTACATGTGTTTGGAACAGTTTCTCATTGGTCCTTGTTTCTGGCAGGTCCTGTAGCTGTTGCTATAAAAGGGTGGCATGGCTGGGCCACCATGCGCTAATATCAATCATTATATGCTTAGCGCCAGTGTGGTCATGCGTGTGTGTGGTTAGGGCCTGGCTGAAATAAGCCCCCAGAATACCGACTTAATCGGTGAGGAGTTTGGTATGCTAGCTGGTCAGGGTCGGTGTCCTAGATGCCCTAGATTGCCGGCATAACCGGTGAGGAGTTTGATTGCCGTATTCAGGGCCTGGCGTTCAGACGCCATAGATTGCGGGTGACTCCCGCGAGGACATTAGCGCATGATCACGTTCTATGTTCGCTTAGCTGTTCACTGTGTACCTGGGTGCCTGACAGGACACAGAAGTTTGTCTCAGCGGCTCTGTGAACAGGGTTCGCTTTCAACGCTAGACAGCGCCCTAGCGTGTTTATTTTGCGACTCAGTTGTGTTAATTGAGTTCGCACACATCGCCATATAGAACTGCGGCACTCCTTCTAGCGGCTCTGTGGATTAACAGAGTTCGCACATATTGCCACAGCGCGTTACGGCGTTAATTTTGGCGACTCTGCGGGATAACAGAGTTCGCTTCTTGCGCCATTTTACTAGCAGCAGGCTCCGCCTGCACGGTGGACCCCGGGCTGCGAACGCACCTCTCCACATCTTATATTTGGTGCGTTCCGCAGACCCTAACAATGCGGGCTTGTATACGTTTGGGAGACGACTATGGAAGTGAGGGCTCGTATAAGCAAACATAAGAGCACTATTAGGACGAAACTTACTGATTTACCTGTTCCGAAACACTTTATAGATTACAGACATTCGGTAAATCAACTCAGGTTTAGAGTTATTGATAGTGTTCCGATACTTAGGAGAGGTGGTGACAGGATAAGATTACTTAAAAATAAAGAGCTGAGATGGATTCATACATTGGGCTCTTTACAAACTGGCGGCTTGAATATTGAGTTTAATCTACACAATATGTGAATTGGCTCTTGGATTTCCCCTATGTATGGATATGGATTGATACAATTTTTCCTTTTTTGACTATGTTTTAATTTTTTTCTTTTTCTTGTTTTTTTAGGTTTTACTAGGCATTTTGGTGGACAAGGGGTTCTGAGATGATTCCGAATGTATGGAGTGCTTGTATGCATTGATTTTGTCCCCTCTCTCCCTTGTTCCCAACTGTCCTTATTTTTCTTTTTTTTCCTGTATCAATAAAGATCATGCTACTATCATTCAGTTTTTGCTATATCGTTGAGCTTTTCCTCCCCCCTTGTTTGTATCTGAGATATGGATATATCTATGACACATGAATAGGTATGGAGATCTATTATATGTTTGCCCTATGGTTACACATATAAGTTATTTAAGCGGTTTATTTGAACATCTTTGAGAGCGGTGTATAGCTGCGATTATTTTTGTGCCATTTTGCGCATGCGCCGCTTCTTGGCTGTTTCCTGGGTAACCCTGAGGGTGGTTGATGTGTGCAGTGACGCGGATGTGTCTGCGCACCTGAGGTGGCACCACGTGGGGTGCTTTTTCCGGTGCTCTGATGCGCCTGCGCGCAATGCATCTCTGGGAGTTCTGGTGGTCTGTGATCGGGCCTATCCGGCGTCTCTTGTCTGTGACGCTTATAGCGTTCTGGATCTCTGATATGGTTATGGCGATAGGTAAGTGCGGCAGCACAATTTGAGAGCAGAGAGCTGGTTGATTGGCTATTCTTTCTGGTGCTCTTTTTCTTACTTACCTTATTGGATCCATCGCTCTGACATGTTTGTTAGTGGGGCTATGATTGGCTGGCGTTTCCATGACAACACTATAGCGCTATTGTTATGTATGTGCAATAAACGTGTAAATATAGTTTTGATTTTATATGTATATGACTTGAGTCAGTATGTATATAATATAGAAGAAAAGTTTTTTGGATAAGTCTGATCTCTGTTATATACCATTTTCTGTATATGATTGTTTACATGGGCGGTAACTGGAAAGTGATTGGTGCTGGGAACAGCTCCACACTATGTAAGACGGCCCTTTTTATATATTTGTATATACTTAAAAAGACCAATGTGTGGTTGAAACGTCATTTTTTATGGCTGAATAAAGTTTTTTCTACCTCATACACCTGGATGGAGCGCTGTTCTTCTTTTTTTTTTTCACAGGTTGGTCACACTAGTCAAACATAGTGTTTGACAAGTGTGACCAACTTTTTACTATTGATGCTGCCTACGCCACATCAATAGTAAAAAGAATGTTAAAATAATAAAAAAAATAAAAAATCGTGATATTCTCACCTTCCGGCGGCCCCCACAGCCTTCCTGGTCCTTGCAATGCTCTTGGCAACTCCCGTTCCCAGTGATGCCTGGCGACAATGACCCCAGATGACGTAGCATCATGCGAGACCGCTACGTCATCTGGGGTCATTGTCACAAGGCATCACTTGGAATGGGAGTTGCCGGAAGCATCGCTGAGCAGCGGGAAAGCTGCGGGGGCCGCCGGAAGGTGAGAATATCACTATTTTTTTATTTTAATTATTGTTTTAACAGGGATATGGTACCCAGTCTCCTCTCCTCCAGACCCTGGGTGCCATCCGCACATGAACCGCTCACTTTGCGCATGGTGGGCATAGCCACATGCGGAAAGTAAGCGGTTCAATGCATTCCTATGGCCGCGGAATCGCCACGATTCCGCAAAATTAATGAACATGCTGCATTTTTTTCCACGATGTGTTTTTTTCGCGGAAAAAAACGCAACATGTGCAAAAAAATTGCGGAATGCATTGTAATCATAGAATTCTTAATGCATACGTTTTTTAAGCATTTTTGCAGCGGAAAACTGCCGCAAAAATGCTAAAAAAATACGAAAATTCCTGGACATGTGCACACAGCCTAACACTCTGTTCGAATTCATGGAGACTTGCAAATTTCAGGAAATTTGACTCTCCTCTGCAGATTAATCTGCTTATTTATGCTTGAAAGGCTTCTTCATCTCACTGGTGATCAAAAAAGACAGCACATGGGCTCAGGAAGCAAATAGATATAAAGCTTAGTTCACAAAACAGTGCACCGTTTCTACCCATAGATGGGTCTTTGTCAAACAGATTACACAACAGTGCATGGCATGGTATACAAAGGAGATACAGTGGGTGCAGAAAGTATTCAGACCCCTTTAAATTTTTCACTCTTTGTTTCATTGCAGCCATTTGGTAAATTCAAAAAAGTTCATTTTTTTTCTCATTAATGTATACTCTGCACCCCATCTTGACTGAAAAAAAACAGAAATGTAGACATTTTTGCAAATTTATCAAAAAAGAAAAACTGAAATATCACATGGTCATAAGTATTCAGACCTTTTGCTCAGTATTGAGTAGAAACACCATTTGAGCTAGTACAGCCATGAGTCATCTTGGGAATGATGCAACAAGTTTTTCACATCTGGATTTGGGGATCCTCTGCCAGTTTTCCTTGCAGATCCTCTCCAGTTCTGTCAGGTTGGATGGTGAACGTTGGTGGACAGCAATTTTCAGGTCTCTCCAGAGATGCTCAATTGGGTTTAGGTCAGGGCTCTGGCTGGGCCAGTCAAGAATGGTCACAGATTTATACTGAAGCCACTCCTTTGTCATTTTAGCAGTGTGCTTAGGGTCATTGTCTTGTTGGAAGGTGAACCTTCAGCCAAGTCTGAGGTCCAGAGCACTCTGGAAGAGGTTTTCATCCAGGATATCTCTGTACTTGGCCGCATTCATGTTTCCTTCAATTGCAACCAGTCGTACTGTCTCTGCAGCTGAAAAACACCCCCATAGCTTGATGCTGCTACCACCATGTTTCACTGTTGGGACTGTATTGTGCAGGTGATGAGCAGTGCCTGGTTTTCTCCACACATACCGCTTAGAATTATCATCAAAAAGTACTATCTTTGTCTCATCAGACCAGAGAATCTTATTTCTCATAGTCTGGGAGTCCTTCATGTGTTTTTTTTAGCAAACTCTATGCGAGCTTTCATATGTCTGGCACTGAGCAGAGGCTTCTGTAGGGCCACTCTGCCATAAAGGCCCAAATGGTGGAGGTCTGCAGTGATAGTTGACTTTGTGGAACTTTCTCCCTTCTGCCTACTGCATCTGTGGAGCTCAGCTTCAGTGATCTTGGGGTTCTTCTTTACCTCTCTCACCAAGTCTCTTCACCTACAATTGCTCAGTTTGGTTGGATGGCCAGGTCCCAAACTTCTTCCATTTAAGGATCATTGAGGCCACTGTGCTCTTAGAAACCTTGAGTACTGCAGAAATTCTTTTGTAACCTTGGCCAGATATGGCCTTGCCACAATTCTGTCTCTGAGCTTCTTGGCCAGTTCTTTTGACCTCATTTGTTCTGACATGCACTGTGAGCTGTGAGGTCTTATACAGACAGGTGTGTGCCTTTACAAATCAAGTCCTATCAGTTTCACAGCTGGACTCCAATGAAGGAGTAGAATCATCACAAGGAGGATCACAAGGAAATGGACAGCATGTGACTTAAATATGAGTGTCTGAGCAAAGGGTCTGAATACTTATGACCATGTGATATTTCAGGATTTTTTTTTAATACATTTTTAAAAATTTCTACATTTCTGTTTTTTCAGTCAAGATGGGGTGCAGAGTGAACATTAATGAGAAAAAAAATAAACTTTTTTGAATTTACCAAATGGCTGCAATGAAACAAAGATTGAAAAATGTAAAGGGGTTTGAATACTTTCCATATTCACTGTAAGGCATTACAACCCAATATGTAAGCAACTCATTAGGTATAAATTATTACATACATCACATGTTATGCCGTAGTTACCAATAATAACCATGTAAACACTCATAATATATAACTCATATAAGTTGTTGTTGAAAAAACGCTGCTGATATTAAAACACAGTATAAAACAAAACATTAGTGATGACCGAACATGTTTTGATAACGTGTTATCCGAGCATGCTCTGGTATTATCCGAGTATCTTGAATAAGAAGATGAACTTGACACCCAGGTAGTTGTGATAAGAGTAGACTTTAATGTATATATTACAGTACAGGTGTGACGTTTCGGTCCTTATGGACCTTCATCAGAGTATTAAAAAAATTGTTACAAACAGAGAAAAAAATATACTGTATGTATAAACAAAAGTATACACATCCATTGCAGTTAATGTAGGTGAATATCATATTCCATGATGAGCTATTTAATGGTCCTTACCTGTCAGTTGATGATGGAAGGGAGCACAGTGTAGTGCTAGCAGCATGAACGCTGTCTCCACCGCTTGTTCAGAGATGTGCTAGTGTGCAGAGGTGAACTCCTTGACTAAAAAGACCAGGGGTGGGGTTTGCCGTGCAAATCAGCCAATCGGACTGCTGGCACATGACCGGAAGTGACGTCGCTAGTGAGGTGGACAGGTCCTGTGCGGCTGGGAAAGAGCCAGGCTGCAGAGCTTGCGTGTCAGCACTTAGGAGATGTTTTCCACAATATACAGCAATGGGAAAGGTGCGGTAAACTAGTACTAAACAGTAGAGACTCAGAGTGCGGGAATACATGTTGCAGTTGTAATGGGGTCCAAGGTGGTAGTCATGGCAAGGGGCTGTTTTTCTGACACGCCCTGGCACTTCGCTGCATTAATACAATGTCCCTTCTCTGGTGCGGTGTGTGCGGTGCTTTTCACTCACTTGTGGGTCACAGTCCTCGTCAGCTTGCAGGATCCTGGTCTTCTGCAGAAACACACAAAGATCACCAGAGTCCAAGTTTAACAAAACAACTTTACTCAGCTCGTCCAGTTTAGATACAGACACCGCACAGCAATCTTCATACAGGATGGATATTCCTGTCCCTAGTTTCTCCTGTCAACACTTGTTCCCGTAACATATCCTCCTGTACCACAGCTCCCTGAGTAGCTGGTCTAGCTTGTTCCTGGGGCTTCCCATCCATTTTCCCCATCCTGGGCGAAAGTAAAGTATACCGCTGCCCATCCTTGTCAGACCATAAGTCTCGGACGTCACGGAAGTTTCCCATAAGTCTAGCCGCTGTTTCTCTCATGCTGCACTGTTTTGCTCGTGACTGTGTGTCTGTCCACCCATAGGGCCTGAATTGATGAGCCTCTGTTATGACACAGCTTCTTACCACAACCTCACTGTTCTTCTTCCTATTACACACTACTACCCACTAATACCTCAGGAACACACTCTCCTCACCCTTTGCTAGCTCCTCCCACTACCTATTCCCCTATTGGCTTAATTATTTCCTATCTTAACTAAATCTGATCTTCTATTCTACAGTGCCCCCAACTGTTATGTTTCAGTAACTGAGGAGAAATAGCAAAAATAGCCAAAGTCGCAATACACCAGAGAGGCTGGAAACTATTGGGTTGCAGGACCCTGAACTAACCGCCACACTAGAAGTAGCCGTGGACCGTACCTACGGTGATCCTAGATGCCTCGTCACAGCCGGAGAGATAGCTACACCTAAAGGCAGAAAGATGAAAGCTAACTGCCCCATAGCAGAATCCCCAAAGAAATAGGAAGCCCCCAAACATGTAATGGTGGTTAGACAAAAGGAAAATACGAACACAGACAAAAAATAGAATGAGCAAACGCTGGGGCCCAATACTGTCTAGATAGAAAAGTATAGGAAAGAATTCTGACTGCAACCCACAAAAACTCTGACAAAAATACCAACACTTCTGATTAACAAAAAACCTGAGATCACACGACCTCTACCACCTAAATCAGATCTCTTGTGTAAGACACAGCAATTCAGCAAATAAAAGGTGTCACTGGAACAGAGCAAAAGTGCAAACACAACTGAGCACAAATGCAGAGCCAGGCCCCAAAAGGGGACCAGGCTGAAGTCTGCTGCAAGGCAGCAAACCAACAAGGAAAATCCAACCAGAGGAAAATAAACAGCAAATCACTTATCTGAATGAAAGCAGTGATGCAAGCTGAGCTCCAAGCAAGACCTGAAGAACAATTGATTACTGGCAAGGCTGCTGGGAGTTCAGGTCACTTATATCAGACCATTCGGATCCAGCTGAAAGCCATTCTGCAATTAGTTCATTACCCTCAGCAACCACCGGAGGGAGCCCCAGCTCCGAAGTCGCCTCCAACATTCACAACACCCAACTGTTCTAAGTCCTATTTTACCCTTTTTAACACTAAACCTTACCAAAATACTATATTTCCCTATCTCTATCCCTAGTCCTGAAAACATACACAATGCATGAACATCAGTACATTGCTTGACACATTAATGTACAGTAAAACAGCATCACATTATATGACACATATACAAAACGTACCCGGTTTCATTAAGAAGGTACACACAGGGATGCAGGGCACTTGCTAGCCCCCAGCACACCCCCTACACCAGGGATCCCCAACTCCAGTCCTCAAGGCCCACCAACAGATCATGTTTTCAGGATTTCCTTAGTTTTGCTCAGGTGATAATTGCATCACCTGTGCAATACAAAGGATATCCTGAAAATATGATCTGTTGGTGGGCCTTGAAGACTGGAGTTGGGGAACCCTGCCCTACACGGTCATAGGTGACAGAGTGGGGGACCGGAGAGTGATCTATAATTGACACTGTAGGAGAAAAAGAAGCTATTAGACATATAATATGGTAAACAACAACCACATATGGAAAAAAGGATTGGAGAATAAACAACAATCTTAAAACATTAAATGATAAGAAGGAGATACAATATGAATAACCAGAAGTGAATAATTAATGACTGTGTTTGGATTCTCGTGCTGCACGGGAGAGATCCCAAGCCTTGTCTGGTGCAGTGGTCTCCTATTCTGAATCGGTCACTGGAATGACTGCTCAGCACAGACTCCATGCCCAGCACCTTGCCCAGGCTCATTCTGTATGTGTAGTTACTGCTGGATCTCCAGCTAAGCCTATGGTGACTACTGGTTTACACGTGCAGCATTCTGCTCTGGAGCCTAAGTCCAGATTTCACCCTATTGAGCATGTACATGATGTGGTGCCTTCTCATTGGTGCTCGGACAGTCAGCTGCTCTGGTGATGTGGCAGCTTCAGGTTGGTCCACAGGCAAGGTCCTGTCTGGCTGGACATGAGCCTTGGGTATAAAAGGTCCTCAGGAGCGCATGCTGGTGCGCTAGTATCATTTGTGTTTGTGTGTGAGTGGATATGCTACCACTCTGTGTGCATGTGTGCGATTTAGTGTCTTGTCAGGCAGTATAGGGTGGGAACTACTGCTTGGCTCAGCACCTGAAGCCAGGCATCCTTACTTGCGTATGCCGATTGCACAGCCGAGTCTCAGAGCGAGCGCAACCACCAGCCTAGATATTCCTGGAGGGGTAAGCGATAGGGACCTCCACTAGTGTCACGCTTGCAGTACGCCTGTGAAGTCTAACATGGTATTGCTTCTAGAGCTCTGCTTTATTGCCGCTTTGTGGAATAATAGAGCTTGCTACCTAGTTTCTGTTCACACTGAGTGACGTTCAACTCAGTGTGTTTATAGTTTTGGCTCGCTGCCTTGCTCCACCACTGTTCACATTAGCTGCAGTTTAACATCTCTGCACGGTGGACCCTGGGTTGCGAACGCATTTTATTATTATTTTTATTTAGTGCATTCCGCCAATCCTAACAGATGGTTATATGAAGGATTGACGGTCATAGTCCCTTTTGAGGCCCTTAGGAGCCAAGGATTGTAACTCATGGATCCAAAAGGCCTCTCTCCATTTAAGGAGACAGATCCGATCACCTCCCCATCGCAGTGGAGGTATATGCTCAATTATTTGACATTTTAATTGCGTAACTTTATGTCCAGTTGAGATGAAGTGGAAAGGGAGGGTCTAGAGGAGGTTTTTGCACCTTATTGTGGACTTATTTTTGGAAATCTGATCCTTTATTGCTTGTGTGGTCACACCTATGTAGGTAAGACCACAGGGGCATTAGATAGACCACATAGGAAGTATCGCATGTGAAGTAATCTTTGGTTGTACATTTTTTCTCATGTAGGGGTGATGAATAAGATTGCCCCTTTGTACATAGTTGCACTGATTGCACTGGAGACACGGGAATGTGCTAAACTTGGGTGTCTGTAGAATTCGTTGTTTAGTGAGAGTTTGAAATGTTTTAGCTATGAAACCTATAACGGTCTCAAGGGCGTGACCGCCCTGAGGAGGTCTGTACATACTTTGAGGGCATAAACCCAAACTGGAAGTAGTTATAAATGCCCCTGTGGTGGTAGTGGATGTCTGGGCAGTGGGCAGTGGAGAGGTTGTGTCCTGTGCAAAATGTACCTTTAATCTTAGCGAGCAATAATATTTTCTAAGCTCCATATCTAACAAAAAGATATTACATTTAAGTAATGTGAAGAATGAGAGTCCCTTTTGTAACACAGGAAGTTCTGCCATATTTAAACTTCTAAAGGAAATGTTTACTAGAGATGAGCGAATTTGTTCGGATTTTGTCCTCGAATCTGATTTTGACATATTCGAGCCATATTCGAACAATATTCATGCCGAATGTATGTCTTAGACTGGAGTCACACTAAACATATAAAAAATCGGTCCAATTTTGACGGCCGAGAATCACACAAATGTTCCCGAACAGTGATCCGTGTGTAATCTGTTTGCAAGCACTGACATCACTGATGCTGCGCAGCCTCGCATCCTGACGCAGGGTGAACTTTTGAGCATGGGAAAATGAACAGGCCTAAACTAGGCTTAATGTCACCTTTCAATACAAAGGTGGCATTAACCCTTTATTACCCCGTATGCCACCGCTACAGGGCAGTGGGCCTAGAGAGGCTAGGTGCCGGAATCTTATAGATGCGCCTTTTCTGGGGTGGCTGGGGCCAGATGTTTTTAGCCGGGTGGGGGCAATAACCATTGTTCCTTTCTAATCTATTAATATCTGCCCTCAGTCACTGGCTTTCACTCTCTGGCACAGAAAATTGTGCGGGAGCCCACGCCATTTTTTTCCGTGAATACATTCTTTTATTAAATACATACAGGTCCCAAATTTTACGCACATATACTACTAACAGTATTAGTCTCTGACATCTATAAATCTAACTGTTCTGCATGGGTTTACTGTATGTAAACCATGTCTCCTATCCTGTCGGCTTCTACAATAATTTTACAGAAGCCGACAAATGAATCAACGACTATTCTACTATCTATCTCTCTATGAAACATAAGATAAATATATATATATATATATATATATATATATGTGTCTCACTGACATATATATATATATTTATATATACACACCTATAATCATTGTATGTACCGTATCTATTCTATTGTAACCTATCAGTGTGATTTTACTGTACTTCCACATAAATTGCCGGCTTTTCAAAGGACACCGGTGCGTATTTCTCGCAAGTCACACTGATGGCCCATGTGGTGTGCGAGTTTTTCTTGCACCCATAAACTTGCATTGGCGAATCTTGGCCGATATACGGTGCAAATTGCAGCATACTTGCATGTATAATACGGCAGAGAAAAAAAAACGGTGATGGGAGTTGCCCCATAGCTTAACATTGGTCAGAGTGCTATGTGATTTTTTTCTCGCATAACACTCGTCCGTATTTCTCTTTAGTGTGACTCCGGCCTTATGATCGGTTACGAACATAGTCAGCAATTTCTACTTCTATTCACTCTAATGATGTTCGGCTTTGTTCGACAAATATTGTAAAAATAATATTCAATTCCGATCATATTCGGAACCAAATCCAAAGAAATTCGCTCATCTCAAATGTTTACCACCAATGGAGCCGTACCTGAGAGCAGGTCACTCGGGTGGAATCTGTTGTGCTGCTTAAACTGGCCCCCTCATCTGGCTCTTTTGGTCTGGTGAATTTTTTTTGCTGGCCTAAAAAACGAGAAGCATGTTTTGGAAGATTCCTCCTGTCCACCTCTGAGCCTGACGAGAGATCAGAGGAGGAACGTGTGAACTTTGTGAAATTCCTTCTTGAGCCGAATCTGTCCTGAAATTTGTAGACTCTATCAAGTTCGTAATCTTCTGTAGGGCAGCAAGGTGGCTCAGTGGTTACTGGGAGTCCTGGGTTAAAGTCCCAGGACAACATCTGCAAGGGGTTTGTATGTTTTCCCCGTGTTTGCGTTGGTTTCCTGACAGGGAATTTAGATTGTGAGTCCCATTGGGGACATCCATGATAATGTGTGCAAACTGTAAAGTGCTGCGGAATGTGTTGGGGCTGTATAAATAAAAAGATTATTATTATTATTCTTTATCTCTAATGAATTTCATCCTCTTCTTGCTTTCTGTATCGCGACGGTGTTGATCTATGCTCGTTGCAGTCTTGGTCTTGAGTGATTCCAATTCCTCTGATGATATTGCTGATGTTAATTGGGCTTCAATACTGGTAATTTCTTCTTTTGATGTAATAATAGCTTTCTGTAAATATGCTATAGTCAGGGTCATTAGATAAAAGGAACACTTATTCATGATGTGTTCAAATTTTGTGCAGTAGTCAGGAAGGTTATTAAATAGACTGGGTCTAATGGGGACCTATAGACCTTGTAGAATCCTCTGTACACGAAGGAATTCTGTGAGCGTCGCACAGTACAACTCAATGTTGGTAAGATGGCGTGATTCCTTCTCCAAATCCCGACCTCTCGTCTCCTTGAGTGGAACTTTCAGGAAGTCGCATGGGAGTTGAGATAGTGAGATGATCCCATTTCTGTATATTGTGAAACGCATCTTCTAAGTGCTGACACACAAGCTCTGCAGCCTGGCTCCTTCACAGCTGCACAGGACCTGTCCACGTCACTCGCGATGTCACTTCCGGTCATGTGCCTGTGGTCCGATTGGCCGATTTGCATGGCAAACCCTGCCCCTGGTCCTTTAGTCAAGGAGTTAACCTTTGCACACTAGCACGTCTCTGAACTAGCGGTGGCACCGTGTTCATGCTGCTAGCACTACACTGTGCTTCACTGGACCACCAACTGATGGGTAACAACCATTAACTAGCTCACCACATCTCTTCACTATCTGTTTCTTCATTTGTGCTTATTTCTTTCCGCAGACATCATTTCTCTGGAGCCCCCGGAAGAAGCGAGCAGCGAAACGGCGCCCATCGGGCGGGAGGACCACACAGCTCAGCTACATCCTTTCTGGCCAGCACCATCCACATAGGTCTATTCATCAATTTCATCTAGGTAATAAATACTTTTTAGGGGCAAAATTGAGCCTCATTTACTGGGATATTAAGATGAAATAGACCTCTGATTTTTTAAGATACCATTGCTAAATGGTGTAGGATAGCCCCTGCTTAAGACACCATGTATTGGCATATTTTACATATTTGTTTTCTTGCTGTGAGCTTACCCTTACCTTTCCACATTCTTTTTACCACTTTGGATTTTCCCCTATGTGATTTATTGCATGTCATTCATTAAGCACTGCATGGATTATACCGATATATTGTATTGCATGACAGCATTAATGGTTCTAACATAGTGGTTACCCTTGTGTCTTGATATATATCCATATAGGCATGATTCTGACAATGACTCATATTACTATGCTGTGCCCTTTTAGGCTGTGTTTTTCTTCTTGTTTCTTGAGGCTTTAGCCCTGTCTAATTTTTAGCATCCTTTCAAAAATCTTTTTTAACTTGTTATTACAAAACTTTGTATAATTTTTATCTCATTTTGTGTTGGAATCTTTTCTAGTCTAGTGACAAATTGGCCACAATAGACATTTGTTGATATACTGTATATCATCTGATGTCTGTATCATAGTATATCCTAAACCAGTAATGTATTCACATGTATACTGAATGTGCTATACTATATGCAGAAATATCAGATATATACAGGATATTATGCGGCTAGCATATTATCTTATATTCTGCACTCATAATATATTAGATACACTATCATATACTGTCCTGTATATACCATCTGATCTCTGTATCGCAGTATATCATATATCCATCACATACAGTGTGTTACATTCGCGCCTTGACAGGTAGGAACGAGCGGGGGGGTGGCCCCACTGTGCCACAAACCAGACTACCCTGGAAAGGGCGTGACTAAGCAGCTACCTTGGTCTTTTCTGGAGCCTCTGATGGTGAGGTCAGGCTTGTGCGGCAGGTAGCTGCCAGGTGCCACTCCAGGGTGGTGTCTGGCTGTGGCTGCTGATCCCACTGGAACCAGAGCACTGTGACAGGTGCGGGCAAGAGCTGAAGGGCACGACTGGTAGGTGAGGGCTGCCTTAAGTACTAGAGGCTTCTTAACAATTAGCTGGGGACACGTTAGAATCAGGATGTGCTGACGCCGCCCCCCTATGCACACAGCCAGGAAGCATGCACCGAGCAGACAGAAGACATGTGGCACCCAGCATGGAACTGCAACAGACAGAACTCACAGCATGACCCAGAGTAGTGAGTAAGTAGTTGTGTAAGGCGGGTGGGGGATGGAAGGCCATGCAGTGATGCAGGGTTGTTACCCCCCCTTTACGCCTCGTCTTCTTCAAGCCCCCCAGGATGACCTGCAGAAGAAGTATTGGACCACACACAGTCCAGGCCATCACGACATCCTTCGGGTAATATGAGGTGAGCGTGCCATCAGGAAACACAGAATGCCCAGTCTCTTGGTGCCTGGCGAGGACAATCTCCTCAATGACCTGGGCCTCTTCCTCCAGATTGGTGGAATGCAGAGATGAGTAAACATCTGGCTTAGTATCTTCACCAACTGGCCATATGGAAGAAGAAGGCATACATTCAGGAAGCATCTTCAGCCCATTACCTTGAAAAAACTGGACCACATCTTCCAAGTTAGAAAATAAGAAAACCTCTGTCTTGGTATCTTCACAAACCGGCCACATAGGAGCTAAAGGCATACATTCAGGATCCATCTTCAGCCTGTTACCAAGAGGAAGACAATCAAGAGGCAGAGATGCTCCTGGAAACAGAACACTGGTATAGTCTTTGGAGCTGTGTAGAGAGAACGCCACCGCTTCCCCTTCATTGGAGACATCATCACACCTAGACTCGCTGACTATCAGATCAGAGGAGGAAGATGAGACTGCTGACTGACTCTGATGCATGGGAACCATATACCTCTTGCAACTTGGTTGTTTCAACTAAAGCACCTTACTGGATCTCCAGACCTGAACGCATAAAGGAATTCTAGGCTCGGAATGACCCATGGGCATACCAGACAGCATATGGAAGACAAACTTCTTCATGTATAGTGCTCCGACTTGGAGCTGTAGTTATCCTTGCAGGACTAGACTGTTCTTGAGTAGGGCTTGACCATCACCAGACAACGCCCTCACCGGGTTCTGGAGCTGTAGAACAGAGATCACACACCGAATCCATATGGCTGGCGGCTTGAATACACCAAAGCTCCCAGAAGGCAGAGAAACAGTCATAGACTTTAATGGAGAGGAGGTACTCTCCCCAGGGCAGTCTCTCCTACTGGCCCAGTGTTCTGGAGTATATGCTTCACAGGGCAGAGACTGTCAGAACGTTTCTTCTCAAGACTAGACTCCGGCTGCAGCTTTGCTAGCCCCTTTTTATTAGACCTCTTGGATCTTGCACAGGAGGCCGTCTTGGCAAGCTGTGGAACATATGAATCGTGGATGGTCATGGACGGATGGGACGATTCTCCCACAGGTCTCTTTCGTCTGGTCTATTTCTGGAAGCTTGGGGGGGGAGACTTTTCAGGAGACGCTATACTAGGCATATCGAAGGCTTTGCAGAAGGCCACCAGGAAGGCCGGAAGACTCGAGATGATGGGATCCCTAGCTTCTCAGAGAGGGTTAAACCACTTCAAAGCATATCCAGATAAGTAGGACATGAGGAATCCTACCTTTAGCTGATCAGAGGCAAAATAGGGAGCATGCCATTTGAAGAATCGTAGGCACCGCTCTAAGAACATACGGCACTGCTTTGGATCCCCATCGTATTATGGCGGATCTGCTGAGGGTTTTACTTTAGGAGCGCATGCCTCAAGATGATTAAATAGCTCATTAGAGATTATGATGGTGGATGGTGCAACGAAAGTCTGAACTTCAGATTAAGTAAAGAACTCATTTGATTGCTCGAGAGCGAAAGGACATGGGACTCAGCGGGGACCATGGCCTGAGCAAAACTGTTACATTCGCGCCCTGACAGGTAGGTACGAGCGTGGGGGTGTGGCCCCACTGTGCCATATGCCAGACTACCCTGGAATGGGCGTGACTAAGCAACTACCTTGGTGTTCACTGGAGACTCTGATGGTGAGGTCAGGCTTGTGCGGCAGGTAGCTGCCAGGTGCCACTCCAGGGTGGTGTCTGGCTGTGGATGCTGATCCCACTGGAACCAGAGCACTGTGACAGGTGCGGGCAAGAGTCGACAGGCACGACTGATACTCTTGGGGAACAGGCTGGCATGGCTGAGACACTGGCAGACAGGCGGGCATGGCTGAGACACTGGCAAGCAGGTGGGCACAGCTGAGACACTGGCAGACAGGTGGGCACAGCTGAGACACTGGCAGACAGGTGGGCACAGCTGAGACACTGGCAGGCAGGCGGGCATGGCTGAGACACTGGCAGACAGGCGGGCAGAGACAGAAGGCACAGGAACTGACTTGGGAGGCACAGGAACACAGGCAGGCAAGAATGGAACAAAGGAACAGGTAGGGACCTGCTCAGACTGGAGAAGTTTGGGCTGGTTCAGGAAGGACAGACACCAACTGGAAAGAGAAATATGGGAACAGGTAAGAGTAGTGTGTGGAAACAGGTAGGGGCCTGTTCAAACTGGAGGAGCAGAGGCAGAACCGCAGGAGTGCAGAGCAGAGGTAGAAAGTGGTTCATGAAGACAGACAAACGGAAACCGACAAGGAACAGGTAGAGTAGTGGTGCAGAGGGCTGCAAGACGGAGGAGCAAAGTGAACCGCAGGAGTGCGAGAGCAGAGTAGAGAAGTGGTTCTGCAGCACAGAGCAAAGCGGAACCGCAAGGTATACGGAGAGGAGCTGCAGCAAGAGGTTTCTGCAGCAGGGAGCGAAGCAAACTGAACCGAAGGTATGCAGAAAGGAGCTGCAGCAAGAGGTTCTGCAGGAGCGAAGCAAAGCGGAACCGCAAGGTATGAGGCAAGGAGCTGCAGCAAGAGGTTCTGCAGCAGCAGCAGCGAAGCAAAGCGGAACCGCAAGGTATGCGAAGAGAAGCTGCAGCAAGAGGTTCTGCAGCAGCAAGAGCAAAGCAAAGCGGAACCGCAAGGTATACAGAGAGGAGCTGCAGCAAGAGGTTTTGCAGCAGGAGCGAAGCAAAGCGGAACCGAAAGGTATGCGGAGAGGAGCTGCAGCAAGAAGTTCTGCAGCAGCAAGACAGAGGGAGCCGCTGGATGAGGCGAGCGGAGCAGAGCCACTAGGTGTGGCGAACAGGGCAGAACCACAATAGACACAAGGATACACACAGCAAGAGGGAAAGGCTACACACAAGGATACAAAGAACACAGAAATAGGACTGAATACAGACAAGGTCAGGTACAGGAACAGGTATAAGAACTAAGGACGGAGGCCTGGGAATTCTGCCCCCAGCATGGTGGAGTTAGCAAGAAACACTGGTAAAGACCAAGGTAAGAAAGCACAGTAAACAGGTCTGGGTATTAAGCCCCCAGAGAAGACAGAAAACAGGACAGGACCTGGCAACTCAGCAGCAAGACACTGACTGAGATAAAGTGATTGCTTAGGCAGCCTCCAAGGGGTAGGGCTGCCTTAAGTACTAGAGGCTTCTTGACAATTGGCTGGGGACACCTTGGGAAGGTGCACACTGACTCTATAAAAACCAGGAAGTGCCGGTGCAGCCCCCTATGCACACAGCCAGGAAGCATGCACAGAGCAGACAGAAGACATGTGACACCCAGCAAGGTGTGTAAGGCAGATGGGGGATGGAAGTGATGCCAGCAGGGTTGTTACACAGTGGCTTGAGAAAGTATTCGCTCCCTGTTGGCTTTTTACCTATTTTGTTACATTACAACCTATGTTTAAATATTTTGCAATCCGATTTGTGTGTGATGCATCAGCACTAAATGGTCTATGCTGGTGAAGTGAAGTGAGAAAAAATATAGGTATAAATTAAATTTATGGGATCGAATAACTAAAAATTGTCATGTGCATATGTATTTACCTCATTTGCTATAAAGCCCCTAAAATATTTTGGAGTAAGCAATTTTCTTCATAAGTCACATGTTTAATTGCACCTGTGTGCAATTAAAGTGTCACATGGTCTGTCAGTATATAGACACTTTTGCTAACAACACTAACCAAACAACATCATTAAGACCAAGGAGATCTCCAAACAAGTCAGGGGCAAAGTTGTTGAGAACTACAAGTCAGGGTTCAGTTATAAAAAAAAAAATTCCTAATCTCTGAGATACCACAGAGTACCATCAAATCCATTATCATCAAATGGAAAGAACATGGTACCACTACAAACCTGCCAAGAGAGGGCCGACCACTTCAGTTAACCTGAAGGAGCTGCAGAGTTCCCAAGCAGAGACTGGAGTGTCTGTCCATACAACCACAATAAGCCATACACTCCATAGCAGTGGATTTTATTGAAGAGTGGGCAGAAAAAAGCCTTTACTTAAACACAAAAATTGTAAGGCTCATTTGAGTTTGCCAAAAGACATGTGGGAGATTCCCCAAATGTATGGAGGAAGGTGTTATGGTAAGATGAGACCAAAATTGAACATTTCAGCCACCAAGGTAAATGATATGTCTGACAACAAACCTACAGCTCATCACCCCAAGAACACCATCCCCACAGTGAAACATGCTGATGGCATCATCATGTTGTGGGGATGTTTTTTGGCAGCAGGTAAAGGGAAAATTGTCCAAGTTGAGGGAAAGATGGATGGTGCAAAATAAAGGGCTATCCTTGAGCAAAACCTATTTCAGTCTGTCAGTTATTTGAAACTGGGACTGAGGTTCACCTTCCAACAAGACAATGATCCAAAGCATAATGCTAAAGCAACACTCGAGTGGTTTAAGGGGAAATGTGTAAATGTTTTGGAGTGGCCTAGTCAAAGCCCAGAACTTAATCCAATTGAGAATCTGTGGTCAGACTTGAAGATTGTTGTTCACCAGAGGAAACAATCTCACTTAAAAAAGCTGGAGCAGTTTTGCCTTGAGGAATGGCAAAAATCCCAGTAGATGTGGAAAGCTCATAGAGACTTATCTAAAGTGACTTGCATCTGTAAATGCAGCAAAAAGAAAGCTCCACAAAGTACTGACTTTAGGGTGGTGAATAGTTATTCTCACTGAAGGTTTGAGTTATTTTGTCCTATTTGTTATTTGCTTCACAATAAAAAGAAAAACAAATGTTCACAGTTGTAGTCATATTCTTTCCATGAACTGATGCAAACCCTAAAAAAACTGAAATTCCTGGTTGTGAGGCAGCAAAACACAAAAAATGCCACAGGGGTGAGTACTGTCGCAAGCCGCTGTATCCTGTATACTATATGTGGTTTACTATGTGCACAGACATATGATGCATTTTGCAGAATAATATTTGACTGCTATAATATCTGATGTCTGTACTTATATAACAGTCACATAGTATCCTGAAAAGACACCTTACTTCAGCGGTCACAGTATAAAGTATTATATACCGTTACAAACAATTCTGTATAGATCATTTAATGCCTGAAGTATAAATAAGTGAATTGACTCGCAGGGCCCTGGTCCGGCGGCCAGGTCAATAGTTTGTGGTCACTGGACAAATGTCCTGGGAACTGCTGTCTATCTAAAAACATTCCCAACGCCTTTTTAGATTTGTAATCCTCATGCAACGTGATCCTTGCCATCTGACACATACATAACTTTAGGTCGGGCTAGAAATCAAAAGAACCGTCAGCAATATCAGCAGGTAAGAGCTAGTTCGCAGGGCTCCAATGAAGCATCTTTTGACTTGTGGCCAGGGTCCTGCAAATGATCTGCTCATCTCACCTGTAATATATTATCCTGTATACAGGATGTGGTATACTGTGTGCACAGACATTAGATGATATATTCTGGCTAATATGTGATTGTATAATATCTGATGTATACGCACATACAGTAGTATACCACAGGCATTGTACAGGATAGCATGCTGCTGTAAAAATATCTGATGTCTACTCATGGTACAATATATAACAGTCAATATCATAGTAACACATTTTGTAGAAAATAAGACAAGGTCTTATATTATTTTTTGGTCTGAAAAATGCACTACGGCTTAATTTCAGGGGATGTCTTATATTTTTCCATGAACAACAATCCACATTAATTCTTTAACAAAATATCAACATTTATTCAAATATTATAATGTCTTCACATTCTAGAGCATCATAATAGCTCTCCAAACCCTGAATTCCATCATGAATTTCTTGAGACTCTATGGTATTTCCTTTTCCCATGTACAAAAATCTATATTAACCGGTATTCATGAACAAAAAACAACATTTATTCAAACACACATATGACATCATCTTCTGTAACATCATCATAACTACATAAATACATCAAGAAAAGCAGAATCACTAAAACAGTATTCAGGCAGTTGCCATACCGGTATATGGTACCTGTAAAAAAAAAGCTAAACAGATCTACGGTATTCACAAATGAAGTATAGCCATGAATAAATTAATTATAAAGTACTCTTCTTGTTTTTAACCTTTTGTAATATTTAATACCTGTAATAAAGATATCCTTTTATGATTGACGTCCTCCTCTGTGGTCTACTTGCGGTGGATACCGCGTCCCTGGCCTGCCTACTCTTCTCCCCACCGGATTTCACTTATCTGGGTTCTTACCCTAAGCTGGCATATGTAACATACAGCTTATCCATTATGTGAATATACATAAATTACTCAGCGCTCTCACTAATTCTCTAGCACACTGATGAAGGTCGTGTTGAGACCGAAACGTTTGTTAGTGACTACTGTATGTATTGCACAAATAAATAACTTCACATCTGAAATTTTTGGAGTGTGCCCGGTTTTCTTCACTATATATCACGGTTTGGTAACCTACCGGAGGCACCTTTTCTACGGGCTGTGCTAGCGGTGTTTTCTCTATAATGTAGAAACACTTGGCAATCTTTTTGGTGTGTTTAACAAGAACATTTATTAAACATAGCAAATCCAGAAACAAAAATCAGAGATGTTTCGGTCAATACAAGAACTTCATAAGTCGTCTGGATAGAGGAAAGACATGTGTTGCAGCTCTAAAAGTCTGCGGTATCCATTGCTCAGACTGGAAGCGCTTCTCTATAGGGACTACAGTAGCCTGGAGTTCCAAAAGGTCCTGCCCTGACAAGGGCAGTCCATAACTAACCATAATAAGGAGACCCTGCACTCTCCCTGTGTTCATCCCACGCTTGCGCAGAGTTATTCGGAGCAGAGTGATACTGGGACTCGATGTGTGTGTAAAATCGGATTGATACTGGTACCCACTCTGTGTGTGTGATCTGTATTGCAATGCAGCTGGAATGGCGAAGGACCTGACAGCGACGCGGATCTCTGTGTGAGAGCCCAGCCACGGTTGGCATGTGCCAGCTATAATTGTTTAGGGTCTACTGAGTGTGATTTTTTGTGGGGTGTCTGCTTTCCTTTGGGGGTGTCTGCTTTCTTTAATTAAGGGTCCTGCTATATTCTATAACTTTTTTATTTGCCTGGACACTTCCTCAATGAACCGCAAGGGTTTATTTTTGAAGTAGGGTGTATATTTCAAGCCTACTCCAAAAAGGTCAAAAATTCCTGCTAGGGTTTATTTTCAGGGTAGGGCTTATTTTTGGGGAAAGAGTATATGACATACCATTCAGGATAACATGTGACTCATGTCATATACTATGCCCTTTTTTCATTTTTGTGGAGTTCAGTTGTACATTGGTGACTTGCTTGAGTATGTAAAAAAGATATATTCATAGATAACTATGTGGTACTCTAGGCATAAGTTTCTCACAGGAATGTAGAATATCACATACTGTGCTTCATTGCACTACTAAAAACATACAGTGTACCTGGCCTATAGTTTGTCATACATAAGTCTAGGTGTACTATGTTTGATCACTACCTTAATTAAAATTGCATTAATTTAAATTAATACATTATTAAAGGGATTTTTTTACCCCCCTAGACGTATATGACTTATTAATATGGGTATACAGGTAATAGAAATGTTACACTAGTCCTACCTGTATGTCTCATATTTGCGGTCTTGTTGTTGAGAAATGTTATGCTAATGATTTCTTCCAGGCTCCGGGTCGTGAGGTGAGCCAAAGAGGTGACTATTTTCCTTCACTGTTCTCCCTTTTATGAAGGGCCCACATGTACTCATTAGGGTTTAGGTCAGAAGAGGAAGGGGTCATGTAATTATTTTTTAATATTTAAGGCCTTTTCTGGCTAGCCCAGCAGTGGAGTACTTTGATGCATTCAATTAAGCATTGTCCTGCATAAAAATCATGGCTTTCTTGAAAGATGCATACTTTTACATGTACCACTGCTTGAAGAACGTGTCTTCAAAAAAATTGAAGTAGTTTGGAAGTTGATTTTGAGTCCGTCTTCAACGCGAAAATGTCCAACTAGCTCATCTTTAATAATACCAGCCCACAATAGAACGCCATCTCCACCTTGCCTGCATCTGAGTTGAAATGGATGTCTGTGCCCATTATAGATGCAGCCATGGGCCCATCCATCTGGTCGTCACTCTCATCTTATCAGTCCATAAAACCTTTGAATAATCTGCTTTAATATATTTTTTGGCCAGTCTTGACATTTCAGCTTTTGTGTCTTATTCAGTGGTGGTCTGGTTTCAGCCTTCTTTACTTTAGCCATGTCTCTGAGCACTGAAAACCTTGTACTTCTGGGCCCTCCAGGGAGGTTGCAGTTCTGGATATATGACAGCACTGCAGGATAATGGCTTCCTTGCCGCTACACATTTGATTCTTCTCAAATCTTTGGCAGTTAATGTGCAACTTGTTTTGTAAACAAGTTTTTTGCGACCCCGTTGACTATTTGCAATAAAAGTTTGGATGGTTCTGTGATAACGCCCCAACATTTGCTGCATCCCTGTGTAAGACTTTTAACAAGTTAGACTTTTTTAGAGTCAGTTAAATCTCTTTTCTAGCCATTTTGCCTGAGGAAAACAAGCTGCCTAATAAATTTGGACATTTTGATAAAGGGTATTGATATCCTGAGGCCTCATCCCCTCCTTACGCAAAAACACATCACCTGATCTGCTTCATCCAATAGACATTCAAGTTTAAACAGCTTGGAGTTGGAAGATCTGCATAAAAATGATGATATGGTCAAGATACTCACTTGCCTAATAATTGTGTACATAGTGTAGATAGGCCAAGTTCACACATATACAGTGCTATCTGCTGAACATTACATTGCACTGAAAAACAGGATTCTAATGGAAACCCCAAAAGAGCAATATTGGAGCCATTCACTATTTAGACTCTGGCTTCCGTCTTTTTTAGATATGCCCAAACATGTAATCAGCCCCAATCGAAAAAGACGAACAGTAAAGGCAGAAGCCAACAGAGTTCAAAGTGACTTAACTGGCCTCATAATAGCGAAAAACTTCAGCAGGGCTCTGACAGGGTTCTGAAATCTTGTTTTCTGGGCATGCTGGAGACCCTGATGCAGTGTTCAGTGTAGAGTGCTGTATATGTGTAAACTAGCCTTATTCTGCTATTTGTATAAAAGTTAAGAAAGCTTCAAAATTTCACTTTACTTGTTTGTATTTATTGAAGCTGTGATAAAGATCTTCCTGATCGAAACGCGTCGCTTAGTTTTGAGCTGACCTAGTGAGCATGCCGACCTAATCTATGTTTTTAATGTATCAATAAAATGGAATATTTTGTGGGAGCTGGAACCATTTCCCTTTTTTTTTCCTATATTGCACACGCTTGATCTGGCGGAGTTCCGTGCACCCTTGGCATACCGGTGAGTTGGTTTAACTTTTTCTCTTTTCTTTTTGCATTTATTGTAGCCTAAAGACTTTTGTAGGTGTAAGAAATTAATTTTTTACTTAGTGCTTTGATATCTGTCTAAGTTTGTGAGATATATGTGCAAATAACAACTTGCATTAAGTCTATAAGGCAGACGACATTTCCTTGTTTTCGCCATCTGGTCATCCGTGTATAATGCGTTCGCAATGCGATAATGAGATTTTCTCTCACCTATGTATCTGTATGACATCCGTATGACATGCATATGGCTTTATATTTCTCACTGATTTTCCTCATTGAATTAAATAGCTCAATGGGCTGAAATGAGGAAAATGTGTGTGTGTATGTTGCAAGCTAGACAAATGGTCCGTGTGGTGTCCAATTTTTTCTCGCACCCATAGGCTTGCATTGGAGAGTCTCTGACGATATACGCGTATAGTCGCAGCATGCTGCGATTTTACATGCACGTCGAATATGCCTGAGAAAAACTACGGTGTTGTGAACTGCCCCATAGATTAACACTGGTCCGAGTGCTAAGCTACGTTTTCTCGCATAGCACTCGTCCGTATTCTACGGTAGTGTGACACCGGCATTAAACTGATCATTTTCTTCCTCAACACTGTCTAGATAAGGGGTCTCAAACATGCGGCCCATGAGGCAGGCAACAGCGGCCTGCGCTACACCACGTCTCATGAGGAGGAGTGCACCACTCCGTAGTGGCTGTGGCCCTGCGTGATGATATCTCTCTGGTGCTGTGTAGTGACATACGCCAGGGGGTCGGCGGGGGAGGGGGTGTCAGATCATGCTAACCCCCCTCGGCTCGTCTCTGCAGCCCCCCTGCTTCTCTCCCATGATCTCAGGCTTCTTCCTTCAGCGGTCACGTGGTACTGCTCATTAAAGTCATGAATATGCACATATTCATGACTTTAATGACTTTAATGACTGATACCACCTGACCGATGAAGGAAGAATAGCTGCCGGAGACCGCGGGAGAAGCAGGGGGGCTGCAGAGACGCTCCAGGAGGGGGTAAGTATATGCGATATTCACCTGTCTCCTGTCCACCACTGCACACCGCTGTGTCCTCTGCGTCCTCTGGCTGTGATGTTCAGGTCAGAGGATGTAGTTACTGCGCGCCGCACCCTCTGCCTGAACAGTCACTGACAGAGGAGCCGGACGATGGAGCGGCATGCAGCGGTGGACCGGGGACAGGTGAATATCGCAGGTGCCGGGGCCCTGAGCCAGCGGTGACACTGGCACCTGGCCCCCAGTGACAAGAGGTGAGTATGTCATTTTTTTATTTTATTTGCAGCAGCAGCATATGGGGGCATAATCTATGGAGCATGTTATGGGGATATAAAATATATGGAGCATCTTATGGGGGCATAAAATTTATGGAGCATCTTATGGGGCATAAAATATATATGGATCATCTTATGGGCATAAAATATATGGAGCATCTTATGGGGGTATAAAATATATGGAGCATCTTATGGGGGCATAAAATATATGGAGCATCTTATGGGGCATAAAATATATGGATCATCTTATGGGGGCATAATCTATGGAGCATCTTATGCGGCCATTATTAACCTTTGTGCAGCATTTTATGGTGCATATTATTCTATGGAGCATCTTATGGGGCCATTATTAACCTTTATGCATCGTTATATGGGGCGTATTTTGTATGGAGCATCTTATGGGGCCATTATGAACTGTATGGAGCATTATATGGGGCTCCTGATTCAATATGGATATTCAAAAACATTTAACCTACTGATGTCTCAATTTATTTTACTTTTATTGGTGTCTATTTTTATTTTTGAAAATTTACCAGTAGCTGCTGCATTTTCCACCCTAGGCTTATACGCGAGTCAATAAGTTTTCCCAGTTTTTTTATGGCAAAATTAAGGGGGGTCGGCTTATACACGAGTATATACGGTAAGCTGTGCATCGCAGCTGACAACTTATTTGAACGGCCACAGAGAGAAGGGGAGGTCCGGAGGGTGAAAATTGTTATAGTAGTTCAATTAAACAATTGTTTAACAATAATTTTGTACTGTATTAAGTTTGAATGGAATGTGGCCCCCCAGCTTAAATTTTTTTTTATGTGCGGCCCCTTTACTCTGCCGAGTTTGAGACCCCTGGTCTAGATTATGTTGGTTGTTATGTGGGTATTCATTGTCTGCTTTTTCGAGAGGGATGAAAAAGACAATTGGACTAGTTTGTGCTGTTAAGACTGGCATTTTTACATTTTGCAATCACATACAAAATATCCTATAGGGTTCATGCACAAGACTGATTTTCTCATACAAGTAATATCCATATTTATTACGGATAACACTCGTACCTATAATATTCTATGTAGGTGTCCTTATGTCCAATTTCTCCTCCAAGAAATTGGAGACATGTTCAATTTTGATCCGAGTGTTGGATCAAAATCAGCAAAGCAACTGTATGGGTCCGTGAAAAAAATCGGATGGCACTCATATGTCATGGACTGTCAGAATGGAGAAGGTGGAGAAACTTTTTTTTTTTCCTCTCCATGTTCAAAATAAACAGATGCCATGCTGGTCAAAGTCTGACCAGAATAATCTGACAGTTTATCTCAGATGTGAAGTGAAAGTCAAATATGATTTTCATTTTCTGAAAACTGTTTAGACGCTAAGGCCCCATTCACAAGTCAAGTTTTGCATGCACCCACTTTTTTGCTGAAAGAACACATTCATGGGCCCTAAGGGCTTATTTATATGTCAGTTTTTCATGGATGTGTGTTTTTTAATTACAGCACACTTGAACATTAACATATAAGTGTGATTGTCCTACCTCTGTCTCATTTGTAGATATTTAGATAGATATAGATAGATCAGATTAATTTTTAGAATGTGTAAATAATATTTTATTAAATAGATAGACCTTACATCTTTTTAAATAAAAAAAATGAGTTTCAGTAGCAAAGAGACATTTCTGATATAGAAAGGATTTCCCAATGCCAATGTGGTGTAGCACCTGCTGTTCTGTGGGTATAGATGTGTGACAAGGACAAGCAGTGTGTGAAGCAATGCTGCGGTGATGAGTGATGGATTTCCCTAAGACCTTCTCTAATGATATGGATATTTTAGATGGCAGCAAACTCTGCACAGTCCATCAGTTTCGTCTGACATCTTCTATATGTTACTTTTCCAGGAACTATCAACCTCTTGCGTGCTCAGAAAAAAAAGAGGTTTGTATAGGTCTGATCTATGTAGGATTCTCACTGAGGAAAACAAATTGTACAAGCTCAACAGTGCAGGTTCTTCATGCTGCAGTCACTATGAAATGCTCTAAGAGGTGGCTTAAAAGCATACTTTGCTTTGTAATAGTAGCTCTTGGTGTATTAATGTAAAATGTTCGAATAAAATTCTAACCTTATGTAACATCCCTGCCGGCATCACTGCATGGCTTCCCATCTCCCATCAGGCTGATACACTGACTTACTCACCACTCCTGGCTAGGGATGAGCTTTCCGATATTGCAATATCGGAAATCGGCCCGATATTTGCTATATCGGAATTCCGATTCCGATATTTTTTTCACATCGGAAATCGGAAATCCCATAATAATCCTTCAGCCTCTGAGCGCTCCGTGGAGCCAATCAGGAGCTGAAGAATTGCTGACTAGATAGATACACACAGAATACATATATATATATATATATATATGTATATATATATTTATAGTTCATACACTTCTACATAGTAAAATAGCCGCTAATTCAATTGCCGGCTTTTGTGAAATTACAGAACCACCCGACATGAAATGACACATGGTTTACATACAGTTAACCATGTCATTTCATGTTGATTGATATATGGTTTTCACTAACAATTACATGACTGTATGTGTGCAAAATTTCACACATGTAGGGGTTAATTAAAGGTGTAAATTCGTTGAAAAAAAATGCGTGGGCTCCCGCACCATTTTCTCAACCAGACAGGGAAAGCCAGCGAGTGGGGGCAGATAATAATAGCCCAGAGAGGGACCATTATTTTTGGCCCCCCCTGACTACTAACATCTGCCCCCAGACACCCCAGAAAAGGCAAATCTATAATTAGATTCGCCCTTTCTGGCACTTAGCCCGTCTATTCCCATTGCCCTGTAGCAGTGGTGAATGGGTTAATAAAGGGTTAAAGCCACCTTGCTATTGAAAGGTGACTTTAAGCCAGGTTAATAATTGAGAGCTGTCAATTCGACAACTATCAATTATTAATCCTATTGTATGAAATAAAAATAAAACACACACAGTTTAATTAAAAATCATTTTAATGAAATAATGAAACAGTTTTTGACCATATTTTATTTCCCAGGTAAATCCATTCAAAGCCCTTGTTCACCTGTAATAAAAATAAAATAATAAAGCAACATTATTCTTACCTATCCGGTGTTCAGTCAGGTCCCCCGATGTAATCCTTCTGAAAGGGTTAACGTTTACTGCAGGGACCGCAGCTAATGCTGCCAGCCTCGCAGTAAACTCCCGAATGAATGAGCTCCTCTCCCGGCTGACAGGAGAGGAAGTGATTAGTGTGGGAAGCTTAATTGATTGCCTCCCACTTTCACTTCAGGTCAGCCGGGGACACCGCACAGCATCAGTGACGTCAGAGGGAATCCCAGCTGACCTGAAGTGAACTGATTAGCAAAAATAGGGGATCCCCTTGAAAAAAAATGATGTGGGGTCCCCCTATTTTTGTTAACCAGCCAGATGAAGCAGACTACTGAGGCATGGTATTTAAGGCTGTTAAGGATCCAATATCCATGAACCTTGCAAGCCTGATAATACCAGGCCACAGCAGTCTGCTTATCTTGGTTGGTTAACAAAAATAGGGGATCCCCTCAAAAAAAAATGGTGTGGGGGTCCCCCTAATTTTGTTAACGATCCAAGTAAAAAGCAGACTGCTGCGGCCTGGTATTAAAAGACTGTCAAGGCCCATGGATTTTGGACCTCAACAGCCTAAAAGTACCAGGCTGCAGCAGCCCCACAATTGGTGCATCAAAAGATGCACCAATTGTGGCACTTTACCTGGCTCTTCCCACTTGCCCTGTAGCAGTGGCAAGTGGAGTAATAAGGGGTTAATGTCACCTTTGATTGAACGGTGACAATAAGCCCGGTTAATAATGGAGAGGCGTCAATAAGACACCGATCCATTATTAATCATAAAGTTTGTACATGTTTAAAAAACTACACAGCCAGAATAAAGTCTTTTAATGAAATAAAACACAACACAGTTTTCATTTTTTTTATTGCACGCTCATCCTGCGACGCCATCGATCTCCTGTAAAATAACAAAAATAACAAACCAACACAAATACTCCCTGTCCGACGTAGTCCAAGGTAACGAGTGTCCCACGACGAGCTGCTTACCAGAAGAGATTCCCCGGCGGTGACATCATCTGTATTTCTCATGGCCAGCTGTCGCGAGAGTACAGCTGGCTGAGATGTACTGGGTAATCTCGGCCAGCTGTACTTTCGCGACAGTTGGCCGTGAGAAACACAGATGACGTCACCGTCGGGGAATCTCCACCGGTAAGCAGCTCTGCTGCGTCGGGATATCAAGCTGCGCCTAACATCCACATGTAGCAGAGCTGGACTCGTCGTGGGACACTCGTGATTTTGGACTACGTCGGACAGGGAGTATTTGTGTTGGTTTGTTATTTTTGTTTTTTTTACAGGAAATCGATGGCGTCGCAGGATGAGCGTGCAATAAAAAAAAATGAAAACTGTGTTGTGTATTATTTCATTAAAAGACTTTATTCTGGCTGTGTCTTTTTTAAACATTTACAAACTTTATGCTTAATAATGGATCAGTGTCTTATTGACGCCTCCCATTAAATCAAAGGTGACATTAACCCCTTATTACCCCACTTGCCACCGCTACAGGGAAAGTGGGAAGAGCCGGGTAAAGTGCCACAATTGGTGCATCTTTTGATGTGCCAATTGTGGGGCTGCTGCAGGCTGGTATTTTTAGGCTGTTGAGGGCCAAAATCCATGGGCCTTGACAGTCTTTTAATACCAGGCTGCAGCAGTCTGCTTTTTACTTGGCTGGTTAACAAAAATAGGGGGACCCCCACACCATTTTTTTTTTCGAGGGGATCCCCTATTTTTGTTAACCAACCAAGATAAGCAGACTGCTGTGGCCTGGTATTATCAGGCTTGCAAGGTTCATGGATATTGGATCCTTAACAGCCTTAAATACCATGCCTCAGTAGTCTGCTTCATATGGCTGGTTAACAAAAATAGGGGGACCCCACGACATTTTTTTTTTGAGGGGATCCCCTATTTTTGCTAATCAGTTCACTTCAGGTCAGCCGGGATTCCCTCTGACATCATTGATGCTGTGTGGTGTCCCCGGCTGACCTGAAGTGAAAGTCGGAAGCACTCAATTAAGCTTTCCACACTAGTCACTTCCTCTCCTGTCAGCTGAGAGAAGAGATGATTCATTCTGGGGTTTACTGCGAGGCTGGCAGCATTAGCTGCGGTTCCTGCAGTAAACGTTAACCCTTTCAGAAGGATTACATCAGGGGACTTGACTGTGCGTCGGATAGGTAAGAATAATGTTGCTTTATTATTTTATTTTTATTTCAGGAGAACAAGGGAATCGAGGATTACCAGTAAAATAAAAGATGGTCAAAAACTGTGTATTTATTTCATTAAAATGATTTTTCATTAATGTGTGTGTGGCTTTTTTTAACCATTTCATACAATAGGATTAATAACACAGGTCTGCAAAAAAAGTTTTTTCAAGAGCTGTTTTGGTTATTCCACGTAATGTTTATGTTTTTGAGTGCGCTGAATCCGAAAATGACTTCCGTTTTGTCATAGAACATCACATTTTCTGACAATTTAAGTAACTATGTTAAATAAGACAATACCTCAAAATAAATGAAAATAAACTCATAAAAAATTTTTTTTTTTACAAACGTTTCGTGAAAATCATTTTTTTAACTTCAATGAGCTCACTAACACACACTAAAATCGATTCTTCTTCCCTGTGAGGCTTCTCTTGGTACATTTATGCTTGTGAGTAGCATTTGCAATGTCTCTCTGAAGTGTCCAACAGTAGTCTGCCATCATTGTAATGCTCCATCTTCCCTGGTATCTTCTTTCCATCTCTTTAATGTCCTGGTGGAATCGTTCACCTTGCTCTTCACTTACAGCTCCCAAATTTTCAGGAAAGTTGTCAAGGTGGGAATGGAGGAAATGCACTTTCAAACTCATCAGGCAACCTAAAGCTTGAAATGCTTTCAGCATTCGTTCGACGATTTTTTTGTAGTCAGGGTCTTTGTTATTGCCTAAAAATTTCTCTCGACCTCTTTAAATACAATCCACCCTTCTTTTTGAGGATGCGTCATGGTATTGATAAACTCTTGATCAGCTGTAAGCCTTCTAATGTCTGGTCCGACGAACACACCTTCCTTCAATTTTGCCTCAGAGAGGCCTGGAAACTTTGTGACCAAGTATTTGAAGCATTCTCCATTTTTTGGAAGTGATTTTACGAATTGCTTCATCAATCTCAATTTTATGTGGAGAGGTGGTAGAAGAACTTTATGGGGAGAAGCCAAAGTTTCTCGGAGGACATTTTTTTCACCAACTGTGAGCACCCTCGGCTACCAATTCTTCTTGGTCCAGTGATTTTGTCGGTCTCGACTGTCCCATAGACACAGAAAACAAGGGTATTTGGTATACCCAGCTTGCTGCCTGAGCAGCATGCACAAGACTTTCAAATCCCCACACACTTGCCAACCATGGTCTTCATATTTAAGTTTACGAAGAACCAATTCCAAGTTCTCGTAGGTTTCCTTGAGGTGTACTGAATGACCTACAGGGATAGAAGCATAAAAACCTCCGTTATGGAGCAAAACTGCTTTGAGACTTCTTTTTGAAGAATCTATAAAAAGACGCCATTGCGCTGAATCATATTGGATTTTTAATTGACCCATCAAACCTTCGACATCGATGCAATAAACCAACTTATCTTCCTGGGCAAAGTAAGGAACGAACTAGTTTTCATGATGTCTGAACCATGAAAAAGACACTTCTGGCAACAATAAATTCTTGCTTTTGAGCCTTGATCCGAGTAACTCAGCGGCATCTTTGGGAAGATTCAAGTCTCTTACCAAATCATTCATCTCCTCCTGGGAAAACAATTTCATCTTCAAAGTCAGAACTTGATTTATCATCTGGTTCAGGTATGATTCCACCTTCATCGGAGCTAGGTATCTCTTCCAAGGTAGCAGGGGCCTTGGGTACTGGTTTACAGTTATATGAAAAAGTTTGGGCACCCCTATTAATCTTAAGCTTAATGTTTGATAAAAATTGGTGTTTTTGCAACAGCTATTTCAGTTTGATATATCTAATAACTATTGGACACAGTAATGTTTCTGCATTGAAATGAGGTTTATTGTACTAACAGAAAATGTGCAATCTGCATCCAAACAAAATTTGACAGGTGCATAAGTATGGGCACCTCACCAGAAAAGTGACATTAATATTTAGTAGATCCTCCTTTTGCAAAAATAACAGCCTCTAGTCGCTTCCTGTAGCTTTTAATGAGTTCCTGGATCCTGGATGAAGGTATTTTTGACCATTCCTCTTTACAAAACAATTCCAGTTCAGTTAAGTTTGATGGTCGCAAGAGCATGGACAGCCCTCTTCAAATGATCCCACAGATGTTCAATGATATTCAGGTCTGGGGACTAGGATGGTCATTTCAGAACATTGTAATTGTTCCTCTGCATGAATGCCTGAGTAGATTTGGAGCGGTGTTTTGGATCACTGTCTTGCTGAAAGATCCATCCCCTGCGTAACTTCAACTTTGTCACTGATTCTTGAACATTATTGTCAAGAATCTGCTGATATTGAGTGGAATCCATGCATCCCTCAACTTTAACAAGTTTCCCGGTGCCAGCATTGGCCACACAGCCCCAAAGCATGATGAAACCTCCACCAAATTTTACTGTGGGTAGCAAGTGTTTTTCTTGGAATGCTGTGTTTTTTGACGCCATGCATAACGCCTTTTTGTATGACCAAACAACTCAATCTTGGTTTCATCAGTCCACAGGACCTTCTTCCAAAAAGAAATTGGCTTCTCCAAATGTGCTTTTGCATACCTCAGCCGACTCTGTTGGTGGCGTACTTGCAGAAACGGCTTCTTTCGCATCACTCTCCCATACAGCTTCTCCTTGTGCAAAGTGCGTTGTATAGTTGACTGATGCACAGTGACACCATCTGCAGCAAGTTGATGCTGCAGCTCTCTGGAGGTGGTCTGAGGAGTGTCCTTGACTGATCTCGCCATTCTTTTTCTCTGCCTTTCTGATGTTTTTCTTGGCCTGCCACTTCTGTCCTTAACAAGAACTGTCCTTGTGTTCTTCAGTTTCCTTACTATGTTCCTCACAGTGGAAACTGACAGGTTAAATCTCTGAGACAGCTTTTTGTATCCTTCCCCTGAACAACTATGTTGAATAATCTTTGTTTTCAGATCATTTGACAGTTGTTTTGAGGAGCCCATGATGCCACTCTTCAGAGGAGATTCAAACAGGAGAACAACTTGCAAGTGGCCACTTTAAGTAGCTTTTATCATGATTGCATACACCTGGCTATGAAGTTCAAAGCTCAATGAAGTTACAAAACCAAAAAAAGTGCTTTAGTAAGTCAGTAAAAAGTAGGTAGGAGTATTTAAAACAAGAAAATGATAAGGGTGGCCATACTTATGCACCTGTCAAATTTTGTTTGAATGCAGATTGCACATGTTCTGCTAGTACAATAAACCTCATATCAAGGCAGAAACATTACTGTGTCCAATAGTTATTAGATATATCAAACTGAAATAGCTGTTGCAAAAACACCAATTTTTATCAAACATTAAGCTTAAGATTAATAGGGGTGCCCAAACTTTTTCATATAACTGTATATGATAGGCCCCATGGATGATGCTCCAGTGTATGATGGGCCTATATAATGCTCCATATATAATGGGCCAAATATGATGCTCCAGTGTATAATGGGCCCTGTATATGATGCTCCAGTGTATGATGGGCCCCATTTATAATGCTCCAGTGTATGATGGGCCCCATGGATGATGCTCCAGTGTATGATGATCCTATATAATGCTCCATATATAATGAGCCCCATATGATTCTCCAGTATATGATGGGCCCTATGGATGATGCTACCAGTGTATGATGGGCCTATACAATGCTCCATATATAATGGGCCCCATATGATGCTCCAGTGTATAATGGGCCCCATGGATGATGCTCCAGTGTATGATGGGCCTATATAATGTCCATATAAAATGGGCCCCTTAAGATTCTCCAGTATCTGATGGGCCCTATGGATGATGCTCCAGTGTGTGATGGGCCTATATAATGCTCCATATATAATGGGCCCCATATGATGCTCCAATGTATAATGAGCCCCATGGATGATGCTCCAGCATATGATGGGCCTATATAATGCTCCATATATAATGGGCCCCATATGATGCTCCAGTGTATAATGGGCCCCATGGATGATGCTCCAGTGTATGATGGGCCTATACACTGTGTGCAGAATTATTAGGCAAATGAGTATTTTGATCACATCATCCTTTTTATACATGTTGAAAGCCAATTGCCAATTATGTAAATCAGGTGATTTGCATCTCTGTAATGAGGAGGGGTGTGGTCTAATGACATCAACACCCAATATAAGGTGTGCTTAATTATTAGGCAACTTCCTTTCCTTTGGCAAAATGGGTCAGAAGAGAGATTTAAACGGACTCTGAAAAGTCAAAAATTGTGAGATGTCTTGCAGAGGGATGCAGCAGTCTTGAAATTGCCAAACTTTTGAAGCGTGATCACTGAACAATCAAGCGTTTAATGGCAAATAGCCAACAGGGTCGTAAGAAGCGTGTTGATAAAAAAGGCTCAAAATAACTGCCCATGAATTGAGGAAAATCAAGCGTGAAGCTGCCAAGATGCCATTTGCCACCAGTTTTGCCATATTTCAGAGCTGCAATGTTACTGGAGTATCAAAAAGCACAAGGTGTGCCATACTCGGGACATGGCCAAGGTAAGGAAGGCTGAAAAACGACCACCTTTGAACAAGACACATAAGATAAAACGTCAAGACTGGGCCAAGAAATATGTTAAGACTGATTTTTCTAAGGTTTTATGGACTGTTGAAATGAGAGTGACTCTCGATGGGCCAGATGGATGGGCCCGAGGCTGGATCAGTAAAGGTCAGAGAGCTCCACTCCGACTCAGACGCCTGCAAGGTGGAGGTGGGGTACTGGTATGGGCTGGTATCATCAAAGATGAACTTGTGGGACCTTTTCGGGTTGAGGATGGAGTGAAGCTCAACTCCCAGACCTACTGCCAGTTTCTGGAAGACACCTTCTTCAAGCAGTGGTACAGGAAAAAGTCGGTATCCTTCAAGAAAACATGATTTTCATGCAGGAAAATGCTCCATCACATGTATCCAAATACTCCACAGCGTGGCTGCCCAGTAAAGGTCTAAAGGAAGAAAAATTCATGAAATGGCCCCCTTGTTCACCTGATCTGAACCCCATAGAGAACCTGTGGTCCCTCATAAAATGTGAGATCTACAGGGAAGGAAAACACTACACCTCTAGGAACAGCGTCTGGGTGTCACGGGCGTGTCGCGGCGGAGATCGTCGCGATTGCACACCCTGACTTCGCACAGCTGAGTTTCTGGTGCTGGGTGTTTTTCGGCACTGAGGGAGTTAATTCTTTCTCTCTCGGTGCTGGGCTTACCAGCCTCGCCCAGCTGCGATTGATGTTTTGTTAATTAGCTTCCTTCATATACCTGTTGGTCTGCTGGGGAAGTTGCCGGTGAAAGCATTCATTCAGACCAGCAGAGCGGATCGTTTCTGAGAAGACTTAAGCTAAGAGTGCGTGTTGTGGTTTTTCCTCTCCTTGCTTATTGTTTATCTCCTTAACCTTTTGTGTTCCTCTGTAGTGGAAGTGTTGTATGCAAGGCTGTGTTTTCTTTACCCCTTGTCTGTCTCATTTGTCTAAGACTGTGTGTAAGCTGTGACCTGCCCATTATCTGTGATGGTAATCAGGGTCCTTCTCAGGACTAGATTACAGTGGTCAGGGATCTACAGGAGACAGGGTTAGCTGGCGGCCTGGACCTCTGTACCATTAACAGTACCTCCAGGTAGAGGGACTAGTCAGGACCCCAGTTCAGGGTCAGCATAGACCCCGGTCCACCTCTATCCAGAGACAGCGTGACACGTACACAGTATTGACCCACAATACATAGGATATTATGTCAGGTAAGACATTGCTGGCAGATACTATGTATACATGTTGATTTTCTCTATTATATGAAATTTAGAATTATGTCACATTAGATATAGGTTGCTATCTTTGAATATATCTGTTATACGTCGTGACACTGGGAGGCTGTGGTGGCTGCTGCTTCACGCAATGTTGATCGTAAACAGATCAAGCAACAGACAGAATCTATGGATGGAAGGCTTTTGAGTGTCATCGTAAAAGAAAGGTGGCTATGTTGGTCACTGATTTTTTGGGGGGGTTTTGAATGTCACAAATGTTTATTTCTAAATTTTGTGTTGTTATATTGCTTTAACTGCTGAAAATAAACAAGTGAGATGGGTATATATTTGTTTTTTATTAAGTTGCAAAATAATTCTGCACAGAAATAGTTACCTACACAAACAGATATCCTCCTAAGATAACCAAATCAAAAAAAAAAATTCCAACTTACAAAAATCTTAAGCTTTGATATTTATGTGTCTTTTGGGTTGATTGAGAACATAGTTGTTGTTCAATAATAAAAAGAATCCTCTCAAATACAACTTGCCTAATAATTATGCAAACAGTGTATAATGCTCCATATATAATAGGCCCCATTTATAATGCTCCAGTGTATAATGGGCCCCGTATATGATGCTCCAGTGTATGATGGGCCCCATGCATGAAGCTCCAGTGTATGATGGGCCTATATAATCCTCCATATATAATGGGCCACATATGATGCTCCAGTATATGATGGGCCCCATGGATGATGCTCCTGTGTTTGATGGGCCTATATAATGCTCCATATATAATGGGCCCCATTTATAATGCTCCAGTGTATAATGGGCCCTATCTATGATGTTCAAGGTATGCTGGGCCCCATATATAATTCTCCAGTGTATAATGCTCCCCATATATTGCTCCAAACATTAAAAAAAATGAAATACCTCTCCTTGCTGGGCACTGCTCTACTCTGGACACCTCAGCGTCGCCATCTTCCAGCTCTCTGCACTTGGACTGTTCAGGCAGAGGGCGTACAGACGTGATGTCATCGCGTTCTCTGACCTGAATGTCACTGTCAGGAAACGCGGAAGATGTCACAGCGGTGGAGCAGGGAGAGGTAAGCATTGCAAGTGCTGGGGCCCTGAGCAAGCAGGGGGGCCCACTCGTGGGCGACGGCACTGGCACAGGGCCCCTCATAGTATGCCGGTGTCTGACTGCGAGTGGGCCCCCACACCGTCAGATACACCTTTTGTACTGTGAGGGGCCATGTGCCAGTGCCGTCGCCCACGAGTGCGCCCCCCACCTGCTCAGGGCACTGCCCCTTGCCCAGGTGCACCAGGTGCTTACACCAGCCCTGGGGGGGGACAGCCCAGTTAGGGAGGTGGAAAAACTGGCATATGTTGAGGTGTAGGCTGGACGTTCAGCAGCTGCAAATGGAGGAATTGGAGAAATCGAAGGAAGAGGACAAAGCGAGCCATTTTGCTGGCAACCTATGTATCATCAGGGGAAGGTGGGACAAAATCATTTGAAACCCAGGCATGGTTCATTTTAATGAAGGTGAGATCACCTACATTTTGGGTCGACAGCCGGGTCCTTCTTTCTGTCAGGATTGATCCAGCAGCACTGAAGACTCTTTCTGATAGCACACTACCAGCAGGGCAAGCGAGCTCCTGTAAGGCATATTGTGCCAAATCAGGCCAGGTGTCCAGTATACAGGCCCAGTAGTCAAAGTGGAATGAACTGTGAGGGAGAACATCGATAGGGGAGGAGAGATAATTTTGAACCATAGTTGACAACTGCTGTCTCCTGTCTGTTGCAATCGATTCAGTATTAACAGTCGTGTGATCGGTACTCGAGAAATCAGTCCACAACATGTCATGAAACCCCTGTCTCCAACGCCACTACAGCTGTGTGCACCTTGAACTCCTCTTCCATTAGGCCCAGTACGCCTCGTTGTAGAACCTGCACCGCTGCTGTGTGCTGGGAATGCCTCTAACAAACGGTTTACTAGAGTTGCTTGTTTGTTCGCCAATATTAGCTGTAGGTTCTCTTGTGGCATGATTTTCTGTAATTTGCCTTTATAGCGTGGATCGAGGATGCTGGTCAACCAGTAGTTGTCATCCTTCATAATTTTAGGATCCGCAAGACATAATCACACATGTGGGCCAATGTTCCAGGTGTCAATGATGCACTGACAGTGGTGGGTGGAGGAGCACTTTCTGCCAAATCCACATCCCTCCAGTCACGCACAAACCCTGTACCTGACCTTGGCAAGCCAAAATTTTCTCTTGCCCCTGAGAAGCATCCTCCTCCCCAAAATAATCATCCCCCTCATCCTCCTCCTCCTCTTCTTCCTCCACCTCGTCCAGGACAGTTCCCTGAGCAGACAATGGCTGACTGTCATCAAGGCTTCCCTCCTCCTCCTCCTCTTCCTCCTCTACTGCAGACGCCTGATCCTTAATGTGCGTCAAAGTTTGCATGAGCAGACGCATAAGTGGGATGCTTATGCTTATGATGGCGTCATCTGCGCTTACCAGCCATGTGCATTCCTCAAAACACTGAAGGACTTTACAGAGGTCTTTCAGCTTTGACCACTGCACACCCGACAACTCGATGTCTGCCCTCAAACTGCCTGCCCTTGTATTCTCCCACAAATGCATTACAGCCTGCCTCTGTACTCACAGCCTCTCAACCATGTGCATGGTGGAGTTCCACCTTGTTGCAACGTCTATGATTAGGCTGTGCTTGGGGAGGTGGAGAGATCGCTGCAGCCTCTGCATACGACTGGAGTCTACGGGCGAGCGACGGATGTGCGAGCACAGTCTTCGCACCTTATGGAGCAGGGCTGTTAACTACGGATAATTATTTAGGAAAGCACTGCACCACCAGGTTCAAGGTGTGAGCCAGGCAAGGTATGTGTCGGAGTTTTGCCAGGGCTATGGCCGCCACAAAATTAGGCCGTTATCACTGACTACCTTGCCTGGCTCAAGATGTAGACTACCCAGCCATGACCCAGTTTCTCACTGCAAGTAGTCGGCCAGTACCTCCGCGGTATGTCTGTTGTTGCCCAAAGACATCATCTTTAAAACAGCCTGTTGACGCTTACCACTAGCTGTTTGATAGTGGGACACCTCATGTGCAACATTGGCAGCTGCGCATGGAGTGCTAGTGCGACTGCTCTCTGTCGACGAGCTTTCGCTTCTGGAGGAGGAGGGTCGAACGCCTCCAGCCAACTGTTTCCTATACCGTGGGCTAGGCAGCACTGTCCCACCGCCGCTATCCCCTGTGGAGCCTGCATCCAGCACATTAACCCAGTGCGCACTGATGGACACGTAACGGCCCTGGCCATGCCTACTGGCCAATGCATCTGTTGTGAAGTGCACCTTTCCACTCACTGATTGTTTGAGTGCATGGACAATGCGGTCTTTCACATGCAGGTGGAGGGCAGGGATGGCTTTTCTAGAAAAGAAGTGCCGACAGGGTAGGTCATAGCATGGGACAGCATAGGCCATGAGCTCTTGGAACGCTGCGCTTTCAACCAAACGGAAGGGCATAATCTCTAATGAGATCAGTTTGGCAATGTAGGCGTTCAAAGCCAGTGTACGCGGATGAGAGGATGAGTACTTTCTTGTCCTACTCAGAGTTTCTGCTAGGGTAAGCTGGACTAGAGAGCTGCATATGGGGGAACTAGCGGTGGACATGACGGACTGAGAGGGGGTTGGTGATGGTGGTGATGACCTAGATTCAGTCTTTTGTTGCAAAAACATTGTGATTCCCTGACTGCTTTGGCCTTGCGACGACACCTCAACATTTCTTGCTGGTGGTGTGCTAACCGGTGGGCTTACAGTGGGGAAAGCAATGGAGCGTTGCTGGCTACCTTCAGTCAGAGCAGGTGCACATGTGCTACCTGAGTTTATGTAGTCCGTCCACGCTTGAAAGTGCATGGTGTTTAATTGTTTAAGCATGCAACTCGTATTCAAATTTCAGAGATTTTTCCCTCGGTTAAAGGTCCTTCCGCACTTGTTACAGATAACCTTTGCCTCATCAATAGGATTTTGGTCAAAAATGTGCCATACTGCACTCTTCCTACTATGGGATAAATCTTCAGGGCTTGCACGCTGTGCTAATTTGACTGTCTGGCCAAGCTGTCTTGCAGCTCCTTTTGTTTATTTAACACGTTTTTGGACTGCTACGGCCTGCCAGATAACCGCTGCTGCGGATCCTTCTCCTCTTCTGAGCTATTGCCAGCGGCACCCTCTTCCCCAATGGATGCCAATACGGGCCAACAACTGGGTCATCGATCACCTCCTCTTCAATATCATCTGCATCTTCCTCTGTGTCACCGTGTAAGGTGGTATAGTATGTGGGAAGGGGCACCTGAGTTTCATCAGGGTCAGTTTCTGGCTCAGTAGATTGCGAGGGCAATGTAGTGCTCTGGGTGAATGTACCAGCAGAATAATCTTGCTGTGGCTGTGCATCAGTGCACTCCATGTCAGTTTCATCTTGGACTGGGGAATTCAGGATTTGACTTGATAACCCACGCAAGGTATGTGAAAAGAGCTCCATGGAGTAATCTGAAGTGTGGGCTGCCGCATCCTTCACTTTTGTTGTGGTGAAAGACACAAGGACAGGTGTTGTTCCTGACCAGGCGCCTGCACTGACGACTCAGTGCTTGCATTTTTTGAAACTTCAGAAGAGGAGGCGATAGAGTTGGAGGCTGTTTCGGCAATGTAAGCCAAAACCTGTTCCTGATGCTCCGGCTTTAAAATCGGTTTACCTACTCCAAGAAAAGGGAGCCTTCCAGGCCTTCTGGAGCCAGACGATGATGCAGGCTCAACACCTTCTGCCTTAGGTGCTATTGTGCTTTTGGCACTACCAGCAGATGCACCACCACCCCATCAGTACCAGCTGGTCCCCAATGCCCACGTCCGTGGCCTCTTCCACCATACTTCCTCATGTTTGGGAAAATGTACCTAAAATACCTGCAGATATATGGTACTGTATCTGAAGCATACAGCTGTATACGGTGAAGGGGAAAATTGTAAATCTCTGTATACATTTCCGGAGTCAGACACAGACTCTCACAGGCTCAGTATGGCTTAGACCAGAATATAAAAAGCAGAAAAAGGGTACTGTATCAGAAGATACCAGGTGTATACAGTGTAGGGGTAATTGCAAATCTCCGTATATATTTCAGGAGTAACACACAGACGCTCACAGGCTCAGTATGGATTAGACCAGAATATAAAAAGCAGAAAAAGGGTACTGTATCAGAAGCGTACAGCTGTATACAGTCTAGGGGTAATTGTAAATCTCCGTATATATTTCAGGAGTAACACACAGATGCTCACAGGCTCAGTATGGATTAGACCAGAATATAAAAAGCAGAAAAAGAGTACTGTATCAGAAGCGTACAGCTGGATACAGTGTTGGGGTAATTTTAAATCTCCGTATATATTTCCGGAGTTACACACAGACGCTCACAGGCTCAGTTTGGATTAGACCAGAATATAAAAAGCAGAAAAAGGGTACTGTATCAGAAGCGTACAGCTGTATACAGTGTTGGGGTAATTTTAAATCTCCGTATATATTTCCGGAGTTACACACAGACGCTCACAAGCTCAGTATGGATTAAACGAGAATATAAAAAGCAGAAAAAGGGTACTGTATCAGAAGCGTACAGCTGTATAGAGTCTAGGGGTAATTGTAAATTTCCGTATATATTTCCGGAGTCACACAAAGACAGTCAGTATTTGTCCGTGATACCAGCCGGTAAACGGTAGTGTGTGAGGAACGTATAGATCTATACAGTGTGGGAAAAAATGAATGCTCAGTAACTATGCTGAAAAAAAGAATAAAAGTATTTGTTCTGTGTAAAAAGCAGTCTGCACCGCAGTGTATACACAGCAATACAGCTAGCAAGCAGCCTATTAACCACCACTGCTGCACACAATAAAATCCTCCCCTGTCACTGCACACTAACTGTACAGCACAATTGCTATCAGCACAAGCACAGAATAACTTTTCTTTCCTAAGTAAATATAAACAAATAGACTCCTGCGCCTCCAAAAGCTGCTCAAAATGATAGTAGTAACAGGACTCCAAGTGCACCAAATAAGGATAAATAAACTACCTTGAGTACTGGTCCAGGAAAGGGACCATATATAGTGTATAACACAATGAAAAACTTACTTAAATCCTTTAGATGGCGACACGTGTTGCAAGCATGGAAACCCGGCTCCTCATTGAGATGACAGGGGACGCAGGGCGCGTGTTGGTGAACACAGCTGACAGGCAGGCAATCAAGCAGGGGAGCGTCCTCCCTAGAGATCAGGATGCCTACCAGACTGTCGCGCGTGACTGCGTCGGAGTGAAACGGCGTTCTGCGGCCTAAGGACGCCGTGAGGGAGAACGGGGTAAATTGGAGGTGGAGATGGAAGGACGGGTGACGTCACCACAGGTAAGGGGCCGAGGAGAGTCAATTCTATCCGACGCGTTTCAAAGGCACGCAGGCCTTCTTCATCAGGGATGGAGACCCGCTGGGCCGCTGATGTTAAATACCTATCGGTGTCCACCACTCCGACCCCAAAAGAAAAAAGTTGACATATGACATAAAATGTGAGATCTACAGGGAAGGAAAACACTACACCTCTAGGAACAGCGTCTGGGTGTCACGGGCGTGTCGCGGCGGAGATCGTCGCGATTGCACACCCTGACTTCGCACAGCTGAGTTTCTGGTGCTGGGTGTTTTTCGGCACTGAGGGAGTTAATTCTTTCTCTCTCGGTGCTGGGCTTACCAGCCTCGCCCAGCTGCGATTGATGTTTTGTTAATTAGCTTCCTTCATATACCTGTTGGTCTGCTGGGGAAGTTGCCGGTGAAAGCATTCATTCAGACCAGCAGAGCGGATCGTTTCTGAGAAGACTTAAGCTAAGAGTGCGTGTTGTGGTTTTTCCTCTCCTTGCTTATTGTTTATCTCCTTAACCTTTTGTGTTCCTCTGTAGTGGAAGTGTTGTATGCAAGGCTGTGTTTTCTTTACCCCTTGTCTGTCTCATTTGTCTAAGACTGTGTGTAAGCTGTGACCTGCCCATTATCTGTGATGGTAATCAGGGTCCTTCTCAGGACTAGATTACAGTGGTCAGGGATCTACAGGAGACAGGGTTATGCTGGCGGCCTGGACCTCTGTACCATTAACAGTACCTCCAGGTAGAGGGACTAGTCAGGACCCCAGTTCAGGGTCAGCATAGACCCCGGTCCACCTCTATCCAGAGACAGCGTGACACGTACACAGTATTGACCCACAATACATAGGATATTATGTCAGGTAAGACATTGCTGGCAGATACTATGTATACATGTTGATTTTCTCTATTATATGAAATTTAGAATTATGTCACATTAGATATAGGTTGCTATCTTTGAATATATCTGTTATACGTCGTGACACTGGGAGGCTGTGGTGGCTGCTGCTTCACGCAATGTTGATCGTAAACAGATCAAGCAACAGACAGAATCTATGGATGGAAGGCTTTTGAGTGTCATCGTATAGAAAGGTGGCTATGTTGGTCACTGATTTTTTGGGGGGGGTTTTGAATGTCACAAATGTTTATTTCTAAATTTTGTGTTGTTATATTGCTTTAACTGCTGAAAATAAACAAGTGAGATGGGTATATATTTGTTTTTTATTAAGTTGCAAAATAATTCTGCACAGAAATAGTTACCTACACAAACAGATATCCTCCTAAGATAACCAAATCAAAAAAAAAAATTCCAACTTACAAAAATCTTAAGCTTTGATATTTATGTGTCTTTTGGGTTGATTGAGAACATAGTTGTTGTTCAATAATAAAAAGAATCCTCTCAAATACAACTTGCCTAATAATTATGCAAACAGTGTATAATGCTCCATATATAATAGGCCCCATTTATAATGCTCCAGTGTATAATGGGCCCCGTATATGATGCTCCAGTGTATGATGGGCCCCATGCATGAAGCTCCAGTGTATGATGGGCCTATATAATCCTCCATATATAATGGGCCACATATGATGCTCCAGTATATGATGGGCCCCATGGATGATGCTCCTGTGTATGATGGGCCTATATAATGCTCCATATATAATGGGCCCCATTTATAATGCTCCAGTGTATAATGGGCCCTATCTATGATGTTCAAGAGTATGCTGGGCCCCATATATAATTCTCCAGTGTATAATGCTCCCCATATATTGCTCCAAACATTAAAAAAAATGAAATACCTCTCCTTGCTGGGCACTGCTCTACTCTGGACACCTCAGCGTCGCCATCTTCCAGCTCTCTGCACTTGGACTGTTCAGGCAGAGGGCGTACAGACGTGATGTCATCGCGTTCTCTGACCTGAATGTCACTGTCAGGAAACGCGGAAGATGTCACAGCGGTGGAGCAGGGAGAGGTAAGCATTGCAAGTGCTGGGGCCCTGAGCAAGCAGGGGGGCCCACTCGTGGGCGACGGCACTGGCACAGGGCCCCTCATAGTATGCCGGTGTCTGACTGCGAGTGGGCCCCCACACCGTCAGATACACCTTTTGTACTGTGAGGGGCCATGTGCCAGTGCCGTCGCCCACGAGTGCGCCCCCCCACCTGCTCAGGGCACTGCCCCTTGCCCAGGTGCACCAGGTGCTTACACCAGCCTGGGGGGGGACAGCCCAGTTAGGGAGGTGGAAAAACTGGCATATGTTGAGGTGTAGGCTGGACGTTCAGCAGCTGCAAATGGAGGAATTGGAGAAATCGAAGGAAGAGGACAAAGCGAGCCATTTTGCTGGCAACCTATGTATCATCAGGGGAAGGTGGGACAAAATCATTTGAAACCCAGGCATGGTTCATTTTAATGAAGGTGAGATCACCTACATTTTGGGTCGACAGCCGGGTCCTTCTTTCTGTCAGGATTGATCCAGCAGCACTGAAGACTCTTTCTGATAGCACACTACCAGCAGGGCAAGCGAGCTCCTGTAAGGCATATTGTGCCAAATCAGGCCAGGTGTCCAGTATACAGGCCAGTAGTCAAAGTGGAATGAACTGTGAGGGAGAACATCGATAGGGGAGGAGAGATAATTTTGAACCATAGTTGACAACTGCTGTCTCCTGTCTGTTGCAATCGATTCAGTATTAACAGTCGTGTGATCGGTACTCGAGAAATCAGTCCACAACATGTCATGAAACCCCTGTCTCCAACGCCACTACAGCTGTGTGCACCTTGAACTCCTCTTCCATTAGGCCCAGTACGCCTCGTTGTAGAACCTGCACCGCTGCTGTGTGCTGGGAATGCCTCTAACAAACGGTTTACTAGAGTTGCTTGTTTGTTCGCCAATATTAGCTGTAGGTTCTCTTGTGGCATGATTTTCTGTAATTTGCCTTTATAGCGTGGATCGAGGATGCTGGTCAACCAGTAGTTGTCATCCTTCATAATTTTAGGATCCGCAAGACATAATCACACATGTGGGCCAATGTTCCAGGTGTCAATGATGCACTGACAGTGGTGGGTGGAGGAGCACTTTCTGCCAAATCCACATCCCTCCAGTCACGCACAAACCCTGTACCTGACCTTGGCAAGCCAAAATTTTCTCTTGCCCCTGAGAAGCATCCTCCTCCCCAAAATAATCATCCCCCTCATCCTCCTCCTCCTCTTCTTCCTCCACCTCGTCCAGGACAGTTCCCTGAGCAGACAATGGCTGACTGTCATCAAGGCTTCCCTCCTCCTCCTCCTCTTCCTCCTCTACTGCAGACGCCTGATCCTTAATGTGCGTCAAAGTTTGCATGAGCAGACGCATAAGTGGGATGCTTATGCTTATGATGGCGTCATCTGCGCTTACCAGCCATGTGCATTCCTCAAAACACTGAAGGACTTTACAGAGGTCTTTCAGCTTTGACCACTGCACACCCGACAACTCGATGTCTGCCCTCAAACTGCCTGCCCTTGTATTCTCCCACAAATGCATTACAGCCTGCCTCTGTACTCACAGCCTCTCAACCATGTGCATGGTGGAGTTCCACCTTGTTGCAACGTCTATGATTAGGCTGTGCTTGGGGAGGTGGAGAGATCGCTGCAGCCTCTGCATACGACTGGAGTCTACGGGCGAGCGACGGATGTGCGAGCACAGTCTTCGCACCTTATGGAGCAGGGCTGTTAACTACGGATAATTATTTAGGAAAGCACTGCACCACCAGGTTCAAGTGTGAGCCAGGCAAGGTATGTGTCGGAGTTTTGCCAGGGCTATGGCCGCCACAAAATTAGGCCGTTATCACTGACTACCTTGCCTGGCTCAAGATGTAGACTACCCAGCCATGACCCAGTTTCTCACTGCAAGTAGTCGGCCAGTACCTCCGCGGTATGTCTGTTGTTGCCCAAAGACATCATCTTTAAAACAGCCTGTTGACGCTTACCACTAGCTGTTTGATAGTGGGACACCTCATGTGCAACATTGGCAGCTGCGCATGGAGTGCTAGTGCGACTGCTCTCTGTCGACGAGCTTTCGCTTCTGGAGGAGGAGGGTCGAACGCCTCCAGCCAACTGTTTCCTATACCGTGGGCTAGGCAGCACTGTCCCACCGCCGCTATCCCCTGTGGAGCCTGCATCCAGCACATTAACCCAGTGCGCACTGATGGACACGTAACGGCCCTGGCCATGCCTACTGGCCAATGCATCTGTTGTGAAGTGCACCTTTCCACTCACTGATTGTTTGAGTGCATGGACAATGCGGTCTTTCACATGCAGGTGGAGGGCAGGGATGGCTTTTCTAGAAAAGAAGTGCCGACAGGGTAGGTCATAGCATGGGACAGCATAGGCCATGAGCTCTTGGAACGCTGCGCTTTCAACCAAACGGAAGGGCATAATCTCTAATGAGATCAGTTTGGCAATGTAGGCGTTCAAAGCCAGTGTACGCGGATGAGAGGATGAGTACTTTCTTGTCCTACTCAGAGTTTCTGCTAGGGTAAGCTGGACTAGAGAGCTGCATATGGGGGAACTAGCGGTGGACATGACGGACTGAGAGGGGTTGGTGATGGTGGTGATGACCTAGATTCAGTCTTTTGTTGCAAAAACATTGTGATTCCCTGACTGCTTTGGCCTTGCGACGACACCTCAACATTTCTTGCTGGTGGTGTGCTAACCGGTGGGCTTACAGTGGGGAAAGCAATGGAGCGTTGCTGGCTACCTTCAGTCAGAGCAGGTGCACATGTGCTACCTGAGTTTATGTAGTCCGTCCACGCTTGAAAGTGCATGGTGTTTAATTGTTTAAGCATGCAACTCGTATTCAAATTTCAGAGATTTTTCCCTCGGTTAAAGGTCCTTCCGCACTTGTTACAGATAACCTTTGCCTCATCAATAGGATTTTGGTCAAAAATGTGCCATACTGCACTCTTCCTACTATGGGATAAATCTTCAGGGCTTGCACGCTGTGCTAATTTGACTGTCTGGCCAAGCTGTCTTGCAGCTCCTTTTGTTTATTTAACACGTTTTTGGACTGCTACGGCCTGCCAGATAACCGCTGCTGCGGATCCTTCTCCTCTTCTGAGCTATTGCCAGCGGCACCCTCTTCCCCAATGGATGCCAATACGGGCCAACAACTGGGTCATCGATCACCTCCTCTTCAATATCATCTGCATCTTCCTCTGTGTCACCGTGTAAGGTGGTATAGTATGTGGGAAGGGGCACCTGAGTTTCATCAGGGTCAGTTTCTGGCTCAGTAGATTGCGAGGGCAATGTAGTGCTCTGGGTGAATGTACCAGCAGAATAATCTTGCTGTGGCTGTGCATCAGTGCACTCCATGTCAGTTTCATCTTGGACTGGGGAATTCAGGATTGACTTGATAACCCACGCAAGGTATGTGAAAAGAGCTCCATGGAGTAATCTGAAGTGTGGGCTGCCGCATCCTTCACTTTTGTTGTGGTGAAAGACACAAGGACAGGTGTTGTTCCTGACCAGGCGCCTGCACTGACGACTCAGTGCTTGCATTTTTTGAAACTTCAGAAGAGGAGGCGATAGAGTTGGAGGCTGTTTCGGCAATGTAAGCCAAAACCTGTTCCTGATGCTCCGGCTTTAAAATCGGTTTACCTACTCCAAGAAAAGGGAGCCTTCCAGGCCTTCTGGAGCCAGACGATGATGCAGGCTCAACACCTTCTGCCTTAGGTGCTATTGTGCTTTTGGCACTACCAGCAGATGCACCACCACCCCATCAGTACCAGCTGGTCCCCAATGCCCACGTCCGTGGCCTCTTCCACCATACTTCCTCATGTTTGGGAAAATGTACCTAAAATACCTGCAGATATATGGTACTGTATCTGAAGCATACAGCTGTATACGGTGAAGGGGAAAATTGTAAATCTCTGTATACATTTCCGGAGTCAGACACAGACTCTCACAGGCTCAGTATGGCTTAGACCAGAATATAAAAAGCAGAAAAAGGGTACTGTATCAGAAGATACCAGGTGTATACAGTGTAGGGGTAATGCAAATCTCCGTATATATTTCAGGAGTAACACACAGACGCTCACAGGCTCAGTATGGATTAGACCAGAATATAAAAAGCAGAAAAAGGGTACTGTATCAGAAGCGTACAGCTGTATACAGTCTAGGGTAATTGTAAATCTCCGTATATATTTCAGGGTAACACACAGATGCTCACAGGCTCAGTATGGATTAGACCAGAATATAAAAAGCAGAAAAAGAGTACTGTATCAGAAGCGTACAGCTGGATACAGTGTTGGGGTAATTTTAAATCTCCGTATATATTTCCGGAGTTACACACAGACGCTCACAGGCTCAGTTTGGATTAGACCAGAATATAAAAAGCAGAAAAAGGGTACTGTATCAGAAGCGTACAGCTGTATACAGTGTTGGGGTAATTTTAAATCTCCGTATATATTTCCGGAGTTACACACAGACGCTCACAAGCTCAGTATGGATTAAACGAGAATATAAAAAGCAGAAAAAGGGTACTGTATCAGAAGCGTACAGCTGTATAGAGTCTAGGGGTAATTGTAAATTTCCGTATATATTTCCGGAGTCACACAAAGACAGTCAGTATTTGTCCGTGATACCAGCCGGTAAACGGTAGTGTGTGAGGAACGTATAGATCTATACAGTGTGGGAAAAAATGAATGCTCAGTAACTATGCTGAAAAAAAGAATAAAAGTATTTGTTCTGTGTAAAAAGCAGTCTGCACCGCAGTGTATACACAGCAATACAGCTAGCAAGCAGCCTATTAACCACCACTGCTGCACACAATAAAATCCTCCCCTGTCACTGCACACTAACTGTACAGCACAATTGCTATCAGCACAAGCACAGAATAACTTTTCTTTCCTAAGTAAATATAAACAAATAGACTCCTGCGCCTCCAAAAGCTGCTCAAAATGATAGTAGTAACAGGACTCCAAGTGCACCAAATAAGGATAAAATAAACTACCTTGAGTACTGGTCCAGGAAAGGGACCATATATAGTGATAACACAATGAAAAACTTACTTAAATCCTTTAGATGGCGACCGTGTTGCAAGCATGGAAACCCGGCTCCTCATTGAGATGACAGGGGACGCAGGGCGCGTGTTGGTGAACACAGCTGACAGGCAGGCAATCAAGCAGGGGAGCGTCCTCCCTAGAGATCAGGATGCCTACCAGACTGTCGCGCGTGGACTGCGTCGGAGTGAAACGGCGTTCTGCGGCCTAAGGACGCCGTGAGGGAGAACGGGGTAAATTGGAGGTGGAGATGGAAGGACGGGTGACGTCACACAGGTAAGGGGCCGAGGAGAGTCAATTCTATCCGACGCGTTTCAAAGGCACGCAGGCCTTCTTCATCAGGGATGGAGACCCGCTGGGCCGCTGATGTTAAATACCTATCGGTGTCCACCACTCCGACCCCAAAAGAAAAAAGTTGACATATGTCGCCATAAAGGATGAATATGATTATGTGTCCAATCGCTTAAAAGAAAGCCATGGCTGTTGTATACCTTGGGAAATTAAAAAGTTGGGGAACTAAAAGGTCATGTTTGTGGAAAAAATATGATTTTTTATTTTCATGCTCGGGCGTTATAAACTTTAGTGAAACACCTGGGGGTGCAAAGTTCTCAACACACATCTAGATAAGTTCCTTGAGGGTCAAGTTTCCAAAATGGTGTCATTTGTGGGGGGTTTCCACTGTTTAGGCAGATCAGGAGCTCTCCAAGCACGACATGGCATCCAGCCAATTCTGCGTTGAAAAAGTCAAACGACGCTCCTTCCCTTACGAGCTCTGCCATGCACCCAAACTGTGGTTTACCCCCACATATGGGGTATCAGCGTACTCAGGACAAATTGCACAATAACTTTTGGAGTCTTGTTACCCTTGGGAAAATAAAAATTGGGGTAAAAAGATCATTTTTGTGGAAAAAATATGATTTTTTAATTTTACGGCTCTACGTTATAAACTTGTGTGAAGCACTTGGGGTTCAAATTGCTCACCAAAGATCTAGATAAGTTCCTTAGGGGTCTAGTTTCCAAAATGGGGTCACTTGTGGGGGGTTTCTACAGCATTCTGTAATGCTGTGGATAAGCCCCCAATGTCACCTGAAAGATAAGAAAAACAAGTTATATTATACTCACCCGGGGGGGTCCG